>OX381713.1:26458481-26880017 GCA_947462335.1 Harmothoe impar | reverse complement strand
AATAGGGTCGCTAGGGAAACCTGAACACGACTTTTTTTCTTTTTTTTGGCCTAGTTTAAAAAGATAATAATAATGATAATTTCAATATATTTTTTGTTGGACAGAGTGCTGACTGGCCCCTCACAAGATTGAGTGTCGGTGTTTACGGCAGGTGGCGCCACACATCCCCACAGACAGCGCGCGCCTCATGTTCCGGCTCATTCTGCGGCATCGGGTAAGACGCACAAACAGACAACTATCAACTCTATTAAACTTCTAAGTTTTTTTTACCTAGAAATATAGATACCAGGAATTTTTGACTCAGGGTTACCCTGAGTCTTGTGTGACGGGTTACAGTGGCTCTCTCAGCCTAAAATTTAAAACAGCTGTCATTCCTTCAAAATTGGAGCTTTTTCTCTCAATTTTGTGTCATTAGATGCGGTACAATGTTGTCCTTCCTATGTAGTCGCGCTTTAATCCATTTTCAAACGCTCCCCCCTGAAAAGCATGATTTTAATTTTGTGTCTAAAATGGTGGTAATTTGCTTCAGCATAGAGCCCTATGGGAGCCTGTAGATAACCCTTAACATTGAACAGTTACATATTGAACGGGCTCAGTGCTATCTCTATGGGAGAGGGTTATCTGCAGTGACACTACAGGGGTGAGATGCTTTTTTTCAGACATTCTGACAGCTCTAACCTTAGGGTAATTGACTGGGGGTTACTTTGGGAATGGTCAATGCATGGTAATTTTGTATTGTGTGTGATATTGAACATGTCAGTTGGGGAGGGGGGCACTTGATGGGAGGGGGTCCTCATGCCCCCTGTTGATTAAAAAAAAAGAATTCATGTCACCATATCAAATTTCTTTTTTGCCATGTTAAGACCTTAATAAGCATATAGGATGCTTAGGCTAATATAAAAATGTGAATAAGGGCTCAAGAACCCCCCCAAAAGAAAGTCAATGCACACATTTTTTTTGAGTATACCCTTTTTTTGCGCTGCTAGCCTCACTCGGTGTGACTTTCTCAGGCCACCTGCGTCATGCGACCTATAGGTTGTGGGGTGCAGGCCTGGAGGTAGTGTGTTGTCAGCTCCAGATATGTTATACTTGTGACGCACAATTCGGGTATGCTATCCGAAACGGTGCAGCCAGGATACAAGAGAAGTGTGTGAGTGAGACCAGGTTGAGACTGGGTATCCATGGCAAAGGGGAAATGTTAATCTGCCACAGCTTTAGCTACAGCGTCTGCCACAGCTATCACCACAGCTTCTGCCACAGCTTTTACCACAGATTTTAGCTGGGTGAGACGTTTTTCATCAGACCAAAATAGCTTAGGAACAGATATGTGGACAAAGCTTGTGTATAGTAGGGTCTGTGTGTGGTGGTGTACAGGGGTAGGGGCAGGGGTAGGGGTATGCATGCACACTACACAATGCACACTACACATGCATCCTACACCTGTACACTACACATGCACACTACACATGTACACTACACATGCACACTATGCATGCATGCACACTACACCTGTACACTACGCATGCACACTACACATGTACACTACACGTGCACATTCCACATGCACACTATGCCCACACACTTCTCATGCACACTACAGGCAACCACCCTGAGTCTTTTGTGATTAGGATCACACGCTCGATTTTTTTTTCTGATACATCTTTATTTTTTCCTGTTAAATAGTTTCACATGTCTTGAAGGATTTGACCAGGAAAAGCCATTGGTATTGATAATAACATATCCAAAAAATGGATGAACGCCGTCAATTTCTCTCTTCATGAATGAGTACTCACTGAATAAATGAATAAAATAATAGATATGTATATAGAATTAGAATATTCATTAATTTTCCTCTCACCAGCTGTCGTTGAATAGTTTACATTGTATTGACATAGATAATCTAAATTATTCTCGTTTTTTCCCCGTACAGAATGGTGATGATAAAAATGTGAAAGAAAAAGTTGGCAAAAAGGAGCGCTGTTTTGACGACTTGATGTCACGTAAGTAGTACATAAAAATGGTTATGTGCAGTATTTATATTCGCTTGCAGGGCTAGCCTACGGCTATAACCCTTTACAGCATAGAGCTTTAATGACTACTGCGTTCTAGCATCATGGCGCATCATGCAGATGAATTCACATGAGATCTGAATAACACTTGCCTAGAGAGGCAGTCAATATATAAGATAATAAAAACGACAAAAAAAAAACTAGACGCATCATGCTGTCAGTATATGCCTAAGGCTGACTAAGGTTTTGAAACTCCTACATTCCGTATGTACCACTTGTACCATTTGCCCGCCACACATAGTAACTCAAACATTCATCTCAGGAATATCAGCACTTAAACACAATAGAATAAGTTACCAGTGCCCCGTTCAGCAGGGCTGCATTCATGCATCATGACAAAAAAGGGCACAACACAGTAACGCACACTAAATCACTATGCTGTTATGCGGTTAATTCAATTCGATTTTTCAATTTAATTGTTTATTAAACTGAACATAGCATCATCTTTTCTCCCTTATTTAATCAGATATAGAGGACATCCGCCAGGACCCAGAGCGGATGCAGCAGTTTAACGCCATGTGTCATATGCTCAAGAAGTTTGCCGGCGACGAGCTGGACCTGCCCCTCATGCCCATCCTCATGTCCTTGTTTGGCAAGGTAAGTTAGTTGGACACTGGAAACTTGCAAGAGAGTTTCCCCTTGAACCATATAGCCCATGAAGCATACAGTATTTGATAGGATAAATATAAAATATGCATTACGGAGGAAACCAGCATATATGAAAATACTATGTAATAAGTAATAACAATATGAATCTGTGTGCAGGGAGCTTGGTGTACATTTAATACAAGTGTTTCCATTTTGTGTTTTCAGATGACGACAAACAGTTTCTCTATTTGTGACAATGAGATGAATCCGATCGGCACCGGTCTCTACCTGAAGTAAGATTCAGTTTCACTAGTGTGAGCTTAACAATGCCCTTTTGTTGTTATGATGCGTTAATGCAGTAGTGTGGTGAACTCGCGGGTGCTGCATTCACGCATCATGCCGACTCCATGGGCTAAATACTCCTTTGAAGGGTCTGCATGATGCACGAATGCAGTACCACCGCATTAGTGTATCATAAAGACAAATGAAGTCTCGAAGTATTTTGAAGAATCCTCAATCGAATTTATAATGTAGTGAACAGAATACAAAGTATTTCCAGTATGGTTTCGTTTGCTAGACTTTATTACGGTTTCTGACCCACAAATACCCGAAGGTTACAATAGGTAACTGTGCAGTAGAAAAGCAAACTGTGTTCTATAAGATCTCTAGATTAACTGATGAACAACTAACTGCCTGTTGTCGAGGTATACATACACTCTGCGTCAACTGGGGAACCATAGGTCGCTTGGCTGATGACTAGCCTCACCAATTATTGAGTTTGTATGCATCTCTAACCCAAATACCTAAAGAGACCAACCCAAACTAGATTTCAAGACA
This sequence comes from Harmothoe impar, assembly GCA_947462335.1. Classification (NCBI taxonomy): domain Eukaryota; kingdom Metazoa; phylum Annelida; class Polychaeta; order Phyllodocida; family Polynoidae; genus Harmothoe; species Harmothoe impar. The sequence continues at coordinate 26,876,523 of OX381713.1, read as the reverse complement.
GAAATGTCACGTTTTCTTCCTTTTGTAGCAGTCCCTACCATTTCACTAGAATTTCTATATTTACTGGACATCGATTCTCTGTCTCTTTGTAGCTCTATAGTGATCGATGCCCAGTTTTATACTTCAGACCAGTGGCTCATTTTGGCTGTTTTTCGCCTCACAGATTGCTCCTAGCGCAAAATCCTGACTAGGTGTCAATATATTCTCTATGCCAATGTGTAATATGAGGGTAGAAAACAGTGGAACCTCAGTTAGAAAAAATCCTACTGAACAGTTTTTGAGAAAATTAGGGTTTTGTTGCCCTTTTTTGCTGTTTTTAGTACATTTCCTACATAACCCGTGAACGTCAGCATTTCTCAATTTTCAGGTATTTAGAATTAGAATTTGACATTTTTTTATTCGCAGTAGGATTCCTGAATACCGAGCCATTCTAGAAAAGCTATTCTTTGGAAAAAATACTTAGTATTTCTTGATGATTTTCGTTGCACAAATTTAGGTTGTAATATAAAAACTGCATTGTCATCCAATCAAAGTGTTTATGCACTGTTGATGGTCACCCCCTCCCACCCTCTTCACTGTGCATTGAAGGAGAACAGGCAGGGGAGGTACACTTGTCTGTATATAGCTGTTGACCTGGGTGCTGGGTGCATTTTTGATTTATGGGGTGCCAACTGTTCATGAAAGAAAATTCAAATAGATTTTTTTTCTTTTTAGTATCAGATTAATGCAACTACAAGTCGTGATAGCACTTAAAGCATTCTATTTGCATTAATATGAATGGTGGCCACCTTATGGGGTGCCAAATATTCATGAAAGAAAAATTGATAAGAATTTGTTTTTTATTAGCATTAAATTGATGCAACTACAATTTGAGATTGCATTTCAAGCATCGGGGCATTCAATGAATGGTAGTCATCTTAAATATATGGGGTGCCAACTGTTCATAAATAAAAAAAAGAATAGAATTAGTTTTTTTATTAGTATCAGATTAATGCAACTACAATTTGTGGTTGCACTTAAAGCATTGTGGCATGCAATGACTGGTAGCCACCTTGAATGTATGGGGTGCCAACTGTTCATGAAAGAAAAAAAAGAAAGTTTTTTTTTTAAGAATCAAATTAATGCAACAGCAACTCAAGATTGCATTTATGCATTATGGCATTCAATGATTGGTGGCCATCTTGAACCTATGGGGTGCCAACTCTTCATGAAAAAAACAACTAAATTGGATGTTTTTAACAGTTTAAAATTAATGCAACTACATTTCAAGATTGCATTTAAAGCATTGTGGCATTCAATGAATGGTGGCCATCCTAAACCTATGGGGTGCCAACTGTGTTTGAAAAAGGTATCAAATAGAAATGTTCTTATATAGATACATTGTATCAAATTAATGCAACTACAATTTTTCATTGCACTGAAAGCATTGTGGCATTTAGTAAATGGTAGCCATCTTGAATGGGTTGAATGAAGGAAAAATCAAATAGGATTTGATTTTTTGATAGTATTCAGATTTAATCAGACTTATTTGTTACTTACCTGGCTTAAATTTTTGGAAAAAAAAACACACAATTTTATTGATATAAATTATTCAGAAAATCTTCATGATGACACTTGTACCATTATATATATTTTTCAATAGTTTCCCACCTTTTTAAGTAGTTAGTTCCTAATTCTCCCACCAGGGGAATTACAGATTTTTTTGATTTTTTTCTTGCAATTTCTAAGTCTAAACACCTCAAGCTATGGCTCTGGATTCAATACAAGACACTTTAGAACAACACATAAGGCCACCTACAGGTTGGACCAAATGTAACCATTGAAATAATGTCACAAGGTACTTTGCCTAGCAACCACATAGCAACATCATAGCATAGTGACATGATAAGAAATTAATAGGCATGTCAGAGATCTGGCCTCTGAAACCTCAATGAAACAGGTCACAAGTAGTATTGATTTGATATAATGCTATGTATATGCTTTATACTTCTCTATGTTATTGCATATTGTCATAATACTCTATTGTGACTTGTTTATCACTGTTGCTAGGTAAATCAACAAATGGAATGTATGTTGCTAACCTCCTTAAATCACTCTACAGATATTTGGTACATGGGGTACAGGACCACCAATGGCCATAATCTTAACCTTTTGCATCTCCTGCAGACAGATTGGCCAAATGATGAGCTTATGACCCTGTTGCTATGGAAATAAGTAAAATAATACTGTTGCTAGGCAACTATATACCAATATACAGTTTATCATGGAAAACATTTAGAAAAATACATCATTTGGGGATGATCTGGGTGGATAGATTTCATTAGTTCTGTAATGCTAGTATTTTCTACCATGATTTCCGGGAATTCTGGCATTTTATAGGGTTGTCAAGGAAAATGGTTGCTATGGCAACAAAAAAGGTCACACAATTTTGGGAACTGTGGTTTTTGGAATCCTTGGGTTCTAAGCTTTCCAAAAATGTATAGTTTACACTTTCCCCACAAAAACCCCACAGACCCCATTGCTCCAACATAAGGACCCTGACTAAGTATCAAATTAATGCAACTACAAGTCAAGATTGCATTTCAAGCATCGGGACATTCAATAAGTGATAGCCATCTTGAATCTATGGGATGCCAACTGTTCATGAAAGAAAAATAGAATAGATTTTTTTTCATTAGTATCAAACTACTGCAACTGCAATTCGAGATTACATTGAAAGCATGGTGGCATTCAATCAATGGTTGCAATCTTTTGAAATGAACATACACACAGACATATAGGCATGAACATGGTGTTCTCCTTCATATAGATATTCATGGATTTCTACTTCTAATAAATATAGCTTTCTGTTACATGGATGTCGATGTCCAGTTTTAGATATATATCCATATAGTGCATTGGAGTGCTATAATGTTGGACTGCTGTATATTTTAAATCATGTTAATTTCCTACAAGGGATTGACCAAAGTATTGAGATTTGGGAGTACCGTTACTTCCTGCGTATAACCCGCGGGTTTTATGCGGGAATTTATGGTAGCATCGCTGGCATCAAGATAACCCTGAAGATAACCAAGGATTGTAGAATGTAATGTGCATGTCGTGTTTATAAATGTCTTTTCGTTTGACAGAGCGTCCGTGTTAGACCACCGCTGTGTGCCCAACTCTGTGGCCACGTTTAGAGGCACGGAGATCGTTGTGCGCAGCACCGCAGAGAAAAAGGATAAACTAGACCAGGTGACATTTCTTTAACTGATTAACATAAAGCCACCTTTAGTAGTATAAACTGATTTATTTTCGCATTTTTATTCCATATAAACCATAAAAAAAGTACATTGAGGTAATGGATGTGTTTGTATTGTGAAAAATGTCAATTAACGATTGGAAAGGGAAAAAAAAGATCTAAAAAAAGCAAATATTGTAACTTTTTAAGACTTTGATGAATCCTTTTCATGTTGATTATGAACTCTAAGATTCGAGTGAGGCACCAATGCCAGACCTGGTGAGTTACTCACCGGTGCTGCCTTGGTGCCTCATGCCCATGACCATGAAGCCTTGAGGCATCATGCTGATCTTAACCCTTTAAAGGTTGTCATGATACATGAATGCAGCCCTGGCAAGTAACCCGCTGCATTCAAGCATCATGCCGACCCTGTGAGGTTGAGACACTCCCTTATGGTCGGCATGATGTACAAATGCAGCACAGGCGAGTTGCTAGCCGGGGCTGCATTGGTGCATCATGACGACAAATGTTATCTTTTAGCGACATGCGTCCTTAAAGGGTTAAAGGGTTATTAACCTGCTGCCTGTTTCTCCTGTAGGTGTACATCAGCTACATCGACCAGCTGAGTACGACAGAGGAGCGGCGCGCCCAGCTGGAGAAGCAGTACTACTTCACGTGTGACTGTACCATGTGTACCGACGAGGAACTGGTAAGTAACACGACCGAACTACCGAATATTCTCGCTTAGCTATGGAGAATCCTCTAAACCGAACAGGGCATATGGTTATGGCGACTTTCCTACTAAAAACTCGGGTATAAGCCAATACCCCTGTATTAGCCGAATCCCGGTCTATGTATTATCATCAATAGGAACCATGCGTAAACCCAGCTTAGAGGCCAGACCCAGCTCGTAGTGCATTTCTAGATCCCTCTGTTAAAACTTTGCGTCTATGCATAACCCCCTTATTAGTGGCACCTAGAATATGGGTCAATACTATAAGCCGCACCAAAGTTTTGACTTGTACAAGTCCTGCTTCTACTCGGGAATATACAGTATAATATTATATCCCTCGGCTTCAGATATTGGTCAGAACGAACGAGAACAAGTCTGTGTCCTAGGGTGGAGAGTTGTATGTGTAGCATATATTAAACAGGTAAAGGCAATACATTGGCATGGATCGATCATCTATACATCATTAAATAGATGGGCCCTTGGTCATCATGATGCATGAATGCAGCCCTGGTCATATCGAACTGACGGGATTGATACACTCCTAAATTAAAAGGTCTGCACGATGTACTAGTACAGCTGCATTGGTGCATCATGACACCAAATGATAAAGGTTTAGATCAATGAGGTTGGCAAGGAGAGTGCCAAAGTCACATGAGTGCTCTATTCCCTGCTGGTCAGGCACCAAGGATTTGAATAATACAGAAAAAAAAAACTTGACAATCTAAGATATCTAAAGGTTTTTATTGCAGGACTCTTGATGATAATTGCTTGATATGTGTACTTAATGTAGTACTATACAGTGGTAACATAAAAACAGGACATCAGGCAATAGTAGCAGCATAGACACGGGGGTAGCCTCAGAGTATTAGTAGAAGAGATTCTTCAGTGGTATAATCAAACCTAAACATTTAGGCAGTAGTATCATATCATACATATACATGTACTAACAAGTAGAATCAGAATCACTAACAGCTCCTTGTGAATTTTATCGACCCTAAAACAACCCGAATATTTCTCGACCTTTTACACACATCAAAAAGTAACAATTTTACAGCTAGAGTATTCATGTATCATGAAGGTAAATATTTGGGTATAGCGGATTGAGGCACTATGCCACCATTAAGGGGTCAATTATACATTTTAGTAGATATTAGTAACAAATAACAGTTGAACTTGACAATTATTACAACGCGAGTTATTTTCCAATCGAGGGTTCGCACACATTGTGACTGGGACTGTCATCAATAACTGAGGACAAGACAAGTAACTTGAGTAACAAGGGTAGAATAGGATACATCAATAAGTGAGGACAAGATGTGGTACTAGAGTAACAAAGGTAGAACAGTCTACTCAATAAGTGAGGACAAGACGTGGTACTGGATTAACAATGGTAGAATAGGATACATCAATAAGTGAGGACAAGATGTGGTACTTGAGTAACAAAGGTAGAACACTCTACTCAATAAGTGAGGACAAGACGTGGTACTGGATTAACAATGGTAGAATAGGATACATCTATAAGTGAGGACAAGATGTGGTACTTGAGTAACAAAGGTAGAATAGGCTACATCTATAAGTATAAGTATAAGTGAAGATAAGACAAGTAACTTGAGTATCAAGGGTAGAATAGGCTACATCAATATTGTGAGGACCATCTAACTTACAGTAACAGATAGATACGTTTTAAACATGACATTTGGACATTAAAAAAAACAGTGTACGTGTAGGACAGTGGGTACTGTAAATGATGAGTATTTGAAGCCCTATATTCAACTAATTTAAAACATATTATAAACAATCCAAATATTTTCTGAGGAAAGTCACAAATACATGTTCATAACAGTAGACAAATATGATATATCTAGGTACTAGGTTTCTGAGCCTATAGTATATAGGAAATAACAGTAGGTGACTTTCGCATATCATAAATGATAAGATAATACACGTTATAAATAAGGCAAACGAAAAATCAAAAACAAAAAGAGAGATATGCTTCTCCACTGTTGACTAAAAGTATATCATGGGGCTGGTTTCTCCGATGTATAATGGGCAAAGAGAAATGTATCTATCTGTTCGATAGGTTTATAAAATACAGCATGATAGATATCAACATGATAGATATCAACATGATAAACCTAGATCGAGTTAGCGAATAACTCACCATCACTGCATTGATGCAACATGCTGATCGTTTGTATCAACCCGATACAATTGGCATGATGTATGAATGCAACAGTGGTGAGTTACTCACCATGGCTACATTCATGCATCACGACGAAAATAGCACTAAAGCAGTATCCAGGCCTCAAAATATACACCACCACCTAGTCTCGTGCCAGGTCTGAATTGACGACATTTTTGGGCAGTTTACCCACAATGCTGTGCAGCGGGTTGGGTGGTGCGGTGGTGCGTCCCGCCTGCTGCAGTAGCACCACCTGGTGGGATAAGACGTCGGTCATGGCCACCCGCTGCTGCCATGGCAACACCGCCACGCCATTCAGCCCCCTGAACACCAGCTCCTCATCACTGAGAAGACTGCTCAGGAAGGTGCCAGCCTCAGAGTGGACATTAACCGAGCATTTAGCACCATCCACGATTAGGATATCCCGGTCTAAGACGGCCACGCCCTGAGGGCTGAAGGATGACGTTGTGGTGATAAAGCGAGCATATTGGGAATCAAGGTGGTTATTATCGAGCAGCTCGCTTTCCGGTGTTTTGTAGGAGGACTTTGAGATGCGGGTTAGTCTGGTGCCCCTCAGAGTGTACACCTTGACACTGTGGTTACTGACATCAGAGATGATGATCTTACCCGTGGGAGACACACTCACATACGACGTCCCACTCGCATGACGCTCCTGCTTCCCGCGGAAATCAAACTGGTTCAGGAGGTCGCCGTCCTTCCCCATGATGTAGAGACTAGGGCTGAAGAAGTCAGTCACCAACAGGTCCTGGCTGTGGGTCAGGGCTATTCCACAGGGGCACATAAACTTACCAATTTTCTTAACAATCACTCCGGTTTTGTCGATAATGGTGATACATTTCCCCATGGCATCAGCCACATAGAAGTTGTCCTCCTTGTCTGTGGTCACCCCCCATGGTCTCACTTTGTCGGCGCAGAGAATTTTCTCTGGTTGACCTTGAGGGTTGAGGAGTTGTAGTCGGTCGTTGCCGGTGTCGGCGACAATAATACGGCCATCAGACAGGAAGCTGAGGTCCTTGGGCATATGGAACTCCCCGAGAGCCTTCCCCTCCCGCCCCGTGACCTTCACATTGCTCGTGTGCAAGGTCTTATTCACAAAGGGCCTGAATGCTAAGAAATTACTGCTTTTATTGAATAGGGAAGATTTAGATGAATTAGGTACCAGTCTTTCCTCTTGACTAATGATTGGCTGCTCACCCCACAGCACCTTTCCTATCCTGACCTTGGAGCTTGAAGGTGAGAACTTGAAGGTCACATCCAGGGTTTCTACATGCTGGAGATGACCTTGGATGTGGCTGGTTTCCAGTAACTGCTCCATGCGGGTGATGACCTCTCGATACACTGGTACTAAAGTCATGGTCACTTCATTGCGCTTGGAGGTCAGATCCTTGACTAGGTCAAACATGTTCTGTAGGCTGACCATGGCGACCTCGACCTCGTTGTGGATGCCGGTGATGGTGTCGGTGTGTTCCTTGCACCTGTCTGACAACCCGTGTATCACTCGCTGCTCCTGCTGCCGGATCCCCTGGATAAGGTCCTCCGTGTGTTGCCTCACCTTCCGCTTTGTCTCCTTCTGCAGTGTCTTAACATGCTTCTCACAGGTTACCAGCTGTTTGCTGATAGCCTTGAGTTGGTTCAGCCTGGCTTCGGTGAGATTACACAGTGTTGACGCGTTGGCATGGAAACCCTCCAGGCCGGTCCTGATGTCGGTGACATTGTGTGCCTCATGTGAGGTGACGGCGCAGACTTCACACACCCCGGTATGGCAGGTGAGGCAGAAGTGGCTCAGTGGCTGCTTCAGGTGGACATTACACAGATTGCCATCAGAGCCCTGATCAGATGCCTGCACCTGGTGGTGCTTGTACAGAGAGGACGCTAGGTGCGCGTCTGAACAATCCCGGCAGTAATACCTCTGACAGTCCACACAGTGCTTCATGCAAGCTTTGTGACAACACACCTCACACAACTTTGGGGCTCCTGGAGCCGCAGCATTCCCCTGAGAAGTACCACTAGCTTGAGGTTTTGGTAGAGATTTGATGAAATCATCGATCTGCTCAAAGCGGAAGTCATGTCTGAATCCCTTGACGCCGGCGGCGGGTATATCCACCTTCTCTCTACATGCAGGGCATGGGAAGGTTCGTGTTGATAGGAACCGGAGCCGGTCCTCTGGATTTTTCGCATAACTTTCCATATAGAGCTGTAGACATTGCTGGCAGAAGGAGTGGAGGCATGGTAGAACCCGCGGCGAGCTTAGCTTACCAAAACAAATTGTGCACTTGATGAGGTCAGGGATGGATGCCAGGTCATCACTGTCGGACAATGAGCTCTGGATATCCTTACTAGCAGCCATGTTGGTGTGGAGTTATAGGTGTATAGAATTTGATTGCACTCATTTACATAGAAATGAACATGTAAGTTATAAAGTTCTCAAATATTTGAGCTAAAATTGCCCATATTTCCACTCATTTAAATACACATTAATGTATAAGGCACACATTTGTGCAATGTTGAACCAATATGGCCCACAGTGCCACTAATTCACATACAGCTTAATATGTATGGCACAAATTGATATTGTATATCCAGGATATATGCTTGTGCTCTATGCATCAGGTATATTGTCCATGGAAAGCATGTCTGAAGAGAAGTTCAAATTAACTGATTCGAAATGACTCCTCACAAATCCAGAATGATAGATAAACAACTCTCTCCATAATGTGATTGCAAACAATAAGTGTCAATTGTCCCTCAGAGCATCAGGGTAAAAGCATACACCCATGTGGACAGGGCTTAAAGGTTATACCTTTCAAATCCACAACAAAGGTAATAATGAATCAAGTTTTCATCCTCAGATCAGGTACCACTGCACTAAATGCACAAAAATAAACAGCAGAAATAGTGCACAGCAGCTGATGTTACAACTTGTTGTCAGTCTGTTTATCCACAGGAAAAATCAAGTCCTATTGAGTTTATCCAAGTTAAAGGTTGTAATAAATCAGGTCTCTCCATAACAACTTGTAGCCAGCTCACCTCCTCAGTCAACAATAGGCCTCACTACAGAGAATCTACAAACAATAGCCACCACACAGCAGTGACAGCAGTACTAGGTGATGTGTCACAGTGGGCCTGGGTGGTAACACCTGGTGCTGCACTGGGTGTATGGGGGAGCAGGCAGGCAGGAGGGCCTAGGGTAGGACCCCGGGGGGGGTACTCAAATTTTTTTTGACACGGGTGTGCGGCTGGCCCTTTGACAACCCTTACCCTTGCTGAGGGGGATTTTGGTCAAAAGTGACCCTTGCTGAGGGGGATTTTGGACAAAAGTGCCTAGGTTTTAGCAATTTTCCCGGAGGAGTCGGCCTTGGTGTACGAATTTTGGTCAAAAGTGACCCCTGTTGCAAAGAATTTTGGCAAAATGTGACCCTTTTTGGGGGGATTTTGTTGAAATCTCCGAAAAGTGACCCTTGGTGAGGGGGATTTTGGTGAAAATTGACCCTTGGTGAGGGGGATTTTGGTGAAAAGCAGACCCTTGGTGAGGGGGATTTTGCTCAAAAAGTGCCCTTCCCAGCCGCACACCTGTGTATACAAAATATATAAAGTGCCCCCCCCGGGGGTAGGACTACACTGCAGCTCTCAGCTGGTGGCAGATCGGGCAAAATATGGCAAATTTCTGGCAAAATGTGTCTAAATAAACACATCTAAAATCATCATAATCATCATCCAATATGTTGTTGGACCTTTGGTGGGTTTCCATACTGACAGTTTAATGAAGGTACTGATATAAAGGGGAGACTGGTATTATGGTGTGATTCACCCCATCCTAATGGATGCACTACTGAAAAACCTTGCCTATGACCTGCAGGTTATGCGCAAATCAGAAACCCAGTTATAAGTTTTGCCTAAACTCAGGTTGCTGGTTATACATGAGGTTTTTTAAAGTATATTATAGCACTCTAGTATCCAAAATGGGACCCCAGGTGTGGTTATAGGATTCCAAGAAAAGCTAGGTTCTGGTTATACACAAGGTTTTACGGTAAATGTAGGAGGAGGCAGGATGAGCTGATCAATGCTGAGGCCCCACATGTGGTGACCAGGGGGAGTGGAGGTGGGGGGGGGGGGGGGTAACCTGCCCAGGTGTGATGGCTGAGTAGAAGTGAGTGCTCCTAGTCAATCCATCCTGTCAGTGTATGTGTGCCATGTCATGTAGGAGGGCTTGTATGTGAACAACAATTCTCCTCCATCATCATTTGTAACCAGAAAAGTGAGCCTCTCTCAAACAAAATGCCCTGATGCCCCCTGGTAGGGTGGTGAAGGGATCTAGCCTTCTAACCCCTGGGTAGTATGATGGCCTGGTGTGTGTGAGGTCCTTTAGTATAGAGGTAGGGAGGTAGTTAGGTAGGACACTGGGAGACAGCTGACCACTAGGTGGGTCAGTACATTCTGTCACAAGACACAAGTGGCAGCAATGTCATTGGTAGTCTCTGCATGCTTGATACCATCTTTAGCCACCGCTGGCTTAGTACATGTAGTACATGTATGTATCTAAGTCAGCTTCCTGTTCTAGTCAAGCACTAAGACTGTGCTGGGAGAGTTATGCATCTGCTGTGGGCTTAGACCAAGTTTCAGAGACTATATTGGTAGACTAGGTTCTCGATCAGATTGGTCTGAGTGGTGAGTAGTGCTCAGGGTCGATGCCCTGACTGTAAGTGAGAGGTGAGTACTCCTGGTCAACTCATGTCACTAAGGGAGTGGTCATTTTAAAGGCGGGGAGGGGCAAAGAGAAAAAAAGCCAGCATGTTACTACCATAAAACCTTGTGCATAAGCCTAACCCGCATATAAGCCGCACCCCAAGTTTTAAACGATCCTATAAGCCGCACTAGCAATCTGATTATAGTGACTTTTGTACTATACTGTAGAAGCAAAAACTCGCATATAAGCCGCACCCCGACCCAGTGCCGATACTATAGGCCACACTGGCGATCTGACTCGCATGCTAGCCGCAGCTTATACGCAAGATTTTACGTTACACATACTATTCTGTCCCGTATGAGCACCGGGCTTTGAACAAGCGCTAAGCTTGAATAATATTCAATTTGTGCTGGCCTCGTATACACGCTGCCAGTGATAGGAGGGTCTTGAGATGTCTCATAAGGATTAATATAAACCTTGAATAAGCCACTGCCTTGTATAAGTGCTGTGGATAATCTAGCCTCCAGGTCTCCCAGTGTAAGCGCGGGTGCTTAATCACAGCCACGTAATACCGGTTCTAGATATTGGTCGCAAAGAAATTATACCCTGCTCGAGGGGTGCTAAAAGGTGATCCCCTCTAACATCATGTAAATCCACCAGCTGCTCAGTAGCTCTGCCCCCCCTCCTCCCACCTATCAAACATGCCCAGTCCCCAGGTCAGGCTTTAGGTGAGAATTATGTGGCCCTAGTGGTGCAGGACACAGTGGGTGAGTGGGTGCAGCAGGGTGTGGGGGAATGTAGGCCCAGGTGTGTGTCCTGGTGGGTGGGTGGGGGGGGGGGGGGGGGGGGGGGGGGTAGCAGCTTGTGCACTGCTCAGAGATCAATAGGACTTAACACACAGGATGATCCACAGGTGGCACCCAGTCATGTAGACCACTCTATACTGGTCAGTGTCAGGCTATCACCAACTCTATAAAATATAAGCTAGATTCTAGGTTTTACAAACTCTTGTTTTTTTTTGTACTCCTAGTACATTAAAGTGGCATTCTCACCAAGCAAATCCCACTCACAATTCTAGTACTGTTCTAGTCTGCTATGTGGTTAAGTGCGAGTGGTGAGAATGCCCCTTTAAGTATAACATAACAAATTTGAACAGTCATGTTTACCATGCTATATCAGTGTCAGGCTATCAGTACTAACTTTGTATTATATCCTAGGTTTTAAAAAGGATGTAGAAACTCCTGGCATCAACTGTAAGAATGTGTACCTCTCACATATATAATGTATGTTCAGTGAAAAACAAATGTTTGATACACGATTCAAAACAAAATTTAAAAAATTTAATATGATGGTATCAGTTTAGAGAAAAATCCAGATAGCAATAGGTAAGCATATGCCAAATAGATAAATCCATACACTCGGCATCCTCATGGCTTACCACAGTCAGAATGTGGGCACCTGTATGTGACCTTGTCAGGACCTTAGATACTGACCTTTGACCCTGAAAATGTGACCTTGACCTGTCGGAGGTCACCCATGTGACATGTAACAAAACTGCTGACATTTTTAACTGATTTATTTGTTTTCCAAAATGTTGAACATGATTTCTACAAATAAATACTGTCATGTTAACACAGGTGAGCTTTGACTGTACTTTATGTGGGTTTTTTTGTACTTGGTTTGTGCTCATCTGGGACTTTAGGACGGATTATTTGAGGAATCTGAGGAAAACCCAATGCGACAGACAGGTGCAGCTCCTGTAAATGATTGATTTGAAGTTTTGTGTTGAGGTTGTCAGATGAGAATGTATGTCAGAGGGTTTCGACATTCATAAGTCAAACTAACCCGTGCAATATCAAACAGAGATGCCACTGTTCCTACTTTTGCAGGAATTCCTACTTTTTTGCTGGAATTTCTCTATTAAATTATTTTAATTTCCTATTGAAAATTGACCAAAATTGTAAGATTTCATACTTTTTATGGACCATCAAGTGGCATCTCTAAATATGATTCTTTTATGTGATTTGGGAGTACACGGGGGAATCTAAGAAGGCACCCACACACAGTCATGTTCAATCCCATCTCTGTTATTTATGTGCATAAATGTATTGTAGCCTTTCTGCCATTTTATCCATCGTTGGCCTCGGCGAGTAGACTCTGCTAGGAATCATTACAGCAAAGGGCATAGAACATGAATGCACCCTTAAATAGCCACATTAGGGACCAGTCCATTGTTTTAGCACATATCCCATATTAACCACACCAAATCACTCTCCAGCCACATACAGTGTGCTGGGTTCCCAGGTGGTGCATTGATCGGTAGGAAGTGTGTGTGTGTTTGTGGGGGGGGGGGGGGGGGGGGTCATAAAACCTTTCCTATACGCCGAAGCCGAACCCTGGTATACGCCGCACCTAGACTTTGGCACAAAGCCACACCTGGGGTCTGAAAAACGCTACCTTAGTAATAATGTACCATACAGGCAAAATCCCTCATATAAGCCGTACTTTAATAATAGACTTTGGGAAAACCATATAAACTGACTCTGGTATAAGCCGCGGCTTCTATGAGAGAACTTACGGTATATTGACACGGGTCGCCAGTTTTAGTGCTGATGGTGGCGCATGCTGCATCAATGACAGGTCAACATGGACTCTGACTGGGTAAACGTGCATCACGCCTGGGGGGGGGGGGGGGGGATACATTGTATAATTGAGGCCAGATTTAACACACACTCTAGCAAACTTTGTAAAAAGAAAAAAGAAGAATATATGGATTTAAATGCACTGTAACACAGAATGGTACAGAAGACCGTGTTACTACTATCCATAATATATGAACAATAAGTATTCCACAGTTAGGTAACACACAATATAGTTCATCTATGAATAAATAAAAAATGACAATAACAAATAAGAATTCAGCCGGAAATTCTAAGGCCAAATATTCTCTATCATAACCATGGTGTCGTCTTTTCGAAAAGGTCTGTAGAACGGTTGATGATGGCAGCATTCCTCAGTGCTTCAGAATCACTTTTCAGCATGATGCCTCAATGCAGTGCCAGTAGTGTCGGCATAATGCATTTGTGCAGCACCAATAAAGCTAATGTGCACTTAAGTACTATGCTGCCCTTAAAGAGTTAAGGGAAAGTTAACAATATTTGACATGTTGTGTTTGTTGTTTGCAGGACAAGGTGATGGTGAGTGCCCGATGTCCAAACCGCTGTGAGGCGCCACTCCTCAGGGACGAACGTAAGTAACCTGCTACACTACTGGTAACCCTTTGAGGAGTGTTTTGGCCTTGTCAAATCAAACCTTGTCTCCGGATTTTTAAAAATATTTTCCCTAATGATATTTGATTCGACTAGTGGTCCCACGGCTAGCGGTCCCATGGCTAGCGGTCCCACGCTTATCGGTACCGGTACTTTGATATTTTACGAACCCCTGGGTCTACCCCTGACCACTTTAAGATGCATGCCGATTCAAGAATCTCTAGACTGACTCTGTATCGACTGTCCACTTCCAGATGGCCGCTACTCCCCATGTGAGCAGTGCGACTACAACACGTTCGACACGGCCTTCGTAGCCCGGGTAGACATCGCCATCCTCCAGTCTAAACAGACACTGGAGGAGATCAAGGTCCTGATGAAGTCTAATGGTAAGTATGGGGTGGTTCTTAATGGTGACAAGCTCAGAACGGTTCTCAGTTCCTAGGCTCTCTTAGACCAGGTCTGTTAGCCCTATGCATGCCCCCTTAACTAGAGCCTTCATTAGTCATGAGGGCCATGAGTCTGGGGCACAAGTCCTAAGGCCCTGATCTCAGGACTTAGAGTCTTAAACCTGAGACATTTAGCCCTGGTGCCAACATAACAGGTGGTCTATAAATGCATATATTATATGAAACTTGTGACTAGATCCCATAAGCTCATTGTGAAACTTTTACATTTCAGGGTGTGTCAAGTCTCTAACAAGTAACCTTCTATGATTTATACATTTGAAATTTGGCAGTTTAAGTTAAGAGTTCAAAGTTGAGTTTCTATTGAGGTAAGACCCAGTTTAGTTGCGGTGACTGCTTTACATACACTTCAAACTGTACCAACACATCAGGCATCTCTAATGATACAGACATGCAGAGACTTTTGCTAGCCAGTGTCTCATGCATTCTCTGAATGCTTTAGGGCCTCAGATCTGAGGACCTTGGATCCGAGGATGTTAACCCTGAGAGCCTTAGATCTGAGGTCCTTAAATCTGAGGGTGTTAATAATCCTGAGGGTCTTAGTTCTGAGGGTGTTAATAATCCCGAGGGCCTTAGATTTAGGGTGTTCATCCTGAAACCCTTAGATCTGAGGGTGTTTATCCTGAAACCCTTAGATCTGAGGGTGTTAATCCTGAAACCCTTAGATCTGAGGGTGTTAATCCTGAAACCCGTAGATCTGAGGGTGTTAATCCTGAAGGCCTCTAACCATGTCTTTTATATTCTGGTCCACCCGTAGACGCGGCAGGCATCATGGCTGTGTGTGAGGAGTGTTTTGGCCACCAGGCGTCCCTCTTACACCCGCTCAACGTCTACCGGGTACGTGTCCTGGACAAGGCCCTGGACGCCTGCCTCGACCTGCAGGACTGGCAGAGGGCACTCGAGTACGGAATGGAAACCATTGAGCCATACAGGTAAGTCTTGTTTCTTGGTGGGTTTTTTTTTGTGAAATGCTTAGATCCAGGATTTTACAGCAATTTCTTTTGAGTGGCCAGAGGCAAGAAAAACTATTTGGGGCAATCGAATGAAGGTTTATTGAGAACTATCTGAAATAGAGAAGGCACAATATTGAGTGTTGGTCAGCATAAACCTCTTTGTTAATTTTTTTCTCTCCAACTCTCACAAAAGGAATTCTGTGTTCTTCATGTCATTATTTTACTTACAGGCGGTTGTATCCAGCAATTCACCCTAATGTCGGTCTCCAACTGATGAAGGTGGGAAAACTACAGCTCTACATGCATCTGCACCAAGACGCGCTGAGAATGTTACTACAGGTGAGCTACTTCACCTTTTGGATCATAGTGCAGGAGACGTACAACGTGCCTGGGGATCAAGGGGGTCTAGTATAATCTGCCTGGAGATCAAGGGGTATAGGAAAATGTGCCTGGGGATCAGGGGGTCTAGTACAATGTGCCTGGGGATCACGAGTCATGGTACTAGATGGCTGGAGATCAAGGATCTTGGTATAGGTACCTACCTAGGGCTCAAGGGTCTTGGTAATCAATGGGGATATTTGGTATCCAGTAAAGGTTACCTGAGGATCAAGGGATGTCTGGGGATAAAGGGATCTAGTGCAATGTGCCTTTGGATCAGGGGGTCTAGGACAAGGTGCCTGTGGATCAAGGGGTCTAGGACAAGGTACCTAGGGATCAGGGGATCTAGGACAAGGAGCCTGGGGATTAGGGTATCTAGTACAAGGTGCCTGGGGATCAGGGGATCTAATACAAGGTGCCTTGGGATCAGGGGGTCTAGTACAAGGTGCCTGGGGATCAGGGGATCTAATACAAGGTGCCTATGGATCAAGGGGTCTAGGACAAGGTGCCTGGGGATAAGGGGATCTAGTACAAGGTGTCTGTGGATCAGGGGGTCTAGTACAAGGTGCCTGTGGATTAGGGGGTCTAGGACAAGGTGCCTGGGGATCAGGGCATCTAATACAAGGTGCCTGGGGATCAGGGGGTCTAGTACAAGGTGCCTGTGGATCAGGGGGTCTAGGACAAGGTGCCTGGGGATCTAGTATAAGGTGCCTGGGGATCAGGGGATCTAATACAAGGTGCCTGTGGATCAAGGGGCCTCGGACAAGGTGCCTGGGGATCAGAGGATCTACTATAAGGTGCCTGGGGATTAATGATGTCTAATACAAGGTACAACAATCTACTTTTACTCATTGAATCTCTTTCTCCCCCTTAGGCTGAGGACATCTTGAAAGTCACACATGGCACCAAGAGTCCGTTGATGACGGAGCTTCGTGACCTCATTATGCAATGTCAAGATGAGCTACGGGCAGAGGAAAGCGACTAAGTGCACGATTACAAATTGCGAGCAGAAGCAAGCGCTTGAGGAAATATCCCAAGGAACACAGCCAGTAAGCAGAGATGACTGAACTTTTACTGTCTGAGGGCTGAAATATTAAGGATGGCCCCCCACAATTGTCGCCCAGCTTAGAGGCAATTTATATGTAAAGAGCAAATATATGCCCTTTCATGTGTCCGGCACTACAGATATACCTTCGCGATTTGCTAAGTACTACTAAGGCGTGCGCTACTGAACTTTATCTTGGACACAGTCTAGGGGCCTATAACAGATTAAGAAGTCGTGACAAAGAAACACTCACACCGAGGACATACCGCAGCAACACGCTGTGCTTCGAGTTTCTACTGGACGGTATACCAGATGCAGACTTTCCTTTATAAAGATGGACAGTATACAGAGCAGAAGCCTTCATTATTTAGTCTGTACATGTAGTACCATAGTATCAGCCTTCCTTAACAGCAGTCTTGTATCATTTACACAATGTATGCTCTTTTCTGCAAGTAAAATGAGTTTTGACTCAAATACATGAATAGTGTGTACACAAGCACACAAGTATCCTCTTCACAAGTTAGGTGTGAGGTGGTCCTTTCATTTTTCCCCATCTTCTGATATACAGCTATAACTTAGCATTTAAGATTCTCTATACCTATTAGTAATACTGTACTGTCGCGATATATTGCCCGGCTTCGAAAGAGCACTGGACTTGTGTAAGTGCCGATGGCAGAGGCTCTTCAAATCTCTCTTAAACACTAACTTTTTATAAGCGCCTCTCTTAGGATCAAAGGCCGTACCATATTGAAGTTCGCCCCGGTGCCCTAGGTGCAGGTTAGAAGTTTAAGTTTGCATGTTATATGAAGGGTTTTTGCAAGTTTGAAAAAAAGCCAAAATCAGATCCCAAGTGTGGGTAATAGGATTTCCTCAAATTCTAGGTGTGTGTTATACGCGGGAATTTACGATATATCGCGATGGTACGGTAGCTTCTCAGCAATTCAGCATTACACACTTATGTATTTCCATGACAATGATGAACTCAACATGCCAATAAACTATTTGAACTTTCATCCTTGCCTCGGAGAAATCAATTTTGATTCCGGCCAGAAATGATAAATAAACAAACCGCTATGCTGAAATTTTGCATTTATAATCTAGATCCAATTTTAACAGCATTTATGTGTATGAATTGTAGGTTTTAAAAGGTTTTCAAAAGCCGATGTGTTCTATAATCTTTTCGGGAATTTATATTAATCCATACAAACTGAAACTCGGCCAAGTCACGCTTTTTCCCACAATGTTTGTACTGTGTGCCTGTGAATTTGACCAGAAATTGCCCCCTCCCTCCCCCCCCCCCCCCCCCCATAATAGAACAGTTTCCCATATAACCACTCACCGCTTCAGAATGGACCCATGTTATCAAAATAATGATGGTGTATATATAATAAAACTGAAATATATGTTTTGAATGTTATGTACGATGCAAAGTTTTACAAAGACTCTTGGTTAATGGTTCATGTGGTCAAAGGTGCTTTGATGAGTAAATGAAACGAACTTATTGTGTTATATATGCAATTAATACTACCGGTAATTAAGGAAATGTCGAAGCGCATTTTAAAAATCCAGCAGAATAATGAGGAAAGCTTACATACACATTATGGTGCACTATATTTTAATCCGATACGGCACATTTTGAAAGGGGTTGTATGGTTCGAATTCTCATGATGTGTATATACCAATATATGTAGAGTGGTTCATCGTCTAACGTCTAGTGTGTACATTTACCATAAAACCCTGCCGATAAGACTGCCCCGCCTGAGTCAAAGTAATACTTTGAGAACAATTTTGCTACTGTAAATTCTCACGTATAAGCCGCAGCTAAGTCAAGCTCAGCTTTAATTTGATACCAAACATAGCTATATAAGGTGCGGCTTATATGACTTTTTATTAGTATACTACAGTACTAAATAAGCAATTTTCAGAACCCCTTTACAGCGTATACAACTTGTCAAAGTTAGGGGTGCTGCTTATACGCGAGTTAGGCTTATATGCGAGAATTTACAGTAATAAAGTTAAAAAGCAAATAGGCTTTATATGGACAGATATTTGTATAAGCAAGTGTAAAATCTCACGATACACAAACTGACTAAGTTATCTGTAGTTTTACTGAATGAAAATATTTGCTTATTTGAAGTTTCTGGCCATAAAAGTATTCATCCATGTAGAATAGGTTTAGCATAGTTTCGGATTTCACTAGTGGAATAAAAGACTGTAAAACAAATTGACAGTTTTTTGTGCAATGTTCAGCCACTATCGATTAAGTGTTAACACACTATATAAGCCGACCCTCTACTTTGAGGAAGAAGATTTACTCTATACAAAACAATTAATAAATAATTCAAATTTCATCTTATTATTAAAACTTTATAAATATCTACCCTTTCCAGGGGAAAGAAAGTAGAGCAGCCATGGTCTGGGTGGAGGGAGGCCGGGGGGGGGGGGAGGTATAATCGGCTTATATCCAGGGTTATATGGTAGCTTGATAGTCAGACACTGTCCCTGTGTAATGTAATGCACTAGTAGCATCTCTCAGAACACAATGTCACAACAGCTCTTGTAGATGTGTTGGTCCCAGAAAACTTGAAGTTGCTCCCGGAGTTTGCTCTTAAGTTATTATGTTACGTGTTTTCATTAGAAGTGAACGTCGGTCTGTAAATACATAAATGTAGTGGACTTCAAAAGTTGTAACGTTTTGTGAGGATTCTGAATCCGAAATTCTCGTACATATATATGGGTCTGATCGGGAATCGTTTGAGATAAATATGTTTCTTATGGTGTTGGAAATGTACCCAATGCTACATTATGTTAACGGTCACATAATACATAAAAATGTATATCTGTTGATATTATTATTCTATAATAATCTTGCAAAGAAAAGTTTCACTTTTGTCTGATCAGCAATCCTACAATTCACCTGGACGGTTGCCATGGTTACGATATGGTACACACAGGTTACTATAAATAGACTCATCCAGAGGCATGATGGGTAACGCAGGCGGTCGCATGAGATACCCCTGGTGGCAGCAAATAAACTAAACGTAGATTTAGTCATAGATTTAGTCGAGTGTTTAGTAACTAGAATCATTTCTGATTTTTAGAATCAACAGCTCTGTTCTTCTGACTTGACGAGTTTTATTGTGGTTTTGACTTTGTGAGGTACACATATTCACCATTGTACAGAGATAGGCACTCTTTGGTAAACTTTCTGCTTTGCAATTTGTGTGTCAACCGATATAATGATGTATATCAGTATACTATAGTTTGTGTAATTAATTGGCCTGTGGTCAATCAACATTTATAAACTACAGAGTTAGATGCCATGGGTTGAGGATATTGCTGCATCACTCAAGGAAATTTGTATAGCAATATCACTTACAAATACTAAATCAAAATAGTTAAATAAAATCTTAACAATAAAATCAATTATAATAATAATGATTTTGAATCGATGTTCTCAAAAATGTGCGTATTGCTCCTATAGATGAGCACTTTTTTTAACCACGAGTTTCTAGGACTGCTTTGTCACACCAGGTTTTGGGTTGAGAATATATTTTTATACTGACATTTGATTTCAACACTCCATACTCATGAAGCTCCCAGTCAGTGTAAATATTTGATAAATTGCATGTAGGAAAGATAACAGGGACTTTAATTCAAACTAATAGGGACAACGTAAAATTGTCATGCGTTGGTCAGTTGCCGGTGGCTAAACATGGAGTTAAAATCACAGAGCATCGACCATCTCGGTGCCTCTCCCCCTTCTTACAGAATGTTGTTGTCTCTGGTCTTGTGTATGGAGTGTTGGATGTGTAATTGATTATGTCAAGATCATGAGAAAAGAAAGAAAAACTATTACTATATTATAATAAGTCTCACCCTCTCATCACCTTGAGTAAGGGGTAGTAATTCTTACATAATACTCTTGAGAAAACAAAAATCCTGCCCATATCATGTTCATTTTTAAGGTTTCACACTTTGCAATGTACAGTGCTAAGATAGCCATAGGCCTAGTTACCTAGTTCCCCTCAATATGAATAGTATTAGATGCTAATAAAACTATCTCTATGTTAACGCATAGAGAAGTACAATGCCCCGCCCCCTTGGAGTACAGTGTAACATATTCCACGGCCTATGACGTCATTCATGTGACACTCAAACCCAGCTATTAAAAATCTTTAACAATAAGGGCATGTAATAAATAGAACATTCCCCTCAGAAGGTTACATTTAAATTTGCATCGTTCTTCACCCGGACACTGGGTCGTATTATACACAGGTTCAACTCGTAAAGAACAATGCTCACATATCCTACTGTCATTGGACTTTGTCTATGTTTTCTTTCAATTCCTAACATCTCAAGTTTACAGGTGGAAGTTAAGGTTCTTCAGACAATTGCATTTTTTCAGTTCCTTGTACATATTTCGGGATTTCTCAGCGATTACAAAAGACACTGTAGAGGAAATTTATCATTCACAATTTTGGTTCATTTCAGGGATATTTTAAAAGGCCCTATCAAAAACTTGTCAACCCACAATTAACCCAACGTTCAGATATGTTCTGATGAACTCTGTATTTTATTTCTGCAAATAAAACTATCCCTCTAAAATTCCTTTCATTTGCTGTCTTTAAAAATGCTCTATAGTCCAAAGTCCACGGCGACAGGATCCTGTATTTCTTTGCTAGTGGTATGTGTTAATTTTTAAGGATGCATAATTCTGATGGCTTTTTAATGTCATCTAAAAGGTCCAGTAGAATGTGCCCATAAAACATGATTGGCCTGCCTAGGCCAGATCAAAAAGTAAAGTTGGTCAATGGATTTCGTGCACCTTATTTTTTATTTATTTTTTGTCAAAATGAAATTGTCAATGGATTCCGCTCGCTTCATTTTTTCAAAATTCTTTTTTTTTCCAATCTTTTCTTCTGGTGATTCCCCCATATCAGGCAATTGATTATTATATTATGGGTTCACTAAGCACTTCTGTTGGAGGCTGGGTAAAAAAAAAGATTTTAAAATGTCGCGCTCCACTTTTCTGTACAAAATCCACTGACAAAAAAAAATTTGCTCGCTCGCTCACACCATTTTTCTCAAATTTGAAATCCATTGACCAACTTTTTATTTTGGTGTGGCCCTATGATGTCAGCTTGTCCATAAGTTGTGCTGTAGCACCTTGATCCTTCTACAATGTATTTGGTTGCGTCTCCGTTGTGTATAAAAACCACCAGATGGCAGTGGTGGGCTCTAGATGGTACATGGTACCAGAACCGTCAGGTCGAAATGTAAAATTACCAGAGTAGGTTTCTTTCTGAAATTCCAAAATCCAGGTCACCAATAGGTGGTTTAAAGGCATTTTTCAGCTTATACGTGAGTTTTAGTGACTATATACAGTACAGTACCAAATTCACCATGGTCAGATCACCTGTGCGGCTTATACGGCCCTAGCGCATCCTGGTACCTCAGGTAGTCGGGGCTAAACCCCCCATCTCCTCATCAGGCTAATCCCCTCCCTCACACCTAGAACAAAGGTGCTGATAAAAAAATTCACCCATGATGCACTGCCCTGGAGTCAGAGGCCTAACCACAATGCATTGCTCTGGGACGAAATGGCGGCCCCCATAGCCTAATGTGCTAGTGCCGTATAGGATCGGCCTATTAACTCTAGGTGCGGCTTATATGCTAGTTAGGCCTATACGCAAGGTTTCACGGTAGTTCTGATTCGGGGATAAGCTGAGGCTTTTATGCCAGACTTTACGATACATTTAATAGTACTATAAAATTGTCTCCAAAGCCAAGGATTTTGGGGGGATACAATTAGTTTATTTACAGTCTAAAATCGGCTCAAAAAGGAGCTGGGCGCTAATTAAGTATATTACATTTCTTGGGGGTTGGATTATCAGAGAGGTTGTCTTGTGAGAGGGTTGACAGTATAGTTCATCTCAATGGATGGGGTGATTAACAACACAAACAACAAAATTGTATGTTTATATCATTATATTAATTTTTAGTCATTTTATTCTCCACACTGGATACCAGTGACCATGTCTAAAAAGAACTTTACAACCCAGAAAAAAATTACCTCTTGGCCCTTTGGTATATATTGCTCAAATGAGAAATAAGTTATATCTTAAGGGGTTGGCTCCGTTAAATGATGCAATGGTTATATGTATAGGGTCTATATCCTACATGGCACCAAAGCACTTTGTAATATGTAATACAGCGTATAGATTGTGTATGGTAAAATTATTTTCTCGTTTTTTCCACAATACATTTATATACAAACATAAAATAGGTAGAACATTGATAAAAATGTTTCGGAAGCAATGATCGCATCTCATTAGATTAAAACTAAATAAAAACAGTCAAGTGTCTTAACATTTGGAACTTTACATACAATTTATATGGGTGACAGAAAATGATGTGAGAAGGTAATGATGGGGAAAAACAGTGAACGATAAGAGGAACATGTAACTCGGTAAAAACCCTTTCATCGCTATCTACCAGACGTATGGTTGTCATAAAAATAAACACTATACTTTACTGCTTGTGGAAGCAGATTAAATGTGTACATTAGTAAGGCACTTGTGCAATAAACTTACATTTCTTACTAATTGTTGATTGCCAATAATTATTTCTTTTGCAAATTCCACATATATATTCACATTGAAATAATTAAAATATATGATAGTATGTGAACCTACATAAAATACATCTGAGCAATTCCCTGTACATGGGTAACAGTATATATAAGACTAAAAGAATAAACCAATGATGAAGATGAGAAGGATTCTAGACCAACCAAGGCAATTGTTGGTGTAAAATAAGATGAAAACCATGGTTAAAATAAACTAAAATGATAATAATCTGGAATACCTCATGATCCTGAATATGAACAAATTAGGCATGCTAAATTCATCGCGGTGGCGGTTGTATGCGCCAACGCTTGGCAGATACAGTACTACAGCATGTGTTTTATATGTATAATATAGGCGTTATTCTGGTATGTGATGTGTTATGTATGAGTGGTGGGGAGATGGGGCGTCTAATCTGTCCAGTTATCCAGTACACACGTCTTGACGATGACTTCTGTGACCAGGTAGGGGTCGCAGTTAGATGAGGGCCGGCGGTCCTCTAAGTAACCCTTGCCCTCCTCTCCGACCTGCAAAACAAGCAAAGTAGGTTTAAAAGGATGCATTAAATACATATTATTTAGAGAAGTTCAATCATATTTTGATACATAATTTACATATTATCTATACACATCAGATGATTAAGTACCAGCGTTTTTGTTATATCCCAGCCATTGTTGTAAATTAGAAGACATATCTTTGGCACTGTGAAACTGAGGAGGATGTCTGGTATGAATGCCATAACCCTATGATCAGCTTCATTTCATCCCTACTTGATAGTATATTTCACCACATTATCTTGGCATTTTAGCGTGGGTGGTTTGGTTCCTGTTGAGAATACCACTGAATTAACCTACCTGTCGTGGAATTCTGATGCTGGCGCCGCGGTTGGCTACTCCAGCTGAGAAGTCATGGATACTGCTGGTCTCATGGTGTCCAGTCAGACGGCGGGCGTTGTCCTCCCCCTTCTTAGGGTCGTAGGCCTGGATGTGACGGTCGTGCTGCTTCGACAGACGTGTGATGGCCAATTCAATGTCCCTGGAACCAAATTTTGCAATTGTAATTGACTGTATTAGCATGAAATTGCCTTTCCTATAGGAACGCTGTGCCAAGAACACAATTGTCTATGGCTATTTCCACGAAGAGATATGCTCATATAGCAGTTCCCCTAGCAATATGTTGCTATGGACTCTGGCAACATGTTGCTATGGACTCTGGCAACATGTTGCTATGGACTCTGGCAACATGTTGCTATGGACTCTGGCAACATGTTGCTATGGACTCTGGCAACATGTTGCTATGGACTCTGGCAACATGTTGCTATGGACTCTGGCAACATGTTGCTATGGACTCTGGCAACATGTTGCTATGGACTCTGGCAACATGTTGCTATGGACTCTGG
Source organism: Harmothoe impar (assembly GCA_947462335.1). NCBI lineage: Eukaryota > Metazoa > Annelida > Polychaeta > Phyllodocida > Polynoidae > Harmothoe > Harmothoe impar. The sequence goes on along the minus strand of OX381713.1, from coordinate 26,851,546 downwards.
CAACATGTTGCTATGGACTCTGGCAACATGTTGCTATGGACTCTGGCAACATGTTGCTATGGACTCTGGCAACATGTTGCTATGGACTCTGGCAACATGTTGCTATGGACTCTGGCAACATGTTGCTATGGACTCTGGCAACATGTTGCTATGGACTCTGGCAACATGTTGCTATGGACTCTGGCAACATGTTGCTATGGACTCTGGCAACATGTTGCTATGGACTCTGGCAACATGTTGCTATGGACTCTGGCAACATGTTGCTATGGACTCTGGCAACATGTTGCTATGGACTCTGGCAACATGTTGCTATGGACTCTGGCAACATGTTGCTATGGACTCTGGCAACATGTTGCTATGGACTCTGGTAACATGTTGCTATGAAATCTGGCAACTTGTTACTATGGACTCTGGAAACATGTTGCTATGGATGCTGGCTACCTTGCTATGGCAACTAGCAACATTAGTTTGGCACCCACATTACTGTACAAACTAGCAACCTTGCTATGGTACACTGCTATGGAATCTAGAAATCTTTTATGGAATCTAGTAATGTTGCTAGGGCACCTACATTACACAGATACATTGCTAAAGAACCTTACAAAGGTCACAACAAACTGAGAGTGTACTCACTTGATGCCTCCCTCCTCGCGCATGCCCAGGGTGGAGAAGTTGGTGTGAGCGCCGGCACCGTTCCAGTCTCCGGGCATAGGTTTGGGGTCAAAGCTGACCACAACACCAAAATCTTCAGCCACACGGTGCAGGATGAAGCGGGCGATCCACAGGTGGTCTCCCATGCTGATCCCCTCACAGGGTCCAACCTGGAACTCCCACTGCGAACAAGAGGAGAAAACGTGTTATTTATGATGTTATGGTGAAACCTAGTAATCTAGTTTTTCTTTTTCTTTTTTTACTAACCACTCACTTCATTTTACCATACAGAATATATCTTGCTATGGACCCTAGCAATATGGCTGTAGCATATTGATATGATATTTTGCTATGGCACCTAGCAACATTGCCTCTGCCTAGGCCCTTCTGGGCAATCTTTTTTTTTTCAGTATGTAATGCTTTGCTCTCATTGATACCTTTTGATAATTCATTTTGATATTTTTAAACATGGCTGATGAAAGATGCTCACCTGGGCAGGCATGACCTCAGCGTTGGTACCAGCGATCTTGATACCAGCATACAGACAGGCGCGGTAGTGGGCCTCAACGATGTCACGACCATACACCTTATCAGCTCCAACTCCACAGTAGTAGGGGCCTGTGGACATGTATTTGAATTATTTTCATTTTCATTTAACCTTCAGAATGGTCTTCCAAGATGTGTAGAGAAAAATTGGAATAATGAGGTCCAGAGATTTTAAATAGTCTCATAATATATAGGTTTATGTGAATTCATGATTTTTTTGTTTTATCTATTGCTGGGTCTATATCATAACTGGGAATTGATAAAAGTGGTTCATACATTTTACTGCGGTAATTGCTTTTTTTCATTTTGTTACAATATTATACACTGTCATTTTCTCAACTATCATTTAAAATATTATATTAAACTAATACTGATGCAGGGCTATTGCTATACAAGTAGAAGTGGCACTCACCCTGGGGTCCGGGGAATCCATTTTTGGGCCAGCCGAAGGGGTGCTTGTCCTGGTCTAGGAGGGTGTACTCCTGCTCGATGCCGAACCAGGGGATGGACTCCTTGGCCTCATCCATGGTCACCTTACAGCTCTGTCTGTAGTTGGACTCTGTAACATAAGCAGACCACCAAACATTACAAACCTGATACATGTACAGAAATACTACAATATAAAGATCTTATTTTAGTACTCAAGGGACATTTCAAGAACCTTCTACACCCAGTGATTATTCAAAACCGACAATGTTTTGAAACTGAATGTCGCGACGGTATTGTAGTTTGGCCTTTTAAGGTTGCACAATGATCTAGGCTACATATCTGTCTGTTGTCATGATGCACCAATGCACCGCTGGAGAGTTACTCGCCAGCGCTCCATTGCTGTAATATGCCAACCCTTTGAGAGCATATTGACCATGTAGGGTCTGCAAGGAAAAAATCCTGTACCACACAATAGTCATTGCACTATGAACATAACCGATTTGCGGTTGTTACATATGATTGCCCGCAGATTCTTTCTGGTGTAACAGCCAAAAAGATGCAGAAGTGTCACTGTTAGGGCTAATGCATATTGATATAGGGAGAAAAATACCATCATCATGATCCCGCCTCGCGGTTAAGTACGGCAAATAAGGTGGTACCCCAATGGACATGCCCCAAGGTTAAATCCCCAGGGTTAAAGAGCCAATGATTGATTATACCCTTCATGGGCAGCATACTATCACTTTTGACATTATGATACATGAATGCATCCTTGACGAGTACCCATCAGTACTGCATTCAAGCATCATGCCGCTCCCTATGCAGTTGAGCCACTTTCGAAGGGTCAGCCAAGGCAGAGCAAGATAGTTACTTGCCAACACTGCATTAACCATAAAGCAATAGGCCGTCCTTAAAGGGTTAACTGGTCAATTTACAGGTCATCTTGCTAACACCCCCTACTCACATTATAAACCATGCCTCTGCCCTCGCTCTCCCAGCACATCCTGCTGTATTATAGACACTGTATAGAGACCTAGCTCCCTGCTGTGTGCATGGAGAGTGAGGGCCCATATGGCAGTGTGACGTCATAAGGGGGATTGACAGGGTTAAAGAGGGGGCAGGTTGTCCAGCAGCTGGAGCAGGTCACACCATGTCCTGCCATTAGCCATCAGCTGTTCCTATACCTCACACCATAGCGCTAAATGTGTCGGCGATTGGGCTGTTCTGATTTTTTTATGGTACTGTATTCGTTTACCGTAATAAGCCGATATTATTAACATTTTTAGTTGTTAAGACTTATATTCTTCCTAACAATCAAGAGGTTCTGGGATATTTTTTGGTCTAAAGTTTGGTTAAAAAAAAAAGAAGAAAAAAAAGAAGATAAATGCTTTAATTTAGAGCATGTGTGCTATGTTGAATATGCCTGCATACTGTATTGAACTGCACTTGATTCAACTATTGTCACAGAACACATAAGGTCTATTAAGTTTGGTTTTAAAAAAAGGGAAAAAAGGTATATGCTTATATAAATATACATATACGATATCTATGATGCTTAGTAGAGAATGTGTGCTAACTATGTTGGATATGGCAGGCTGCATACTGTGTTGAACTATCACAAACTGCACTTGGTTCAACTATTACCACAGAACACTAAAAAACTGTTTATCGTTACTGCCATTCAATTAAAGTTTAATTACCATTTGGCTTCAGCGTAGCACGGGGTAATTTATACCAGTGTTTCTCTACCAATTAACTATAACTATGGCTTTAATGAAACTTTATATTTTACTTTCCTATTACACAAGGATTTGGACTATGACAACAGTAATTGTACTGCTTAGGGCTATGAATGTGTATAGGTGCATGCACTTAATTCTGATTTATTGCTTGACCAAATAATTCAAATAGTATAGCCCTGACATCTGTACAATTCCAGATTCCCTATGTATATATAGCTGTGAGGAACATTGTAGATGTAGTATTAAACTATCCTATTGGTGTAGGATGTAAAGAGGATACTGCTTATCCAAATAGAGTGTGGTACCAGGTTATGCCAGCCAACATAGGCTCCTCCTACTTCTATGCACCCACCCACCCCTCTCCCCCCAGTGCCTCCCACCTGCCTACATCACCCACTCACTACCACAGCATGCTCCTTGCACGTGATGCCGGTGTGTAGCAGTAGCCAAGGTCAAGGCCACAGCCCCAGTCTCCATGCTGCATGCAGGCTGATGCAATACACCACCACCAGCTGGAGGAGCCTGGTTAACCCTGCCAGGACAGCATACTGCTTTAATGCAGATTGTACTTTTGCTTGTGGGTTACTCGCCAGGGTTATATTCATGCACCATAGGTTTGATACTCTCCTGGCAGCATGATGCACCAAAGCAGCGCTGCCGAGTTACTCGCCGACACAGCGAGTAACTCGGTGCACCATCACGACAAAACTATGACAACAAATTAACATGACGCTTTGAGGCAATGATCATTCCGCCCTTAAAGGGTTAACATACCTCAGTCATAAAATATTATTTACTGGCCTGACATTGGGCCATGACTAACTACAGCTGGCTACAGTGTGATTGTTACATATGTAAATGTAGAGTAATGGCTCTATAGAGGTGTAGCTAGAACTGGGACAATGGCCCATTAATACACCGCCTCATATATTCTCCTGTCTGTTAATATGGGTGCTCTGTCTGTTGAACATTATTTATTCTATATTTCTTGCTACTTTCTAAATAGACTTTTCAAATGCTTTAACAAAGGTAAATCAAGTAATGATGTGACATTTCAACTTCCCTCAGATTGGAAAGAGATTCTTCCTGCTTCTTTTTGAATTATATCTAAAATGGATGCGTTCACTAGGGGAATAAAGTCATGGTGGGTCATGCATGTGTTAGTTTCTTTAAGGATTGATCAGCCCCGATTCTGGAGGCTTTCCTCAGACAAATAATAAACAAGGACGTAGAGATTTTCAAAGGAAAAAGGGACGATGAGACATAGATCTGAGTTGGGAAACACAGGGGAGCTATGGTCGACAGTCATGATTCATTTTTTTCTTTTATAAGGGAATGAAGGGAGAACGTGATAAAGGGAGAACGGGATAAACGTGATAAACAGAGCACAGGATGAACAGGATAAAGGAATGAACGGGATAAAGGGAGAACGGGATAAGCGGAGAACGGGATAAAGGGAGAACGGGATAAAGGGAGTACAGGATAAATGGCGAACGGGATAAGCGGCGAACGGGATAAACAGCGAACGGGATTAACAGCGAACGGGATTAACAGCGAACGGGATGAACGGAGATGGGGATGAATGGAGAACGGGATGAACGGAGAACGGGATGAACGGAGAACGGGATAGACGGAGGAATAGATAAACGGAGAACAGGATAAACGGAAGGGGATGAACGGGATAAAGGGAAAACGGGATGAAGGGATAAAGGGAGAATGGGATAAAGGGAGAATGGGATAAAGAGAGAACGGGATAAAGTGAGATTTGTTTGTTTGTGTAGTTTAACGTCCCACTGACTATGCAGGTGAGACTTACTCAAGTTTCAGTTTTTCACAAGTAAGATGGTAGGCCGAAGGCCTACCTCGGATGATCGTATCCAGGATGATCGAATCTATGAGATGAGCCAAAAGATAGAAAGTGAGAACGGGATAAACTGAATAAATGGACAACAGGATAAAGGGAGAACGGGATAAACTAAGAACGGACATAAACGGAGAACAGGATGAACGGGATAAAGGGAGAATGGGATAAAGGGAGAACGGGATGAACGGAGAACGGGATGAGGGGAGAATAGGATGAACGGAGATGGGGATGAAGGGAGAACGGGATAGAAGGACAACGGGATAGACGGAGAACGAGATAGACAGAGAACGGGATAGACGGGGAACGGGATAGACGGATAAACGGGAGAACGGAATGAACGGAGAAGGAAACAAGGACATAGAGATTTTCAAAGGAAAAAGGGATGATGATACATAGATCTGAGTTGGGAAACACAGGGGAGCTATGGTCGACAGTTATGAATCATTTTTTTCTTTTATATCTCATTCATTTTTTTCTTTTATATTTTATTCAGCGAACGGGATAAACAGAGAACGGGATAAGCGGAGAAGGGGATGAAGGTATAACAGGATGAGCGGAGAATGGGATGAAGGGAGAACGGGATAAATGGAGGACGGGATAAACGGAGAACTGGATAAACGGCAAACGGGATAAATGGAGATGGGGATGAACAGTGAACGGGATGAACAGAGAAGGGGATAAAGGGAGAACGGGATGAACGGAGAAGGGGATAAAGGGAGAACGGGATAAATGGAGGACGGGATAAAGGGAGAACTGGATAAAGGGAGAACTGGATAAAGGGAGAACGGGAGAAAGGGAAAACGGGGATAAACAGAGAACGGAATAAACAGAGAACAGAATAAACGGAGAACGGCATAAACGGAGAACAGCATAAACGGCAAACAGCATAAACGGTAAACTGCATAAACGGGATAAACTGTAAACAGGATAAATGGAGAACAGGATAAAGGGAGAACGGAGAACAGCATAAACAGAGAACGGGATAAAGGGAGAGTGGGATGAACGGAGAAGGGTATGAACGAAGAAGGGGAAGAACGGAAAAGGGGATGAGCGGAGAACGGAATGAAGGGAGAACGGGATAAAGGGAGAATGTGATAAATGGAGAACAGGATAAAGGGATGAACGGGATAAAGGGAGAACGGCATAAAGGGAGAATGGTTTTGGAAATTTTTGTCGTTCGCCTAAAGAGGTTACTAGAGAAAAAAAAGGGAGAATGGGATAAACGGCAAATGGGATAAATGGCGAACCGGATAAACAACGAACGCAGTGTTACCGAAAACTTTTTAGGCACACAGGCCAATGTGGCCGGTGTAGCGGAATCGTACACAGGCCATTTGTCTTCTACACAGGCCACATGAAATAACTGTGTATACATTGATTATAAAAGGCCATTCAAAAGTAAATTTTATTGATAGCTACAGACAAAATGTATTTTTTAAAAAGTGTAAATTCATTGATGATCTTAACATGGCCATAACTTTGCTTCTAATAGGACTATCTGAAAAATTCTTTCACTTTTGGAAAGCTGAGATCATGGCCGGCCATTGTGGCTGATTTACAAGAGCCTCACATCGGCCATTAAGATTCGAGATCGGCAAAAGCCGATGTGCCGATGTCATTTCGGCAACACTGGAACAGGATAAACAGCGAATGGGATTAACAGCGAACGGGATGAACGGAGATGGGGATGAACGGAGAAGGGGATGAACGGAGAAGGGGATGAAGGGAGAAGGGGATGAAGGGAGAACGGGATAAAGGGTGAACGGGATAGACGGAGGAATGGATAAACGGAGAACGGGATAAACAGAAGGGGATGAACGGGATAAAGGGAGAACGGGATAATCGGCAAACGGGATGAACAGAGAACGGGATAAACGGCGAAAGGGATAAACGGTGAATGGGATAAACGGTGAACAGGATGAACGGAGATGGGGATGAATGGAGAAGGAGATGAACGGAGAATGGGATAAAGGGAGAACGGGATGAACGGATAAGGGGATAAGAGGATAGACGAAGGACGGGATAAACAGAGAACAGGATAAGGGGAGAATGGAATAAACGGGATAAAGGGAGAGCGGGATGAAGGGAGAACGGGGATAGATGGAGAACGGGACAAACAGAGAACAGGATAAACGGAATAAAGGAAGAACTGCAATAAACAGAGAACGGGATAAACGGAGAACGGGATAAATGGAGAACGGGATAAAAGGAAAACGGGATAAAGGGAGAACGGGATAAAGGGAGAACGGGATAAAGGGAGAACGGGATAAATGGAGAACGGCATAAACGGAGAAAGGCATAGACGAGATAAACTGAGAACAGGATAAATGGAGAACGTGATAAACGGAGAACGGGATGAACAGAGAATGGGATGAACAGAGAGCGGGATGAAGGGAGAAAGGGATATATGCTGAACGGGATAGACGGAGAACGGGATAGACGGAGGACAGGATAAACGACGAACGGGATAGGATGGATAAGCGGAGATAAATGGAGGATGGGATAAATGGAAGGGGATGAACGGGATAAAGGGAGAATGGGATAAAGGGAGAACGTGATAAAGGGAGAACGGTATGAACGGGATAAACGGAGAATGTGATAAACAGAGAATGTGATAAACGGAGAACGGGATGAACAGGATAAAGGGATGAATGGGATAAAGGGAGAACCGGATAAAGGGAGAACGGGATGAACGGAGATGGGGATGAACGGAGATGGGGATGAACGGAGATGGGGATGAACGGAGATGGGGATGAACGGAGATGGGGATGAACGGAGATGGGGATGAACGGGATAAAAGGAGAACGAGATAAATGGAGAACGGGATAAACGGAGAACGGGATAAACCCAAGGGGATGAACGGGATAAAGGGAGAACGGGATTAAGGGAGAACGTGATAAACGGAAAATGGGATTAACGTGATAAACGGAGAACGGGATGAACGGAGAACGTGATAGGCCCTAAACGGAGAACGGGATAAATGGAGAACGGGATGAACAGGATAAAGGGATGAACGGGATGAAGGGAGAACGAGATAAATGGAGAACGCGAAAAATGAAGAACGCGAAAACTCAATCATGGGCAGGAGGATCGGAGGCTGGGGGGACCGGGGGCAGGGCGATCAGGGGCGGGGCGATCGGGGTTGGGGGATCTGTAGCACACGCCGCCCCTCGTCCGACAGACACGGCGAAACGGAAAAAGGAGATGCCGTCGCTGTTGACGCTCCGATCAACTCGGTTTTCAGCTGAGACGTAAAACAGCAGTTACGCGCTGCCAGGCGCTGATGCCCACAGCCACCTGCTCACCCCCAGCCACCTGCTTTCCCATAACCACCTGCTCAGGCTACAGCCACCACCTGGAATTCGGTTATATATGACTTGTAATATATGAATTTGGGGTAGCTATTTCTGGAGATTACGATTCTGCTGTCAGAAATGAGGAATAACGTATTGTACTCAAATTAGATCACTCATTCGACTTTCTAATGACCAAAGCGGAATGTAATGGCCCTAGACCCTTAAATTCGATATGGCGACAGGCCCCCTGGATCATTTTGGGCCTTAATTAGTGACATGGGACATGAGGAAAAAATAGATAGTGACATGGGACATGAAGCATTTCAAAAAGTCGACATGGGACATGGGGACCCCCCCCCCATCAAGGGCCCCAATGTATGAGGCCTCCTCTCCTATGTCCCATCTCCCCCTCCATGTCTCTGCTAAAATGTATCAATTCGCCGCTGCTACCTTAGTACTGGTCTAAGCTACTACTAAAATGTATCAATTTGCCGCGCTACTAAAATGTATCAATTTGCCGCCGCTACTAAATTGTATCAATTTGCCGCCGCTACTAAAATGTATCAATTTGCCGCCCTGCTAATGACCTTGACCTTGACCTTTGCTGACCTGACCTTGACCTGATCACTTGACAACAACAAACTTACAAAACTCGCCGATTTAACAACAAAATTCGCCGATTTAACAACAAAACTCGCTAAAACAATAAAGAATAAAGTTGAACTGAATAAAGGGAGAACGGGATAAAGGGAGAACGGGATAAAGGGATGTGGGGCGGGGGCTTCAACATCAATAAAATCGATAAAATGACGAGGGGCATCATTGTTATTGTTATTGTCATTTTCTAGTAAAAAAAATATTCTCCAGAATTCCTTCTAAAGTAACTTTTCTGGAGCAGAATTTCTGCGCGGACACAATGCTGTCATCGACATTTCAATCAAAACAATAGAACATGAGTTATAGCCGATTTTGTGATAGGGCCGTGAGTGAGATTTCAAACCGGAAGTCGCCATTTTGAATTCAGATCGAGGCTGTTGTCATGGTGATGTTGATACTTCCGATTCTCGGCGATTTAACAACAAAACTCGGCGATTTAACAACAACACTCGGCGATTTAACAGCAAAACTCGCCAAAACAACAACGAAGAAAGTTGAATTACTGATTTTTTTAAATCTCAAACCTCCGATGTTTAATCTCAAATCGCCGATTTTTTTATCTCAAATTGTCATTGGAGCGATTTTTGGCTTAAATCTAGGCTGCATCAAGTTGGATCACTGGACTCAATGACAGGGATTGCTTAAAAATAAGACTTTTCAGTTTGAGATGATCTGCAGAGTAGATCAATTATTGATTTACTATGCTTCCTTCGACATTGTCGGGCCGCACTACTTTACTTTACATACCACAAAAAAATTAAGTGAAATTGTAATTCCTTATTTATGAAAAAGATGAGTTTGTGATCTCTTTTATTGGGGTAAAATGAAAAAATTTGACAAAAATGTAATTTCTTTCTAATATTTTTATATTAACAAATACAAACATAAAGTCGACATACATATACATCAAGTGTAGGCCTTTCATATTATGCCATTGGATTTTTATAAAAACATTTATTTTTGACATTTTTGGAACTTTTTCAATTTCGACCCCCCACTACCAGAAGCTTTTGGTCGACATGAAACATTTGAATCTGTTTTGACGTTTTGAGAAAAGGTTGTCGACCATAGCTAATAATTAATGCCGCTGTGACATGAATCCTTGACATGGGTGCCTTAATAATTAACATGGTCAGGAACCCAAACCTTCTCATACATCATTCAACTAACCTTGGTTCACAGGCAGTCTTTGCGAAAACTTTTTCACGTTTTGAAGGACCAGATATCCACATATCTGACAATTTTTATACTTTAAGTATAAATATTTTTGTCCAAAATACATTTCATTTGTAATCAGCTATGGCTAAATCAGGATTAATACATAATTTTGCACAGTATATTAACAAACATATTTCATGTTTAAAGACAAACTAAATTATTTTAGTTCAGAAAAGCCCAACATGTTACTGGACATTCGGTCCTGTTACACCTGTCAATCTGCTGGACCAGTGGCAGTTTAGGAGGACATTGCCACTGTCCTGCATGTTTCCGCAAAGACTGCACAGGACTTCTAAATTCTAATTTTACAGCAGCTCGCTTTCCTACCTTATATCATACGTATATATATAAGCACCATGGGGGTGCACTATATTTCCCGTTCTGCTGGTTTACCTAGAGCGGCACTATATGGGAAAAAGTGAAAGTGATAACTTCTTTTTTTCCCCTTTTTTAAAACTTACTTCCCCCAGAGAGAGGCTTGAGTTCAGGAGGTGTTTTATAAGACCGCACCATGAGCACACAGACATTAACGGGCATATTAACCTGCTTGGCACAGCACCAACGGCACTCTCCTTGTGTAGGCATGTGTGCCACAGTCTGGACATGTCTACATAGCCTCAGTCACCCTGCCCATAGAATAGCATTGGACTGGGAGCACTCTCTCTGACTTTTGTGCCAGTTCACTTTGGTGGAACAAAATTTGTCAAGTGGGGACTGCATACCCAAATATGTACAAACAGATTCTTATCTAGATCAAAGAGGGTAATTAAGGCTTCTGTGTATCTAATACCTAACCTTGAAAGGTGTAATTAAAAGATGTAAATTGGGCTGTATTATAGCAGCCTGTTCCAAGGCTATCCAACTGGCAGGATAGACCCTGGCCAAAGCTAACCAATAGAATAGGCACGCTGGGACTAACTCAGAAAGGTGCCTTCACAAAAAAGCATATCTTACATAGTCTCAAAAAGCATATCTCACGTATCTCTAACTGCTCTATCCCCTAAGCACATGGGGACGAACTTGCATAGTCACGAGACGCCGCCCATTCTGTGCGTAATCTTAAAATCACCACTTCTGGCGTAATCTTAATCAGTTTTCACCACTTCTGGCGTTATCTTAATCAGTTTCCAGGTGGTACCTATCCTCTACATGGCACCACTGTAAGTTTGTAACATTGCTGTATATATCGGAGCTCTGCCCCCGCACCCCCTTCTTCTTTCTCTCTTTTTTTTTCTTTTTCTGGAATAAGATTGATTGATTGATTGATTTGTTTAACGTCCAGGCGTACATCAAGTACCTCACGGGACATCTCAAGTTGGCAAGGAGTCATCCACAAATAGTGGTAGTCTGCCTTGCAGTAGTAGGACAGATATTTATATGCTGCTTGCCCAATACAGCAGTGACCGCATCTATGGATGATTGAATCTATGAAATGAATGACCGCATCTATGAGGTGAGGGAGAAAACCGCTACCGGGGCACGTCCCCTACTCTTTTCTAAGGATAGCAAGTGTTCTTTTATTTGCCTCTTCCTACCCACCTGGGCTAGTACCATAGTAGGCAGGGCCAGACAAACCACGGCCTTTGATATCTCAGACGTGGTTCAGTGAGGAGGAATCCCATGCCAGACCACCAGCAAGAAGGCCCGGGCCCATGCATATGGGTAGCGGTTGCCAAACAGCTTACGTGACTGATCACAGCAGTAAGGCACAAGACCCCTCAAGTTTTGTCGCCTTTTACGAATCCGGTATGCCCATTGGTTTTATGGAAGGCTCCCGATGAAGTTATCTACTACTTCATGCCCCCATCATGAAGGTCCCCACTAACACAGGGGTAGGAAAGATTACGCCAGAAGTGGCGATTTAAGATTACGCATAGAATTGCAAGATGGTGCAACAAAATAAACACAATCTTGTCCCATAAACGGAGTAGAAGTCGTTATATATATCGGGGGGACTCTGCCCCTGACACCCCCGGTATATTAAATACCCCATTTTCTTTCTTTCTTTTTCTCTGTTAAACTCTTAACACAACTATAACCAAATCCATTTATGTTTAAGAGTATGCAGAAAGTAAGCGATTTAAGACTATGCGAGATATGCCTTAAGACTGCCTAAGATATGCTTTTTTGAGACAACGCGAGGTATGCTTTTTGTCCAGGGACCTTTTTCAGTTAGTCTCTTGTTGCATAGACCAGACGGCGGACGTTGACATGTGTTGTGTGGTGTGTATGTAGGCTGTGCACACACAGAACACCATGTGGTGTGGTGCACCACAAGTTATAGAGTTATACCACTACATGTAACACCCATGGTATAATTAATCCAATCCAGTGATCTCTGTTTAAAAGGCCCATACACCAAACCTAATAGATTGGTAACTACATGTTTTAGACTATATATTTTTACTATCTGGTAGAGTAAGTTAATTGGTTGGTAGATTATACAAGTTCATTGGCTAGTGGACTATATAACTAAATTGCTTAGTGGACTACAAACCTTAATTGTGACTATACATGGGTAAAAATCGATACGGCGACACGGCCCCTTTAAAAATCGACGGGGGCGACACGGCCCCTTTAAAAATCGACGGACACAGTCAACTATACCATAATGCCTTAAATAAAAATCGACACGGCGACACTGCCCCTTTACTAAATAAAAGTCGACACGGCGACACAGTCAATTATTTGGGGACCCATGTTTAGTCACTTAATTGTTTATGGCGGACTATATAAGTTAATTGGTTAGGAGACTATATTAATTTGACCCTCCACTTTTTTGATCTGGCCTGAGCCCAAAAACAAAACTAAAATAGTCCTGGCCAGCGCATCGCTCACCTAATAGGAGGGGTTTTACGGTATAAGAATCTAAGCGTCTTACCTGTGGGTTTCTTGTTGTACTTGTAGGTCTCACACAGGAGTAGTTTGTTGTTGCCGCGTCTGAAGGGGTCGGCAAAGATAGAAGCGGGGTACAGGTACACATCGCTGTTAGAACCCTCAGCCTGCTTCGTACTGGAGCCGTCAAAGTTCCAGATAGGGCACTCTGTGGTTAAAGTGCAATATGTGTAATTAGAATGGAGCTTTAAGCCTTAGAGGTCTGCAACTAACCCTTAAAGGTCTGCAATTCTTTTTATTTTTTTAATTTGAAATATAATATGCATTCGTATCAGGCCATTAAGTGATGAGGTAATATATCATTCATGAAATCCTGAGTGAAAGGTTTAATTTAAGCAATTTATCATTCATAAGATATTTTAAGAAAGAAAAAAAAAGTACATGGCAATACAGTATGTCAAGTGCTCTGGGGTGATACAAGTACACTGGTGTGGGTGCAACCTTGGGTCAGTACCAGTTCTTGGCTCCCCCATCGCCCATGTGGCTATCTATATCACATCAAACAGCCACAGAGTGCTGTTTGTGGCTTACCTTCAGGGGCCTTGGGTGTGAAGTCTAGTGTGCGCGTCTTGCAGCGCAGACCCTCCCCGGTACCATCAATCCAGATGTACATCACCTGACACGCATCACCAGGGATCTCCAGCTGCATGTAGTGCTGCAGCACCTGCAACAGGGGGAGCATTGGAGTCAGTCAAGTATTGATTGATTAGTTTTAATTGATTATTTATATGTTGATTGATTAATTTTATACTGATTGTTTTATTTGTTGATTGATTATTTAAGTGTTGATTTGATTAGTTTAGATTGATTATTTAAGTGTTGATTGATTAGTTCTGATTGATTATTTAAGTGTTGATTGATTAATTTCATAGTGATTGTTTCATTTGTTGATTGATTATTTAAGTGTTGATTGATTACTTTTATACTGATTGTTTTATTGATTGATTGATTATTTCAGTGTTGATTGATTAGTTTTAGATTGATTGTTTTATTTGTTGATTGCATGCTGGGACATGGTGTGTAATGCCTTCATTAGTGTTAATTGAATAACTTTGATTAGGAGAGCAATAGTGGATGCATAGAAGCGTTGATTGATTACTCAATTTTAATGATTGAGTGCAGGAGCATGGAGGATAATCATTAAATTAAAGTGTTGAATGGTTGTTTTTGGTTTTGATTGATTAAGGTCAGTTTATCAGATGTCTAGTGTTGCAGAGCATATGTAAGGTATTTAGGGGAAAAATTAATAAAAATACAAGGACACTTACCTTCTTGTCTGTTGCGGCGTTCTGCGTTACTGCCATTTTGTTTTTGTGTTTTTACCAAAGCGAAGTGCTCTGCAAAATACAAAGTAGACATTGCCATCAGTTGCAGAGTCACTGGTATTCACCTTCATTCATCACATACAATAAAGAGATTAAGGTCAATGCTGTGTATCCTATAGGGGCATTCTCCCCACTCACACTTAACCAGATACATGTAGTAGACTAGAACAGTACTAGAATTGTGAGTGGGATACGCTCAGTGATTATGCCACTTTAATCCAGTGAAATGCAAATGAAATAGTGCAGCGGTGCTGCATTCATTAATATACTACAGCATTGATGGACTACCAAAGGGTCAGCATGATGCACCAAGACAAATTACTTTGCCAGCGCTGCTTTGGTGCATCATGCTGACAAATAAACATAAAGCCATGATGCATTGTGTTGTCATTAAAGAGCTAATGGTACATTATATAACCAGGAAACATTTTGCCTTCTGCTACCATGATCAGGAAATCATGTTGCTAACTTCCCCTTTCCTGGTTCCTAGTTAAACCCACAGGAGTGGATGCACATTATGGAAGACAGCCAAGCTGTACCAGCCAAGCTGTACCAGCCAAGCTGTACTCTGCCAAACCGCTGTCCTATAATGCACATCGCCAAGGCAAATGACATCGCTTTTATGACAAATATTTACATCACTTAATGGAATTATGACTAATTTTAAGACTTATTATTGTCTTTCATGTTTCTGTGTTTGGCATGGTCCATGCTTGTTTGTTCAGGTTGGTTAACATTTTATATAAGACTTATATAAGTTATAGGTTAACCCTTTATGGGCAGCATAGTGCATTAATGTACTATACCCTGTTGTCATCACCATGCAACCCTGGAGAGTTATATAATAGTGCTTCATTCATGTATCCTGCTGACTCTACAGGGTTGATACAATCTTGAAGGGTTGGCATGATGCACCAATGCAGGGCCGGGTATGGCTAATGGCCATAAAGCCATCCTTCAAGAATCCCCTCCCTCAGCCTCTGTTAGCATGGACATGGTGTGCAGGAAATTTCCATGCAGTGGAATGCTCATTTGTATGCATGGCTAACGTTACAGCATAGACATGGCTAACAAAGTGCACAAACAGGGATGACTGGTTAGTACTACAGAAGTTTGGATCATAGCTATTCATTATATTCACCATTCAAACAGAAGGATGAGCCTATGTATAAACCACTTATGACATAGTAATTGAAGTATGATTGTTACATCCCGTAAGATTTTTTAATCTCAAACCCAGACTTATACTCTACTTGCTCTATAACCACCAGGGATTGACCTGATAAATCTGTAATGGCCAGACTGGTCCTGTTGACTCGTAAGTTGATGGCGCGCCAAATTTAAAGTCCACCCGTGAACAACAAAAACATCTACTCATTTAAGCTAACAACAGTTAGGGAATAAGTCACAATGCATTGGTTTTAAAATCGGAAATCTGAACTGATGTGAAAAAAACTGCATGTTCTGCATTGCTGCATCATGCACCAATGCAGACATTTTGGGAGTGCATCAGCACTATTTGGTCTGCGTGTCGCCAGGGCTGCATTCATGCAATGGGAACACTGTATTAAACAGAGATGACCAATCTAAAAGAAATATTTCAAATAGAGATCCTTGAACAAAGATCCTCTATAGTTAAGTACAGGTCTTTGTGACAATAAAACACCTTGAAATCAGGGGAAAAGTTGGAAGCCTTTCATCACTTTCAGCCCTTAAAGGGATAGTGGCAATGGGAAAGTACTTCCCAGTTATCTATGGCAACATCTACATAAGTTTATAGGTAATATTAAATGTCTGAGATACATGTATAATTGAGAATGTTTGTGGCAATACGTCCTTGAGAGAGTGGAAAGTTTTCATTGCTGGAGTTGAAAGTCATTAATGATTAACCAGCACTTCCTGCTTGGATGAGACGCTCAGTGGAAATTTTCTCTAACACAAAGTTTCTGACCATTTCTCTGGTTATCCCTTTGGGGATGCAATCATGCATCATGCATCAGCTGGGTATGCAATCATGCATCATACATCACTACATCCTCAGCTGGCTAAAAACAGGCTAATCCGGTTGATTAACAGTGTCGGTATAAATGTTTATAAACCAACAAAAGGTGGCGGCAGAGTCGGGCGTGTCTGCGAGTGCACTAAGGTGAGCTCGGTTTTCTACGGCCTTCTAGGCCTTCTAGCAGAGTACAGATAGCAAGAGCCCTTTACGGACTGCAAAGTTCTTAAATGCGCTTTGCTGTTTGTCGTTACGATACATGAATGCAGCCCTCGCAAGTAACCCTGTGGGGTTGATACACTCACAAAGGGTCAGCATGGCACAATACTGGCAACAATAAAAGCAACATGCCGCTCTTAAAGGGTTAAGTGCATATATAGTCTATAGATGCTGTTGCACTAGGGTCAATAAGTTGTGTGTTAATGACATTCCATGACTGTAAAGTGCTAAGGGGAGGTAGATGTAGTAATTAACGCGCCAGACATTCAGTAAGCCTTTATCCTTTTTTCAAAGACGACATGATAATCCCCAAAGCTCAATTTCCAATCATGGTCATGATCCACCAGTGCAGTGCCAGCTACTGACTCCCCAGTGCTGCATTGGTGCATCATGCCGATCTTCCAAGAGTGTATCAAACTTGTAGGTTGGGCATGATGCATGAATGCAGAACCTCTGGCAGTATAGCTAAAAGTATAATACTGTTCGCCCGTCCAAACTCCGGTGGGCTCTTACAGAGGGAGAGTGGAAACTTTTCTCGGATAGAGATAGTCATTAATGATTAAATATCTTCATGGTAACCAGACCAGTGGAAGTTTACTCTCATAACAGACTGAATAATCATTGACCCGTTGTGAGCAGCTTACAGCGCTTCAATGCACCTTCTCATCTTGTATGCATGATGCATAAATACATCACCAGTGCGCAACGGGTCAAACAGGATTTTAAAATCATATCTGAATGTCACAAGATTCCATTTTCCCTATCTTAAGTGGATTACACTTCATATCTTGCCAGGAATAGATCTTCGATGAGATATTTTTAAACATTGTGTCCGCGTAGAGTTCATACCTCTGATATTCTAGGATGCTACATAATGCATTTTCGGCTCATTGACCCGGCCCTCCCTTATGGTGAATCGCTGTACAAGTGTCACATTGTCCTTGAGATATAGATTTGTGAAAGCATTGTGTGTGGACACACAATCCATTGTTAATGCCTTCCCATAGCAACATGTTACCATCACGTGAAACCACACAACGCTCACATCGAACCGTGCCCCCCCTTTTACCTTATTATTGATATCCGCAAGATAACAGCTTAACTCTTTATAAAGGCAACACAGTGCTTTAATGCACCATGCCTTTTTCTTGGCAAGATGCAGCACCAGCAATAGATTCGCACCGGCGAGTAATTTGCACCGACGAGCAATTCGCACCGACGAGCAATTCGCACCGGCAAGCAATTCGCACCGGCAAGCAATTCGCACCGGCAAGCAATTCGCACCGGCAAGCAATTCGCACCGGCAAGCAATTCGCACCGGCAAGCAATTCGCACTGACAGAGTACACATTGGTGCGTAATGCCTTTAAAGGGTTAATATCACAAGTAAAGTACCGGGGTCGGAGATTCAAGTGAGATGCCACATCTCTAATCAATGCATACTACACGAGTGATTGGGGAGATTCCGCATTGAACGAGATAAGATCAGAGATATACGAGATCAACGTCCTTAGTGGTTAGCGCTTATCAATGGTCACGTAGACCAGCTTTGGGTGCATATGTATTATACCGCTCTGAATAACCATGCACAGATTTGTACAAGTATAGATATGAAAACACAGACCGTGCGCAACAATTTCTTTCGCTATGAAGGGCTGCATAGTGTTTTATGTTCTTTCCCTTTGTTGTCATAATGCATGGCACATTCAAAGAGTTAAGGAAAGGAGTCAAGGAGTCATTACGATCAGATAGTACTTCTCTAGCTTGTTATTTTTACCAGTGAACAATGATTTAGTGTCGTTTTTTTTTAATTTACAGGTTCTTAATGTTGCTGCTCCCTGATTTACCACTAACAATGCATGCCTTTTAAACCATAGTTAAAATCGGTAAATACCATGGGAATACCAACTTACATTCATGTATAGTGGCACAGCAGGTTACAATTGAACATATTGCATATTGACCCCTTCCCTCCCCCCACCCCACACACAAACCTCTCCCATTCCAACCTACTCCAGATGTACAATGACCACCGCATTAGCCTGACTGAGTGCCGGGGTCTCAAAAAAAGCGCCGTTCTCAAATAAGCCTGGATGTAAGGAGGTCTTGAAAATACATTGATGCACAAAATTCTGGTCTCATTTAAGCATCAGTCTTGTAAAGGTGTCGGGAGTATAGGAGAATCGAAATCAAAAAGAACCCAGCGCTTATATGGGCCAATACAGTATATCACAGAAGCCGACAGGGCCCAGTCCTAACACTGACCAGTCTCGTGCCCCGAATCTATAATAGTAGAGTCTGGGCAAACTCATATAAAAAACCTGTTTCATTAACTTGCCCTTAGGAGTTGACCTATCAAATCCTGTACACCAATTCCTGTGCACAGCCTGACAGGAAGTAACAATCTAAATATAGCAGCTCCACCAGTCCCATTTGCAACCCTTGTGGCGGAAAAAGGTACCGGTTGAGCGAGTCTGAACACTGCCCAAGTTAGTGACCCCTAGGCCTAAAAAAAAAAAAGTTCTGTTCCGGTATCCCGACCGACCCTCCGTTTTTGGGGCCGACCCTAATTTTTTTTAGACATTTTTGAAATTTTTTAGAAAATTTTATGACAATTTTGACATTTTTACCAAAAGAAAAAGTTTAAAAAAAAAAAATTCGACCTACCGACCCTGTTTAATTTAGGCCATGTTACCGGAACACAACAATTTTTTTTTTAGGCCCTATCGGTACTGCAGTGTAGTACGCCCGCTACGATCGCTAGGACCCGGCCACCAAGTCAGGATGAACACTGCCATGACAGTACCCGGATACTGATCACTGGATGATCACGTGGTCAGTGGCTGGTCATGTAGGGGGTCAAGGGCTGGGCTGTGCAGGTATTGGAGGCGTGTACTGTGAAAGTACTCATATTCACGGGTGTAAATTTTCGCTGAGGTGGCAAAAAAGATTAATTCGCGGGTATTTATTCCATACTGTAGCATATAAGAATTTCGCGGATTTTGCATTTCCGTGAATATAGCGAAAATATATACCCAGCGAAATAAAGTACGACCACAGTATGTGGGAGGGGATGTGTGTGTGTGGGGGGGGGGGGGGTGAGAATGAATGGGTCATACAGCAGATTTTTTTTATCTTGTCTCCATGCAGAGAGGTCAGAGTGTACATGGTTTATGTCTATTCTACATGTACAAGGGGTCAAAGTGTGTTGTAAGGTAACCTCATGGGGTATGCAGGTCTGGTGTGAGAGGGCTGCATACCATAACCCTTTCAGGGCCACATAGTGCTTTAATTTGCTATGCATTTTGTCGTCGTCATATTGATGAAGAACACCTCCTATGCAAAATAAAGATTATGCATAAACGCACACTTGGTGAGTAAATCGTCAAGCATCGATGGAGTGATACACTCCTGAAAGGTCGTCAAAGCGCATAGCACATTAAATCACTGTACAGCCCTTATATAGCCCTCATGATGCACAAGATGCAAGTCGTCAGCACTGCCAGCAATTACCAGCATTGCCCTTAGTGTCCCTTAGTAGAAATTAATGAGTGTATCAGCCCATATAATCAGCATGATGCACAAATGCAGACAGGCTACATAAGGGCATACTCAAAAGCATTAACCGTTATATACACCAAACCACAGAACACCACACTTCTCTTCCACAATCCACATGTCATTGGCACAACTAACAAATGTGCATGGTTCTTGCAAAGATTCCCCGGTCCTTTAGAAAGTTACAAACCGGCTAAACACCCCCCCCCCCCCCCCACACACACACACAATAACCTGTGTAAGCAGTTACACTAACACAACAACTTCAATAAGGTATTTAATACAGCTTATGATGGCACTGTGTGAGCCGCACAAAGGCTACCTTTATAGGGGTACAACTGCTGAAGGTCACTCTGAGGGTGGTCTAAGTGCCCCCCCCCCCCCCACACACACACACTAATCCCCAATGTGTTAATTAATTAGTCCTTAGCCCACATTAATCACCTCTTGCCACTTTTATATTATTTACGTTTTATATTGACTGTAAAAATGTGTACAACATATATCCGTTTTCTATATACGAGTCATTTTGAAAAATCTAAGAGGAAAAGTGAAACCATTCTGGATTGCTCCCGATATTGGCCCTTGCCAATGTTGTGTAATTTCAGCCTATTAACTGACCTCCTTTAACCCTTTAAAGACGGCATGGCGCCTAAAGGTTCATGTTCATTTGTCTTCATGTTGCACCAATTAATGCTTAATGCATTGGTGCATCAAGCATAATGCATTTGTGCATCATGCCGACCTGTCTAGGGTGTGATACCCCTATAACGGCGAAATAGTGCATGAGTGCAGGACTGGCGAATTACTCGCCACTGCTGCACCTGTGCATTACTCTGGATAAGTGCATTAAAGCACTACACAGACCCTAAATGGCTATCAAAGGTGAGGCAGGGTTTCAGGGTTCAATATCTAGAGGGTCGGCCCATGTCCCACGTGTCGGACGGGGGTCTGGTTCTGAGTACACCAACTAAGGCGTGTCTGGTACTTGTAAGTCTGTAGTCTGATCCTTTATGAAACCAAAGCCATGTAAACATGTTATACAACCTCTTCACCTTTAAATTTACAGTTCATGTCAATTATGGGATGCAAAGTTGACTAATTGGGGGTATCATCTTTCACGCATGACTCACTTGAGATATGTAGACATCTACACAGGTGCATGTATAATTAACCATTATCCACAATATATAGCAGGTCAAACCCGGTATAATATCCATCAGTACCTGACCGTAAAACTAAATGAATGTTGTTTTTTTACAAGTGAACCTTTGTGTCTATGTAATGTAGGCAATAGAAAACTTGTGGTATTAAAATCAAACAGGCCATTGACAGCATTCAATTATGAAGTATGAGTTATGCCATACCCCTATGATATAGCTACCTAGTGCTAGCCCTTTAAGGACCGCATAGCTATTCAATGTAGTGTGCCCTTTACAGTCATGATGCAAAAATACAGCCCTGTCAAGTGATGCTGACAAAAGGCATAATGCATTAAAGCAATATGTGGCCCTTAAAGGGCTAAATATGGGGACTCTTTTATTGCACATAAAATAAAGTGCTCAGCACAGGCGGTGTCATATATAGTTCACTATGTACCTGTCTAGACTGGATGTGGCTTTTTTTTTTAAAACGTAGATATTTTCGCGGATTTGCTAAAAAGTACAATGTCACGCAGATGTAAATTTAGCCAATTTCCAAAATTGGGCACTTTAATTCAATACTGTACATATAATTCACTCTGTACATATTTTCGCAGATTTTTAAATTCCGCGAAAATCGTGGATATTTGGACGGTGCGAAAATATCTATATTCACAGTATGTGACCTGTGTCTGTAGACTGTAAGATTATATTAAACCATGCACGGCTGGGTAGCTTTGAGGAGAAGCAGTTTTAAGAAACTCACGGTGGTGGGGTAAGACAAAAGAAATCTGTGGGGGGGCACTCAGATCTGAAATGACTACCCACCTCCAAACGCCCCACGGAAGCGGTAGCGGTGGATCTAAAATTTAGGGGGCGGTGACTCTTTCTACCCTCAAAAATAGGAGGCGGTACCTCTAGAGGAGGGGCCAGTCATTGGGTCTCAGTTACATATAAATGATAAAATGCAAAGAAAACAATTATTATACATGTCTACTGCACTGTTTGCATCAGGAAATACAGGTAGTGTTACAGGGGAACCTGAAATAACAGGGGCGGTGACTCATATGTGAGGAATCAGGGGGCGGTCCTTTATATTTTTTAGGGGCGGTGGTTTGGCGGCCCCCGTTTTTAGGCAGGCGGTAGCTTGGCAGTCGGCGGGTACTGTCAGACATAGAGTGAGTGCCCCCCCCCCCCGGCTGTGGTGGTTAGATCAATTAACATATACAGTCAGACCTCGATAAGCCGGTCTCCAATAGTCCGCCACCCCGGATAATCCGGCTACATGACCATAATACAAAATGTATACATACATATGCTTTAATGATCCGGCCGTTTCAACGTCCAGTCATGTTAGACTCGGCCCCCATCTCTATATGCTCGGCGTGGGTACACGGGTGGGCGGGTCTGACGGCGAGAGACTAAGGGGGGGGGGGGGGGGGCATGACATTTATTGACGTCTTTCTATTGCATTGGGGGGGGGGGGGGGGTATTGGTGGTGGTGGCCAAGAGTGGGATGGGGAGGGTGACGTCATTTGTGATGGTTCCCCAACAGGTATGCTGCAGGCCCTCAGAGATGGCCAGGTGGGCGGGGTGAGGTGGTGCCCCGGGTGTCCAGACTCCAGGTGCTGCCAGCTTGCCCCGATTTTACCCCTGTGACTGAGCCTGTGTGCATCAGCCTAGCTGGTTCAGCCTCGTAAACCACACACAGCCCCTGAGTGGCCCTGGGTACACCAAGGCCGCACTGAGTTACTCAGTACAGCACGGAGCAGCTCACATCCGGGATGAGGAAACTAGTAAAGGGGCCTCGTATGGTCGTTCCCACTGCGGTACATGGGCAGTCTGTATCTCTCATAACCTTAACACAAGCATAGCCACCGGCACTTCTCTCTTCTTTTCTCGTTGTGTACAGAAGTGGGACCTCTAATGCACTCGAGTCCAGTAGAGGGATCCTTCAGACTAAGATTATCGCACAGGAGGTATGCTTGGTTTTAGGGAAGACATGAGAGTTATGCAATGTCCAGGCATCGGACGGGAAGGACATTATTTGCACTCTGACAAGGTAACGTAGGGACCCTGGTGGTTGGGAGTATATCACCTGGGTGCAGGGGGGGGGGGGGGGTGGTTGAGGCACTCCTACGCCCGCCTCTCCAGGTAGGATGACAACAAACCCGGATACCTGCAGCCATGGCATGTCACCTGTCCACAACAACATGCTGAGGCAAACATACTCCTGTAGTACTTCAGGGAAGAGCAGGGGTGGCGGTAGTGAGGTGGGGGTTGTTTGGCACCTGCCCCTGGGGAGTGAACAACAAGTGCACCCCGGGCCGGGGTGCCTGGGTGCAGAGGGATTATTATGTTTTAAGTCCAAGTGCAAATACATTGTTGTATAATGTGGAAACAGAAGAAGTACAGGATTCGTGTTTTTACTCGTCGAGGCTGCACAAAGGGGGAGGGAATGAGGAGCCAATCCCAATGCCATCGGGAGGGGAGAGGTGGGGGGGGGGGGGGGGGGGCTCACCCCAATCCAATGAGTGCAGAATGTATTGCGTCACTTCTCCACCTCCCCCCAACTCCCAAGACTTCCTTGTTTTAATTTCATGGTTGTACCTGTATTTGATTTTTACTGCTTGCAATTAATTGGCAAGTAATCATTATGGTTTAGTTATAGACATTTTTCTCTAGATCTATTAAAGATGTCACCAAGGTTATTCGCGTGTCATGTGTCTACTAGCTCTACAAGCTTACATTACCGGTTACTGTGCTGTCATTATCATATGTTTATAATAGTATACACTAATAAGCCTAAAAGAAGTTTCATTTCTATCTATGCCATCATTATTATAGTCTATAAAATAATCTAGGCCTAGTCAGTCTGACTGACACATTCACAATCACACTATGAAAGTGAGTCAATCAGCTGATCATGACCATCAAACAGCCGGTAATAACTATTATGACTGAGGGAGATCCCCATAGTCACATAGTGAGAACTGAGATCATGTCAGTCAGCATCCCAGAGCTCAGCACACAAAGAAAGAATATTAGATTAGTCCCAGCATTTCAGAAGCCTACACCAGTAAGCCTATCGATCTGACTGAGAAACCACCTGGGTTACTCATCACTAATACACTATTTAATTAATGTTGCTTAATCACGTGGAACCATGCAGTGTACTGTGACTGTGTATGCAGGACTGACTGAGCCTGAGTGACTGTAGCCTAGGCCTAAATAAATGACAACTACTCTGACACAGGATTAGTGCATGCCTTAGTTTAGTTGCCTATTCTCTAGCTTTGACTAGCCTTCCTAGCCACAGACCTAGGGGCACAGTGCCAGTGGTTCAATATGCAATCAATGGGTTGTAATCCTACTCTCTTGAGTCTTGTCTTCTTACTCTTACTAAGGGGGTAGAAATGTCGAACTAAGGGAGTGATCATTTTTTAACAACAGGGGGGGGGTGGTGGGTTTCCGCGCGGAGCGCGCGAAATTTTTTACACCCCCCCCGGTCAAGGGGTCAAAATTTTTTACCCCCCCACCCTTAGGGTCGAAAATCGGCTCGCGCGCGGGGCCCTTTGAAGCATAGTAACGCGCGGGCTTTTTGGCTCAAAACAGGTCAAATTTTTTTGCCCCCCCCCCCAAGAGGGGTCCAAATTTTTTTGCCCCCCCCCCCCGGTCAAGGGGTCAAAATTTTTTACCCCCCCCCCCCCTTAGGGTCGAAAATCGGCTCGCGCGCGGGCCCTTTGAAGCATAGTAACGCGCGGGCTTTTTGGCTCAAAACAGGTCAAATTTTTTTGCCCCCCCCCCCAAGAGGGGTCCAAATTTTTTTTGCCCCCCCCCCCGGTCAAGGGGTCCAAATTTTTTTGCCCCCCCCCCAACCCACCACCCCCCCCCTGTTGATAATAAAATGATCACTCCCTAAGAGTCTTAGTTCGACATTTCTACCCCCGTAACAGGTGTGTCTTCACTGCCCATAGTACTAATAGTAGCATTTCATCAACATAATCAACATGAACATTATTGTGTGTCACACTCAGACCAATACCCCCTCTCAGTCTGGCGTGACTTATTAAACTCATTAACATAATGAACAGCCCCAAACCAACAAACCAAAGATCACAAGAGCTTTTCAGCTTCCTTACCTCAAACGTATAAAGTGAGATTCCTGAAAATCGTTGATGAGTTTTCTCCAAGCCCAAAACTTGGCACCACAAGACTTCTCCTGGAACTTGAATGTGTGTCTTGCGTCACCCGCTTAGCTCGGCCTGCACAACTATTCTGACTGAAAGACTGCGGTTTTGAACTGTATATCGGTTCTGTAATGTCTCTTGTTGTTGTTCGTTGGAAAGTGCTTCTGCTCTGAGCCGAGGAGCGGAGAAATTCGGGGTTTTATAGCCGAGTCCACAGCCACATCTGGACAAATTGTTCATGACAGAAACGCTCCACACCCTCCGCCGGAATCTATGTCACTGTGCTACCTTATACCATGGTAACACGGAGGAGAGACTCTGCTTCGAGAGTGAGCCGCCCGACATTCGCCGATCACGTGTACGTCACGTCAATCATATACAGAGCCCCGCCCTCTCTCTGTACCGTAGCCAATCAGCGACAAGAGTGGTCTACACCTAAGCCAATCAGCGTTGAGAGGCGGGGCTAAGTAGGCCACGGTTTTGTTTTGGTGGTGGTGTTGTGGGCATGTTGTGGACTCTCTCCCTTCCTTGCCAGTAGAAATTATGTCAATATGATAACGCTGACAGCGTTTCATGGCATCCTGATGATCAAACAGGGTCTATTAGGATGCTTACTAAGCACAATGGCCCTGACCTTGTGGGAAAGGTGGTAAATATGGCGACACACCGAGTTTGACCTCTCCGTGTATCCCTTTGGAATGATTGTTGACATTTTGATTTGGACGGTGAACACGTGGGGGCATAGCACGTGGGTTATCGGTACCGTTGTATCAGCCAGAGGGCGAGCTGGCTGGCCCAGGCAACGGGGGGGGGGGGGGGGGGGGTGGGGGGCACTCAATTTTATCTTACGGGTGTGCGGCTGGTCTCGCGTACTATACCTAGGTGAAAAGTGGTTTTCCACTCACAACTACCCACATGATGTTAGGGAGTGATCATTTTTTATCAACAGAGGGGGGGGGGGGGGGGTTGGTTTGGGGGGGGGGCAAAAAAATTTGGACCCCTTGACCGGGCCTTGGGGGGGGGGGGGTAAAAAAATTTCGACCCGTTGACCGGGGGGGGGTGGAAAAAATTTCGCGCACTCCGCGCGGAAAACCACCCCCCCCCCCCTGTTGTTAAAAAATGATCACTCCCTTAGTAGGCCTAATCACTCACAACTGCTGCCATGAACTGGTCCATATGGGTAAAACTATACCCAATTGGTCGTTTAAATATATGAGACTAGATCCTTATCTGCAGGCATCTTGTCCCCATTGTTGTCCCCTATAGGCAGCCATAGGCAGCCATCTTGTTCCCTACAGGCAGCCATCTTGTTCCATATAGGCAGCCATCTTGTTCCCTACAGGCAGCCATCTTGTTCCATATAGGCAGCCATCTTGTTCCCTGCAGGCAGCCATCTTGCTCCATATAGGCACCCGTCTTCCGTGTCACCATAGCGCTGCGCTTATACCCCATAGAATATACAAAGAGTATTATCTTTAGGCCTGATATCAGAGAAAGGTAGACCCAATGACAAGATAAAACTCACCCTCTCAGTGCTTTAATGTTCTATCGTCTTTGAATGCAGCCCTGGCAAGGACACTCAATTATGCATCGCAGCGACAGAAACGTTATAATGCATTACTGTACTCAGTACTGTGTGGCAATAAAGGGTTAGTCTATTGGTGTCTCAGAGATGTCCCTACTCGTAGGTGTTCTTATCAGTGATATCCTGTAAGATAACTGTACACTGGTGATAGTGTAACCTGCATGGGTCCTGTGTCCGTTATGGGGCCCGAGTATATGGGGCCTATGGCATATATATTGTTCTTTGAATAATGTCCCGAATAATGTACATGTATATCAATTATACATGTAGAATTGATTATGACAACAGGCACGGTGGGATAATCCCGACCTAGAACTAGGTTGAAATGACTACAATATGAGAACATCGCCTGTGTGGATGGCACCTGAACTGCTCTTAATCTAACCGTTTAAGGGAAGCATCGTGATCTAATGTACTGTCATGCATCATACCAACCCCACTGGGTTGATTTAGTCTCGATATTTATCGGCATACTGGTAAGTGGGATATTTCTTTTTAAACAAAGGGTTGGGTTGCGTGGGAATGGGGAGGGGGGGGGGGGGTTGGAGTTGTGGTGGAATATTCTCGCCCCCCCCCCTCCCCCAGAGGAGTCCCTTTTAATAGATACTTCACATATTCAGCGAAAAACTGTGGACACCCTGCAGGACAAAAGGGCTCCCCTGTATCGACACCTTATAGGCATAATATTGGAGGTTGTGTGTAATATTATAATGTAAATTCTGGTCAAGTAGCATGTTAAACGTGTTTACAGGTATACCTTAGGGAGTGGTCATTTTTTAACAACGGGGGGGGGGGTGGTGGATTGGGGGGACCAAAAAAATTTGGACCCCTCTTGAGGGGAGGACCAAAAAGATTGCACCCCTTTTATGTGAAAAAGCCCGCGCATTACTATAGCTCAAAGGGGTTGGCCGTGCTCAATTTCAACTTGCCTGAGGGGGGACCAAAAAAATGTCGACCCCTCCAGTGGGGGGGGGGGGGGGGTGGGGGGACCAAAAAAATGTCCACTCGCTCACGCGAAAATCCACCACTCCCTTAGACCTATGTCAGAATAGCTGGTGAGCCACTTAGCGTCCATATGCAGAACAAATAGTTGGCTGCGTTTCGACATGGAAAGGTATGCTAATTTTGATGGTACGTATATTGACCTAAGTCAATGCTATGGAGTAGCTTCTTTAGGCCACTCAAAAAAAGTAGCTTCTCATTACCCTGCAATGAAAAATGCGACGAGGGCGATTTTTCTTTTTCTGGGGGCTGAAATATATAGGGAAATTAGGACTTATCGTACCATTTTTTACATTTTAGAAGTTAAGAGTTTATTGATCAACAAGTTGTTATAATGCAGGTTATTCCTAGCTCTCTGCGTTACTGACAGAATAAGCTTTAATTTGATACCAAATATGCCAATAATCATCCACTTTTTAACACATTTTTCATTAAAAATCTAAAAAGAAGGGGAATAAAGGGTTTTCCCAAAATCACGATTTTCATGATGAGCGCGGTGATGAGAAACGACCTTTCTTTTGAGTGGCATTATTTGAGAAATATTGCCGTGGGAAATTATTTCTTTTAGCCAAAGATTAACATAACAAATGTGATTTTGACTTAAATAATGGGTGACTATGTTCCCAGGCATGTATACGAGGTTGTATAACAATGACGTCGATATTGGCATTCATGATCGTGCACCTTTCTGCACTCTTGTGGCATACCCTTTAATGGCCGTGCAGACTTCGCCAGTGATGCATTCCTGCATTATGATACACTCCCAAATGATGTACCAATGCAGTTTCGGCGCGTGTCCCACCGGAGCATGCAGCATTGGTGCCTCACAGCGACAAATGGACTTGAAGCTTGAGGCAGCACACCGTCCTTAAAGGGTTAACTTTATGTAAGAGGGAGGGGTGGAAGGGGGGGGGGGGATACCCAGGTGCCAGTACGCGTATGCCAGGACTGGTGCAGGGGTCACGTGACATCCGTTTTTTCTACATTAGATACATGCAGGACAGAGTGCTGGACAAGTCATTTGTGGTGCATTGCTGGGAGGGGGGGGGGGGTTCCCATGTTTCCTGTTATTTAAGTAAATGCCTATATGTCGCCACATTAATTCTAAGTAATGCCTCATGCCCAATGTCACTATCTATTTTTTTCCTCCAGTCCCATGTCACTAAGCCCTGAAATAGTCCATGTCGTCATGTCGAATGTATGGGTCTAGGCCATATTTGTTTAAAGTCGTGAATGGGTATTGAAATTAGCCCTGTTGTATAGCAATGCCTTACTATATATAATAGGGGTAGGCTGGAAAGGGTAGACAGAAAAAATGTGAGCGTCATCCTGACTACACTGTAAGAAGTAAGTACTGTACACCTACAGCAAAAGTTGCTGGCAACTTTTGTTCCAGTAGATTTTGCTGTAGGTGTACAGCAACTGACTTGCTGTAAATTTACAGCAACTTCTACTGTAAATTTACAGCAACTTCTACTGTAAATTTACAGCAACTTCTACTGTACATCTACAGCAAAAGTTGCTGGCAACTTTTGTTCCAGTAGATTTTGCTGTACATGTACAGCAACTGGGTGCTGTAAAGTTACCGCAAATTCTTTTGTAGGTTTAATATTGTTGTTCTCATCAATTTATATCAATTAATACGCATGCATGGAGAGTACTTTCCTGCATAATAGTTCAATCTCAGCTGGATAATACACACTACACAATGTAATGGTTTACTCCTGCTTCAATACAGCTGAACCGTATGTGATACCAGCTTTTCCCCAGGCCGGGCAGTTAAGCATTTAACTTTTCCCACCAATGTGGTGTCTATTCTATACTTTTGCTGGTTTTTTTTATTATTCAACACAATTATGCAAATATCAATACACTTTATGATAACTGCATTCAGTCTCTCTCATCCATTCTTATTCTATGATGTCTTGAGAGTTTGTGAGGTTTTATTTGACTCGGGAAAGGGTTGGGTGGAATAATTAATGCAGAAATGGTCTACTGCTGCCACCTAGTAGCGAAAATCTACAGCACAATGTACTGTAAATGTACAGCAACAGTGCCGGAGACCCAATTTACAGTACATAATGCTGTAATTATACAGCAAATAGTGCTGTAATACCAACTACAGCAATAAGTGCTGTAAATGTACAGCACATTGTGCTGTTTAAATACAGTAACTTCTTACAGTGTACGTTGTTTTCAAAACTATGTTTCTAATTTGACAAGAGGCAAAACGTGCTAATATTCTCCTTGAAGAATGCTGGACTTCGATTTGGGATTCTAAAAGAGAGTCCAGCATTGCCCGACTCTCATTAAACACGGTCAGACTCCCATTAAACTGATTCACTTATAAATATACATTATTACATTTTATGGAACCATATATATATGTGTTGGTGGCATCATCAGGCTGACGCCCACTTTTTATACTATAATAGTATCCATGGAAATATACCATTCAGCCCCCCATCGTTGTTAAACATGACAACTGACCCCTCCCTTACATAACCAATACCGTGGTGGAAAAAAAGATACTTATAGTGCTATGTGTGCTCTGAACCGTGTGTATAGCTCCGTATCGTAATGGGAAATGAATTAGAGCAAAACTACACCATTCTACGTATTTACATAGTTCCATTCACATAACACATTATTATAACCTATCATTATGTACCCCTCCCCCTTCAAAGACCTAGTTCCCTAACCCTTTAATGACGGCATAATACACAAGGCATCATGTTCATTTGTCACCATCCTCTACCATAAGCAGTGCGCGTGAGTAACTCATGACGGCTCATCCTTCCCTAGGATTCCCTTCCCATGCATGACGCAGCACCTCGATTTCAATCATGAATACTCATAATAGACGTTGAATAATTATTGAGCATCCTAATCAACATGTACTAACATAGCATCACGTCAAAAACAACCTTGCATCTTTAGCGATAGCACGATCCACATAGCTTTTTGTTCATTTGTCAACATTATGCGACACGATCTAAATGAATGCAGGGAATGAATGAATACGATAAATGAATGCAGCGCCGGCGAGTAACTCACCACCACTGCATTAATTATGCTGGCCCTTCTTGAATGCATCAATCGCTTAGAGTTTGCAGGAATCGATCATGAGCCAGTCGCCCAGTGCTGCATTCATGCAGAATAAAGACAAACGGGAACAGCACATTAAGGCAATGTGCTGCCCTCAAGTTTTTAACATAGTCTACATATTTTTAATGGATATGTCTGCCAGAATCATGTTTCCTGGACTCTCATGGTTGTATCTTTTGTTTCTAGGCATCAAAATCCGACCAGTAATACCAGACTATAGTACAACTATAGTACAAAGTAGCTTTGTTCGACATGGATCTCCGTGACATGGATCACCCTGGTGCATATCCTCCCACACTCACCACATCCCAGTTTATCATTAACTCTTTAACGACGGCGTACTGCTTTAATGTGCTATGCTCTTTGCAGTCCTGGCGAGGAACTCACCAGAGCTGCATTCAAGCATCATGCCAGCGCTCACCCTACGTATTACATTATGGGGGTTGGTTCATTCCGAAATGGTTGGCACATTTCACGATACACCAATGCAGCGCTGGTGAATTAATTGCCGGAGCTGCGATGGTATATCATGAAGACATAATTGTGTTGCCTTTGTCATCCTTAAAGGGTTATACCATAGGATGTGACTTCATGTGGTTTCCGTACCACAGATAGTCACGTGCATGGGAAGTCAGCGGTAGGACTGA
This sequence comes from Harmothoe impar, assembly GCA_947462335.1. Lineage (NCBI taxonomy): Eukaryota > Metazoa > Annelida > Polychaeta > Phyllodocida > Polynoidae > Harmothoe > Harmothoe impar. The sequence continues at coordinate 26,819,474 of OX381713.1, read as the reverse complement.
TGTGGGGGAGGTCGGTTTCATGGTTATAGGGAAACTTTGCAACATGGAACTATATATAGTTATTTGTATTAAGCTTATTTCAGATTTTTATAATAATGTAGGCATTGGTATTATGATGAAGGATGTGGACTATAGCGCTGTGTTTATAATTAGGGAGCTTAATAACCATTCTAAGGCTTCATATTCATTTATAATCGTGGTTCATTGATATTCAAATTAGCACAGATTTATGATCAAAATTAGCACATTGAACATAACTTTGACAATGGACCCAAAATTTATTATGTAAGAAAAACTTTAAAAAACTAAAATCATCGTATATACTATTGACATGAATCTATATGCTAACTACATTATTGTCTGAAATTCTGAATATCAATTCACGTGCGGAATCATAATTGTAACAGGCTCGTAAGTAGGAGGGGAACTGACCTGAACGTTGAGATAATTAACTCTATGCCACTTTTACGGCTTATAAGCCGGACAATTATTAAGGTCATCAGAGGATAAACCACAAACGCATGAGCCATTATGTAAAATCCCGGGGGGGGGCACTTGGTATATTTTGTATACACATGTGTGCGGCTGGGAAGGGCCCTTTTTGAGCAAAATCCCCCTCACCAAGGGTCTGCTTTTCACCGAAATCCCCCTCACCAAGGGTCAATTTTCACCAAAATCCCCCTCACCAAGGGTCATTTTTCGAAGATTTCAACAAAATCCCCCCAAAAAGGGTCACATTTTGCAGTTTTTGCCAAAATTCTTCGCACCAAGGGTTGACTTTTGACCAAAATTCTTACACGAAGGGCGACTCCTCAGGAAAAATTGCTAAAACCTAGGCACTTTTGTCCAAAATCGCCCTCAGCAAGGGTCACTATTGACCAAAATCCCCCTCACCAAGGGTCACTTCTGACCAAAATCCCCCTCACCAAGGGTAAGGGTTGTCAAAGGGCCAGCCGCACACCCGTGTCCAAAAAAATTCGAGTGCCCCCCCCGGGTGTAAAATCCACCAAGTTCCACCATTTGATTTATCTAGTTCCACCGAAAAATGAACTGCCCCATGAAGAAGGCTAGTTACGGGCCTGTGTGACGAACGTTGGTGTGTGCACGGCGTAGAGTAGCACAATGTCCTTATCTCCTCTTATCTCTCCTGGTATTGTCTCTTAGAAATACATTGTTGCTAGATTGAACTAGCGTTGTCATTGTTCACTTATGCGAAGTCCATGAAACTGCATGGACTGTGCACATTTTCATCCAGAATACATGATGGGGATATCCTATCTATCTATATCTATCTACATTTTACATATATATATATATATATATATATATATATATATATATATATATATATATATATATATATATATATATATATATATATACACAGTCCTAAGGCCATACTTATGTCATGTACAATGTATCAATGAGCTGTCATGCACTATGGACTGGTGTCACTAAGGAATCCAGTGTGGGGATGTATGCAATAGATAATCCCTCAGTATAAGTACGAATTACCATGCAGAATGCATCTATAGCTATAATCGGACTGTCTCAAAGGGTAGTCATTTTGACGACATCCCTAACCCTGGAAAGTGAATCAGGGACATTTTTTCCTTCTTGTGTGCCTAAATAGACAGGCAAGCAGGATGTTTCATGGTAGATCCCCACATATGTGCACGGGTGTACCGCATGTATATGTACCTGAGTACTATTGCGTACCCTGGTACCACAGATAACACGCTATCAGGATGGTATAGGAACATGTATAGGGGACGTGGGAGTATATTGTTTTCAAGTGGGCGTGATGATGAATGCAGCAAGTCACTCGTCAGCTCCCAGCAAACAAAAAAAACGTTATTTTACGTCAAAATAACGTTTTAAAACTTGATATAACGTTATGCCATAGTAAGGAGCCTTAGAGAAACGTTACATAACGTTATATTACGTTATAACATGTGGTATAACGTTTTTTGTTTACTGGGAGGGCTGTATTCATTAAGTGTGACGACCTTGCAGAGGGTCAGCATGATACCAGCATAGATGCAGCGCTGATGAGTGTGCCTGCAACTACACAAATGTACAAAAATGAAAGGGTCAAGCAAAGCAACTTTTTGACTTGGACCCCTTGATTTCGGTGACTTTCCGACCTCAGCAGGGAGCGGACCCCTCTGCACCCCCGTGAGAAAAGCGCCTGTGCATACCCCCTCCCATAAAGGAATACCTAGAATTAATATGCCATAACTGTTCACAGTTCAATGATCATCAACCACCTCGTTTTCTTTCCTTTATCCATCAGTGTCCAGACCAATGTTAGACAAACACACAATGGATGACCTCGGTTGAAAGCTCTCCTTTAATACCAAGACCTGTCTTGTATTATTTAGTGCATTGATAATCACATCATAAGCACAGCATCTCTCTTATGCCTAAGTCAATAGACACAAAACCATAAAATCCACAGGCTATATAGAGCGCAAATGATGTCTGTCGCATGGACTTCATGCATGATCCACCCTCTGTAAGCTCACTCAGTGAGTGGTCATTTCTTTAACAACAGAAGGTGGGGGGGGGGGGGGGGGGGGGGGTCCACCCCCCTCCCCCCGGGAGAGAACTCCTAATGCCCCTCCCCCAAGTAATCATTAAATTTAGCTATAGTAATAACTATAGCTAAATTTAAAGATTAGAGGTATATATACTCTGGCTATCTTCTCCTAAAAAGGGTGAGATATTTTTGTCCCCCGCCCCCTTCATAGAGAGATGTCTAAATTTTTGTGGTTTCCCCCATAAAAGGAATGACTCAGGCGTCAGATTGGTCTCATTCCCCACCCGTTTAAAGACCTGACCATCCCATTTACCTCCTCATAAGAACTTTATCTAAGAGAGCCCATAAAATATTAAGAATACCACTCAGGACTGATAATCATCTATTCATCCTTCACCACTTTTCATCTACCTATGCACTTATGATCCTTCTACGTGCGCAACTGATTTCATGTTTTAGAAAAACACACATATATCTGAATTGATCCCTATCCTAAATATATAACCACTCCTCATGAAGTCATTTTGATCAATAAAAGGGGCGGAGTGGTAAGCTTTGTTCCCAATGTAGAGAACATATCCCTGGTTAATTTATCACCAAGAGGTGAACCTATATGATAATGGGCAAGTATCTACACTCTACCCTATACAATGTAGTAGTGCATGTAGCCTACAACTACATTGTAGGCAACTCAGCCTCAATTTTGGATAAGGACAGAATGCGCGTCAATTAATGAGCGGAATTCTAATTTTTCGATATCTCTCCACAAAATCAACAATAAACACTTCTCATAGTCAGAACAATCTTCAAAATGCAGTTCTAGATGGGTGAGTTTTGGCTGACTTACCTAGTTGGGAAGGTATAAGAGCCCGTGGAGGGAGTTGACGGTGCAGCGTGCGGGGAGTTAAAAGGGACGATGCCCTGGAGGACAGCCTATTTAACATCACATAACGGGGCCTTATCTCTACTCAGGCCCACAGGTAACTGATAACACTGCCATGTATATGTGTACTCTTTAACCATTTAAAGGTAGCAGAATAGTATTATTAAAACACTTGCATTGTATCAGTTTAACGACAAATCTCACCGCCTGTGTCTATGGGATCTGACTGTCAGTTCTATGATACGATACGATAAGATAACTTTTAAAGCCACCGAAGGTGGTGACAGGCATTAAAGACCCGGTAATAGCCACGCCAATGAGTTCTATGGTACAACGCTGGAACTTTATATGAGACAGGACACTCATTATTACCCAGCAAACTGGCGCCAGCCTGTGTCATGATTGGTGATACATGATGAGCATATTTCGCGTGATCACGCAATGAGTCATCCTGAGCCACTCCTTGTAAACTCTCACTCATGCAGTACCAAGCATCAAATGCTGGTGAGGCTGTGTTATGACACATGTGTGAGTGCTGGTGAGGTTGAGTCATGACTCATGTGTGAGTCCTTGTCAGGCTGTGTTATAACACTATATAACTCATTTCTGATTCAACCAACGCAGGTGTGAGGGGCTCACACATAGTCACTCAAACTGACTTCAATTTGTTGGGTAAGTATCATCCATACTGTGTGGCATCAGATTTGATTTTTAATGGGCAGAGATTGCTGGAACCTACCTCCGGAGCTTGTGCTTGGAATGATGCATGCATACAGCTCTGGCGAGTTACTCACAAGGGCAGTATTTATGACGACAAAGGACATAATAAGTATATACATTGAATAACTATGTGGCCCTTAAAAGGTGCTAAGAGCAAGTTTCCATCAGAATATTTCCAGAAATCACCTTGATTGTGCGCTGGTCCTCTGCATGGTGAGAGGGGGGATGGGAATGCTAAAACTGCCCAGATAGCCGTCAGTGATATTCTGACAATCATAAAAGAAACATCAAGTGGAAACTGGTTCTACGCTGAATGGTTCTACGCCATCTCGCCACCATCAGGAATGTCTGGAAAAAAAGACTAAAATAAGTTACACAAGATTAAGAGTACACAGAGAAAAGAAACAGCGTCAAAAGGGAGTCCATGTTGCCTCCAGAATGACTCCACTCTTTAGGGGAGTCCAGGCTGAATAAGGGAGCATAGGTGATTCCCTGGGCGACCTAAGGGAGTCACCTAGGGGAGTGACATAGTTTTCTGACACACCTAAAGAGGGGAATCATTCTGGAGGCAGTCTGGGTCCCTTTTGACGCTGTTTCTTTTCTCTGTGTAGTTCTCTGATACTTTATATGACCCTCTCACCAAAACCGCCCAGACCAAAATAATCATGAAGGAAAATACCAGATCCCGCGCAATACTTATACATCCTCGAGTTGGATCTGAAAAGATTTCCGTGTTCAGGATGAATAGGATTCACATACATTGTATATGATTCAACATTCGGTCTGAGCGATATCGTGGAAACTTTCCACTTTGCCTTTCTGTCCCCGATAGACTGGAATATCTAAAAATGATATGTGATAACCTTATAGCTATCAGACTGGCTAGTCTAGTGTAGCTCATGGAGTAGGTGTCAACGTCATGTCACGAACAAGCACTACATGCACAGACAGTCAAATTACATGGAAATACTTTAATGGAAGCGTATATTAATCAGTTTTCACTAGGGCTTTTAGATAGACCCTCAATATGATTTGCATAGGTTTTTGCCTATGTAGACCTTAACACCCTGTACTGTATCTGCGCGCCCTAAGCCCATAGAGTTTACAGGTATCTAGAGCCGTTAATTAAACCCTTATAATTACAGACTTTACCTGTACATAAGGAACTAGACCTCCGTAGTTTAACAACCGAGTAAATTAGTGCCTGTTTGTGTCAGATTGTAAACGTTTTTGAACTGTGTGTTAGATTCGTGCAACTCATATAACATATTGACACACACAAAAACCAAAATGTTCGACCATTTATTTTCAACTTGGTCTTTGATCATTAAAACAGAATCATTATCATTGAATATAACCAAATAAACAGGTTTTCAATGTACATGTAAGTAAAACCAAACCATGCATCCCTCATTCTATTAGAGTTCAAGTGCCATATCATTTTGATTAAAGTAACAATAGGAGGGTCCAGCATAGACACCTTTCCTGTAGTGTTCATATGTTGATAACGGATTGGCTATACCTTCTGCTACGTGTGTGAACTGTTGCATTACTGGTTGATATGGACCTGAAACATTTCCATCAGGCCCATATGATACTAATGATGGTATAAGAACCTGGGTGATTGAAGTAATATGTAAACACAAGCAGTGAGTGAAATAGGCTATTTCTGATATGGTGCCCGATGCCACTTTCTATTATGAGTATTACAAACATGACACACCTTCCACATTTCTACACAAAACGGTAAAAGGGAAACAATATGATCTATTTTTTTTTGTGCCATGGTATGTCACATCATTATAGGTCAATATGACTGTGTCATGGTGTTAAACCTATGTCACCCTGTGTACTTGACTGTCCTACGGAGCACAGTGTCATGTTGTGGCAATCAGTTATATGCAGTTACACACCACAGAGAAAAGAAACAGCATCAAAAGGGAGTCCATGTTGCCTCCAGAATGACCCCTCTCTCTCTAGGGGAGCCCAGGTTGGCTAAGGGAGCCTAGGTGACTCTCTGCATGGCTGACATAAGGGAGTCATCTCGGGGAGTCATATAGTTCTCTGGGTCGTACAAAAATGTATAGGATAATTTATGTTTTTTGTGGACAAAATTCACATTTTGCTGGTTAAGAATTAATGATCTTAAAAGTGGAGAAAATGTAAGTTATTTTTATACAACTGCATTACTGGCATTATTAGCTTTAATTTGATACCAATATGACAACTTTTGTCCATTCTTACCAGTTTTTTCATCAAAATTTGGCAAAAAAAGAGAAGTTTCCTCCAAATCACGATTTTCATGATGCACGCGGTGATGAGAAACCATTATTTTTTTGAGTGGCCTAACGTAGGCTATGTTCTGTGACAAGTCACCTCTAGGTCTGCCAGATGCTACCTTCACATGCAGGTTCTATCATGACGTAATATGAAACATGGACCTTGTTGTGGACCGGTCATGACACCCCAGGCTGTTACGTCACAATCCTGTTCTGTATAACTCTATCTATATATAGATGTTGTAACCAATGCCTGGATCATAGACAGTCCATGGTGAATACATGACATTGACAGGAAAGATAACACTAAGTGCTATCTTTACTGTCTTATATACACCATATCGATATCATCACCAAGTCTTGTGTAACTGGGACATTGAGACTTGTGTAACTGTGACATTGAGACTGCACACCTGGAACACTTTTGTACTTGGTTGATTACCAGTGTCCTTATCAAAACATCTGTAGTTAGTTGATTACCAGTGTCCTTAGCAAAACATCTGTACTTGGCTGTTCCTTAGCAACACCTCTGTACTTGGCTGGTTACCAGTGTCTGTAAAGCAATACTCTCTACTTGGCTGTTTAGCAGCGTCCATAGCAACACTTCTGTCCTTGGCTGGTCACCAGTCTCCTTATCATCACTTCACTTTGACTTGTTTACAGTGTACTTACACTGATATTCCTAGGCTCCCTATACGCCCAACCTCTCAGTCACTAGTGCCCAACCTAGTTAGTCATTTTTTGGATCCCTATACCACCAACCTAGATTAGTTATTATTGCCAGGTTGGTCACTACTGACCAACCCACCTTAGTCTTTTTAGTTCCAGGGGGAGCCACTGAGTGGTCATCACAGGTGGCCCCAACTAGTGGCATACAAATACAACACACCAATGATGGACCTAGGTTAGCCACTACTGACTGACCCCTTGGTCATTTTTGAATATAACTTTGCCATTGTGACTAACACTCATATGACCAACCTGGGTTAGTCTGTACTGACTAACCCTTTCAATCTATGGATTTTCAGTGTAGCAACACTTCTTTGACGGCTGGTCAGCACTGGTTACTAGTGTCCATAGCAACTCTTCTATAATTGGCTGTTTAGCAATGTCCTTTACAACACCTCTGTGCTAAGCTGGTTACTACGCACACCCGGGATATCTCTCCTAGGTGCGCGGACAAACGTTAACAGTGCAATCTTAACACAGAGTTAAGATTGTCTTAATTATCTTAAAATTAGTACTGTAATTCCTCAAACGTTCTGAGCACAATCTTAATCTTATCTTAACCTATCTTAATCCTATCTTAAACTATCTTAGATTATCTTAAAAGTGTTACTTAGCAAATGAAGATGGCGCCACTAGTAGTGGTAAGACTATAGACAGTCCATTGTAAGATAGGCTAGTTGACTAGTATGGGGGGCTCTGCTTTTTCTTTTCTTTTAGATGTTTATGTTGTCTCATCCGGGATTTTAATTTTTCACTATATACAAAACAGGGCTGCCTTACATTTAAAGATGTATACAATTAAAGGCGCACTGAACCCAAGACCTAACCCTGCCGAGTTTTGTACCCAAATGACGTCGTGGGTTCAGTGCACCTTTAAGATTGCGCTGTTTACGTTTGTCCGCGCACCTGGGAGAGCTATCCCGTATTTGCGGTTACTACGGTACTGTCTTTAGCAGCACTTCTGTACTCGCCTAGTCTAACAACACTTCTGCTGTTATCATTGCCCTCACCAGAACTTGTATAGTAACTAGCAAGGGATTACCGTTTAATTGTCCTTAGCAACACTACTATATAGTTACCATTATTCTAAGCAGCACTTCTGTGACATCATCCCTGCTCAGGTAATTAAAAGTGCTACACTAACCGGTAAGGGAAAAATCAATTAAAAGTGCTATCCGTCCCAATTTAACAAATAAAATGTGATCGATTCAAATCAAAATCGGCATATATCATGTGATCTATGTGTGCCGACAGTTCACATAAATGTCCCATTGGAGGACCCAGGCATTTGAAAGGGGAGGGGCCACAATAAATACCAAAGTACCGAAAATCATGGAATTATAATTTGTTTGAAATATGTCCCTAAGTATGAAGGAGAGGGGGGTGGCTGTGTCAGACTCCCTGAATTCCCTTCTGGAACCATACCATACATATATAAGAACAGAAGCGATTAGGAATGCCAATGTCTTCTGAGCCATCTTTACATATAGTAGGTATCCCAGCTAGTTTGAAGATATTATTGTTGCACATGTGGAAAGTAATTAGATGGATAGACCATGTTAAAAGAAGGAAAGCACTTTTTATATGATACAGATCGGTCAAGCGGTTTGGATTTGACAGCCATTTGAAAGTGTTGTAATGAGGTGTGGACTTAGCCAATTTTGGCCCTGCTCCTCAAGCTCATTATGCATGCATATTATAAGCATTCTGTGATATCTGGGGAAAGGAATAGATTGTGAAAAGTGATTGGATCCTGATCACAGCATATATCTCTTTATCTCAATGAAGAATCTACAAGTTCAGACATCGATTTCTATTTTTACAGGCTCTCAAAATTGTGATATATTACATGTAAGTCAATGATTTTGCACAGAGATGTGCAAAATATCACAGGTTTGGTGGTGTCTGATTTCATCAATATGTCAGATGTAGCTTTGGTCCTCTGGGAATCCTTTTGATAAGTTTTGGAGACCATGCTTATTTTTTTTTCTGTTCTGAATAACTAAGGATTACTCCAGAATTTACATTCAAAAATGAGGAAAACACAAATTTTCCCAATGTCCCTGAGTATGAAAAATGACCAGACTCAAAATCAACACTACACAACTGTTGTTTCATATATCAAGTTGAATTCGTTTGTAGGCATAGGTCAATATGATACACATCATTTCCAAACAATATTTACCCTTTTTGAATATTACATAATATTGGGTGGTCTGATAAAAATCACGAAGTCTCTGAAATTTGCTGAAATATCACTGATATAGGGCTACTTTAAAGCAAGTTAGGATGAAATTTCCTCTTGAACTCTGTATCTAGCTTTTAATATCAAATCATTTACACAATTCCTATATCATAATACCACAAGTATGTAACTTTTAGGCCCAATTCATAATGATTTACAAATCCTGATATCGTGGTTCTCTATGTTGTAAACAAATAGCTTTGCAGTTGAGATATTTGTATGGAATCACAAGAATGATGATTCTGAGGAGTATATATATTATATGTATTGATATAGCATGTTATGTAACCTTTATAATCAATATGTGAGGACACAAATTGTCAGACATCGACCCTGGTACATGGGCTTGGGTGTTTCATTTAACCTTCCCTGTAATACTGTTAATCTTATCAGCAATAGAGTTAGTGAATCTCATACAGTAAAGAAACACCTTTCAAATGACCTCAAATATGTGTATCTAATGATTAAGAAAAGTGCCAAAAAGTGTGAAAAATTGTACAAAAATGCTTGTTTTATCAATTTAAAAATACTTCCAATAGGCCTAGCCCTGCTTGTGATACCTCAAAATGACGCCCTGCGTGTCCTGCTTTAAGTGGAAAAACTCCTGAGGCTGTATCTCTAATGCTGTGGGAACAAAATGAGTACTGTAAACGTATTTTATTTCGCGCTGTACATATTTTCGCGATTTTCGCGGATTTTAAAATCCGCGAAAATAAGTACAGAGCGAAAATTTATCCACTGTAGCTCTGTAACTAACATCCTTCAAAATCCGCGAATTTAAATCCCAGCGAAATGATGTTTTTCAGTAAATCCGCGAAAATTTATACCAGCGAAAATATCTACGTTTACAGTATCTATTTTTGCATTGAAGGGGGTTGAAGGGGGTTTATTCTGTTTCGCTCTTACGCCATTACTTGTATCAACTAGGTAGTTAGTGCATCTGATAGAACAGAGAAATACCTTTCAAAAGATCCCAAATATGTTTATGTTACATTTTTTTAAAGTGTCAAAAATTGTCAAAAAAATCTCATTTTTTAATTGAAAAATACTTCTAATAGGTCTATCCCCACGTGTAATACCTCAAAATGACCCCCAAGATGTCCTGCTTACATTGGTCAAACTCCCGAGACTGTATCTCTAATGGCGTGGGAGCGAAATCAATGTATAAACAGTGTGTCCTCCAGTGATGCATGGCCACTCACTGATAGTAGGTCCTGTTTACCAATTTTTGGCCAACTTCACAGCATCAGTGCGGGTACTTCGCATCACGATAGAGCTAATCTAATGCATCAGGGCAATGCGGATGAATTAGAGCTTTCATCAGCATATTTCAGATATGCAATGCTCTGAGTAGTTTGGATGTGAGATCATTTATAAAAGTAGGTGTTTTGGTGAGTTTTTACGCGAGGACACGGCCAGTGACGGCCTACTGGGATACCTACATATATAGGGCCCGGGGGGGGCACTCAAGTATGTTTTGGATAACCACTGCCGCACCTCTCCCAGGAGCGGTGGCGGTGGGTTTACAAGGGGGATGAAAAGAGGGGGCGGTCAGCCCTTCTTAATGTTAAAAGGAGGGGTGGTGACCCCCCTCCCCTGCTTTCTGGATAAAGATTTCTTGTGTATATACAGCAATATTGGGGCACAAACATGCTTCTGATGGCTTATAATGTGCTAATTGGTAAGTTTGCCATTGTTATGTCTAGCACCTGATGATCAAATAGGATGAAAGCAGGAGGCTAAGATTCAATTTGGCCTGTTTAGGGGGGCGGTCACTACTACAGTTTTCCTCAGAATGGAAAAGGAGGGGCGGTCAGTGACCCCCTCAGCTCCCCCCAGTAAGAGGATGTGGGGCGGTACCGCGGCAGTTGCCACTAACCCACATATAGTCAGTGCCCCCCCCCCCCGGATATAGGGGCAATGATAGCTGTGGGGATAGCTGCTTTTATCTATAATCAACATTGGTCGTAATAGCACTCAGTACACCGATAGCATCCATTGTCAGTCATGTAACTGCAGCTTGAACCCAGCTGGTGGTATCCTTATCTGGCTTATCTATAAGCTGTAGCTAATATCACCTACAAAACAATATAGAGCACGTATAGATGCATGAGACAACAAGGATTAAGGTTAACCGTGACACCGACACCAAAGTCCCAACCCAGTGCAAATAAATTGCAATTTACACGGCTTCGCAATGCATGGGTAGGCGTGGAGTTTTGGAAACAGGAGCTGACAAATGAATTTAGATCTCTCTCAATTTCAAATTCTACCACCAAAAAGAAAAGGTGGCGTGACTATACAGAGTAAGGGAGTTTTAAATAAGTTTGAGGAGAGGAAGGTGGCAAAGATATTTTGACCATGCATGAAAATCCACAACCCCCGCAGTTAGGCCAAAAAAAAGGGTGTGTTTCAGGCAACCCAACCCTAGTTTCAAAAAAGGGCCGACCCTAGCATTTTTTCCGATTTTTGAGATTTTTTTTATTTCTTTTTGCAAAATATTCATTTTTTTCGGAAACTTTAGCAATTATTTGGTCAGGAAGAACAGATCCCATTCCTAAATAATTGTCCAACCTCAGGAAATTGCTTTTTAACAAGAATGTCCAACAATTTTATGATATTCCTAGTTATTGTAAGAATCGGTGAGTCGTCCTAATAACCCGCGAGTCGATGTGGCGGTTCGCAACTCATTCCAGGTCCCTCTAACATTAAAAAAAAAAAAAATCCGACCTACCTACCCTAATTTTTTGGACCATGTTGCCTGAAACACACCTTTGAGCTGTGGCGGTGAACCTCCATAAGGGGGGCTCACCGTTCTAAAACATGGGGCTGTTAAAAGATGTATAGTAACAAGGCTGTTGTTATACAACTTAGTGTACTCATATTTTATGCCCAGAAAACTGCAATTAGCTCTCCAAAATGTTAATATAACAAAATCCTTGCCTAGCAAGAAGTTTTCAAATGACATCTAAGAAAAATGGAGGGGGGGGGGCTGTTAATTAATCAAGGAAGATGTCACATCATGGAATGTGTGGGCTGTAGTTTATGTTTCGGTACCTACCATCAAACCTACCTACCCTGGGCCACAACCACACCCTAAATGACCAACCCCGAATAACATGAAATTGCGTATCAAGTGGGAAGAAGCAGATGAAGATGGTATGTATAAGGCGTTAAAAGAGCCTATATTACATTGTATTAGGTACTATCAGATATCAATGTGTCACTTATTAAACAGATTAAAATTAGTTTACAAAATTTTCATTTATTGAGTGTTTGCAAATACAACATGTGCATAATCTTGTTGGCAACATTACTTATATTGAATACGAATAGTCTCCATAAACATTACCAACTACTTTTGATATTTGCAATTCTGATATTTAACTATTAACAAGATTCAAGATTGACTTTTACATTGACAAAATGAGAAATATACATCTCCGTTAGCACTGGGTTTCTCACAATGAGTTGACCTATGGTCAACCTAGATCATAACACTGTAAATGTGAAAGTTGGTGGGTCATAATTTACCTACAACTGTAGTTGGACTTTCTATAGAGAACAATGACCTGACACAGATCCTACCTATTTTCTGTTTACTTTATTTTATGTCTGTGTCTTCAGTCATATGACCAAGTGGGATATCACATGACCTACTGAGGTGTCCACGTGGTCAATGCATGCACACATGTATACATGTATATATATATGGATGTTAGGCTAGGAATATTCATTATAATAGCCAAGTAATGGTGTGCCGTGTTAAGGACTAAAGGACTGAAGAGTAATCCATAAGGTCATTGGAACTATTTGGAGCTAATATGATAATATTTTGTACTCATAATACTTTATATTGTTATCCTAGCTGGGTTCATGTGAGTCTGCTGGTAGGATTGGTAACGGCAACAAGAACCATCAGGGGCCTAGGTTGTAGGAGGAGTCTTTGCAGGACTAGGTATACCATCAGCACCCATACCTACTTGTGGGAGGAGTCTTGTAGGACCAGGTACCATCAGGACCCTTACCCACTTGTGGCAGCAGTCTGTGTAGGACCAGGTACCATCAGGACCCTTCTTGAGTTGTGGCAGGAGTCTGTGCAGAACCAGGTACCATAAGGACGCTCACCAAATTGTGGCAGGGGTCTGTGCAGGACCAGGTACCATCAGGACCTGTTACTGAGTTGTGGCAGGGGTCTGTGTAGGACCAAGTACCATCAGGACCCTTATAAATTGAGTTGTGACAGGAATCGACCATGACCACACAGAGAAAAGAAACGCACAGCGTCAAAAGGGAGTCCAGACTGCCTCCGGAATGACTCCTCTCTTATGGGGAGCCCAGGCTACCTAAGCGAGCCGAGGTGACCCCCTGACTGACCTATTAAAGGGAGTCACCTAGGGGAGTCACATAGCTCCCTGGCTCACCTATTAAGGGAGTCACATGAGAACCCGGGCTCCCCTGGAGAGGGGAGTCATTCTGGAGGCAACCTGGACTCTTTTAATGCTGTTTCTTTTCTCTGTGGCAGGTACCATCAGCACCCTTACTGAGTTGTGACAGGAGTCTATGTAGGACCAGGTACCATCAGGACCCTTACTGAATAGTGGCAGCAGTTTGGGTGGGACTATGTGGATATTGGTCTACCTATATGTCTGGGTTCCAGGAATGGATGTCTAGATTCCCCGGCTTCTGATAGCCTTCATGTAAATATTATCTACAATCTGCCAAAGGTTAGATTTAAGATTTCCTTGTAATACTTTATAATGCTAAGTAGGAGTTCAACATAATGTATATATCTGGGTAGCCTATGGAAGAAACCCTTAGACTTATAAGTCAAGTCCGTGGATCTGATTTCCGTATAATACTTGATAAAGGTGTAAAACGCATAATATTTAGTTAGGGCCTACCGCTTATTCATATTGACATTTAAAATAATTGTAGTAGTCCATCTATAATGAAAACCCATGCTTTATATTTCTATTGGCACTCTTTTATCCTGTGGCATAATATGGACATTGCAGAGAGGCAATTGATTCGTTTAAGCTAGAGTACCTCACTCAACATAGACTACTGGTGGAGGGAAAGTAAGAATTGGGGCTTCAATGTCACCTCCCTCTTAGAAATGAAGAGGCAGAAATTATCCTGAAGTCCTATGGGTGGCATTTCTTTCTGAGGCCAGGAAACTCCCTTCAGTGTTGGTGAATGGCGAACACCTCTTGAACAGAACGCTGGTTTTATGATGTATTATGAACCCTCAGTCTAGTCTCCCCAATGCTCACACAGCCCTTCACAATCCTACATCCTGTCTTGTATACTCGGTGATGAGAGAGATTCTCACGACCATTTGAGGCACCTAGAAGTTGACATTCAACTCCTCCTGTGGTATTCTTATAGTCTTATAGAAGACACCAAAGGGGGCCTTAGGTTGGCGTGCTGAAAGGCTTATTATACTTGGTACTTGGTAGGTGTGAATTGCACAAAGGGGTGGAAGTATGCTAGGGTTTCTTGGATGTCTTTATACCGCATTTCACGTGAGTCAATATAGATGTGACATGATTGTGCTGGGAAAAGGGCCTTTGTCTGCTCAGCACTATGGTCCCACTGGGTCTCTACCACAGATGTAGAATATGTATAGGGAGGGGGGGGGGAGTAGTTGGCATTTAACCCGCTAGATACCGGCATGATGCATTCATGTATCATGTCGAGCACATGGTAGTGATACCCTTCCAACGGGTTGGCATGATGCCCAACTACTGCACTGACGGGTCGCTCTCTGTTGCTTCATCACGATCAACGACAAATGAACATAACGCCTTGGGCTTATATTCAAAGGGTTACCCGTTAAAGTCAAAGGTATCATCATTTAATCAAATGCATTGAAATGCCAAAAGTGTCATATTCGGGTAGTGAGAGGACTTTTAAAGGAAAATAAAGTGCTCATATAACTTTCTGATAGAATAAAGCACGATATATTTCCCAGAGAGACAGAGAGAGACAGAGACAGAGAGAGCGAGAAATGATCTTACATAAGGGGTTAAAAAAGGCACAGTGTGTGCTACATACAGTTCAGACAGAGTCATGCCATATTGGCTCATATATATAGTGCTACATAATGTACACAGTTGGCATAGGGATAACTGGTGCACCCCCACCCCCCCCACCCCCACAGTGAGTCTTAACACAACAAACTCGTTTGTGTAACGTCAGCTCCATCATTCTTAAAAGTTTGTAATAATACCATTTTTAATTATATTATATATACAGGGGAAAGAATATGAGCTAAAATGAAGTGGGGGAGGGGTAACTTCTTTGCTCAGGCAGGAAGCAGATTGTTTTCATAAAGTGTATTACATATATGGGTGCTATGCAGCTATATATTATTAACCCTTTAAGGACGGATGTCGTTAAAATATGAGATTTGTCGTCATGATGCACCACTGCAGCCCCAGAATGTAACTCGCCGGTGCTGCATTGGTGCGTCATGCCGACTCTACGGGAGTGTCTCATCCCCGTATAGGTCGGCATGATGCTTGAATGCAGCACTCTGGGCAACCCTGATACAGTTCCATGTATGCGCCATTTGTATATATAACACTATGTGTTTAGCAGTGGGGGATTTATAGCATTTCACCACGGTTACGTTGGGATCATGCCTTATTGTGATGATAACCCTATCATCAATATTGGCAGGGAATTAAATGTAGGCTCGTTCAGTGTGTTTTCAAACTTTTATTAACTACTCCTGTATCTTCTCATGACAATTATTATTGACTCATTGGCCTATATCTTTATGTATATTCTTTTGCCTTCACATTGACTAAAATACCTTAATAATTATTTACCTACCTATTGACTCGCAGATCGGCATATAGAAAATATTCCATATCCCTACACAGAGAAAAAAACAGCGTCAGAGTCCAGGTTGCCTCCAGCCCAGACTGCCTATAGGTGACTCCCTGACCGACCTAAGGGAGTCACCTAGGGGACTCACATAGCTCCCTGGCTCACCTAAGGGAGTCACATGAGGACCTGGGCTCCCCTGAATAGGGGAGTTATTCTGGGGGCAACCTGGACTCCCTTTTGACCCTGTTTCCTTTCTCTGTGTAACTAAAGTGTATTGAAACAAAACCACCATGGCTGGCTTGCACACGTTCTACGTTCTCTGTGATGTATCTATCACATGCCTATAATGATCAAATATAATTCATTGAAATAGGTTACGAGCACTCGTGTGGTCAACCCGTACTGATGGGAAGGTTATTTCTCAGAAGACTACAGGCCAGCACCTCATATTAGACATTACAGGCCATTGCCTCCTAGGCCTGCGTTAGGATCTGTCCCTGCAGAATAGCCTATGCATAGGCCGATAACACCATGACTGACGTCATAAGTCATGAGAGGTACTTTTAACGTGGGATGGGTCACTAACTGGGTCCTGGTCATTAATATGAAACGTCATGGTGATACCCACACCTTGATTACTACGTCAGGGAGAAGTCGGCTGCTGTCACTGCATCAATATGGGCATTTAAGGAATGAGCAAACTTCCGTGGCATTTAGGGAGTGTTCATTTATTATTTACAGGGGGGGGGGTGGTGGGTTTGGGGGGGGGGCGTAAAAATTTCCGACCCCTTCTGAGGGGGGGGCGTAAAAAATTCTGACCCCTCTTGAGGGGGGGGCGTAAAAATTTAAGCCCCTTTTTAGCCAAAAAGCCCGCGCGTTACTATAGTTCAAAGGGGGGGGGGGGCGAAAAATTTTCGCCGCCTTCGGCGAGGGGGGGCGCAAAATGTTACACGCGCTCTCGAGGGGGGGGCGTAAAAAATTTTCACCCCTCCGCGCGAAATCTCACCACCCCCCCCCTGTAATTAATAAATGAACACTCCCTTACTGCACCACTAATAACCTGGTTAAATCAAAGATCAAGATATTAAGTTTCCATATGCTTCTCTGTGAACTGGGAGTGACACCGCCATGGTCGAGGCGGGGGGCAGTGTTTGATGATGGGCCTTTTTTAAAGGTACATATCAAAATGACAATGACAAAATTAACGGCTATATTTACTATCAAATTAGAGCTGAGCCTGACGGTGAAACAATTTCTAGGGGAGTGGCCTGAAGATGTTACCAAAAATACAATTTAATTCCAACCCTCAGGACCTCACTTGACTTACGATTTCCCTACTTGATATCTTGTTTTATGATAAGAACAGAGCTATTTGTGGATCAACAAGGTAAAAGGGACCTCCGTGCGGGATTTTTAGTACCAACTTTGGCCACCAGGGGGCCCCATATAGCCAAAAAGGAGCAAAATATAGTAAAAACTTACCTATACTACTTTTTTATGTAGAATATGATAGGCCATGTTAGAAGATTCCATCTTTGGTGAAAACATTCCATATTTGGAATGGAAAAGAACGTTTTTGGGCCTAATTTGGTGTTTTTGCACATGTTGGTTGCCATGGAAACATGATTTTCATTCTAAATTGAAAGCTAAATAAAAATTATTGATAGAAGGCCCTACAAAGATTTCTATGCTGAATACAGAATGTAAATACCATTTTTAGATCAAAAGCTGTGACGAAATGTTTGAAAAAGTTTGGATATTTGGTAATTAGCATAATTATGCTAATTAGATAGAAATATCTCTAAAACAAAGTAAGATAGAGCTTATCAGCATTTAAGATTGAACAGTGACCACACATATTCAGAGAGCCAGTATTCAAAAACTAGAAGTGGTACCTGATAATAAAAGATATCACTGGAAAGCTGATGACATCAATTTTATTATTGAGTTTTTACCTTGGAGGACCATTTTCCCTCGACTGTCCACATTTATAGGTGACAATGACGCTTAATTGTTGAGATAAATGTCCATGGATACCCTGGTATGTCAATGATAACGGCACTCTAAATAAGCTTATTATCAAAATGTTACCAGAGGTGTGGTACTAGGACACGTGTGCAAAGACCGGTGACTTTAGGCCACTCCAAAAAAGTGGTTTCTCATCACCAAGGTCTGAAAAATATGAAGAGGGAGGCTTTTTTTTAAATCTGCGGGTAAAATGTATACATATGTATTTGGTGACCAAAATTCACAATTGAGTAGTTAAGAATTAATTGACCTTTTAAAGTGGGGAAATTTTAAGTTATATCTATCCCACTGCATTACTCTAAGTGTAAGCTTTAATTTGATACCAAATATGCCAGTACTTGTCCATTCTTATCAAGTTTTTTCATGACAAATTAGCAAAGAAAGGGTTTTCCTCAAAAGCTGATTTCCATGATGGGCGCGGTGATGAGAAACCATTTTATTTTTTTAAGTGGCCTTATAATTGGGTTCTGCAGCCATCCAAAGTAGGCCTATCCTATATACTAATGGTCACTACAAAGGAATGCACAGTCATTTAAAGTGGTGTGAAATATGTTAATTTTTTATTCTGGCTACGTCCTAGATCAAGATATCCTATAGGTATAGTGGATGTAATAAGTTGTTCCTGACCTTTCAAAGATAAAACCGTCATGACACTACACTTGTCGTGTAAAACCAGGAACTATAATATTATTATCGTGTTATAAACAGTATAGATCATACTTATGTCGACGTCATGTAGGTGAACGTGACATAATTAGGTCATGACCGTATCCTGTTTAGATGAATTTGAAGCTACATTTGTCACTCCATGTGCGTCACGGTACATAATTGTGGCATCTTGAAATAAAATCCCATATCTATAATAATTCTTCAGGGGTGGACATATCTGCACACCATGGAGCCAAAATAAAACGGGTTGTAGCTAAGACAGGCACACACAAAAATAATGACACCCACCCCTGAAACTTTTATGAAAGTATGGAAATAAATGGATTTTATGCATTCGAATGTTTAACATTAAGGGATGATAAAGTGTTCACTATAATAATACATCATACATGTATAAGACAATAATGTTATCGATCTCATTTACAAATAATGTGTATACCAATAATAATTCTTCAGGGGTGGCCATACCTGAACACCCTGGAGCCAAAACAAGACGGGCTGTAGCGAAATCCGCCACTGAAGTCAAGCATGGAAATAAATGGATTATATGCATTCTACGTTTGATCATTTTTACACTAAGGGATCATAAATGCGTCTAATATGGAGCTAAAATCTTTTAAGTATTTTTTCAGGGATTTGTGATAGCCCATCCTCCTTTTCCAAATCCTGTATCCGTCCCTGAAAAAGATTCGGGATGATGGTCAATAAACAGGTCTTCTTGGAGCAGATTTAAGAAAACTGTGTAGCATGGTGTTTTCTGGCTGTTGGGGACAAGAGGGCAGGGGCCCCTTTTTCTACAGTAAACCATGTGTTTAGGCCTATTATATTCTTACTTTGGCACCATTGTGGTGGAGGCCAATTTGGTTATAGCACGCCTTTTATGAAAATCACTTTCGTTTTTTTAATTTTAACCATTGAATTACGATTTGAAAAGGGTGACTCAGGGATCATGGGGCAAGAGGGACCGATTGGCACAGTGTCAGAATCAAATACCCGTAGTGATTGTCTTTGTACTTGTTTGTGCAACAGCTGCCCCCGAGCCGACCGCCCCCGAGCCGACCGCCCCCGAGCCGACCGCCCCCGAGCCGACCGCCCCCGAGCCGACCGCCCCCGAGCCGACCGCCCCCGAGCCGACCGCCCCCGAGCCGACCGCCCCCGAGCCGACCGCCCCCGAGCCGACCGCCCCCGAGCCGACCGCCCCCGAGCCGACCGCCCCCGAGCCGACCGCCCCCGAGCCGACCGCCCCCGAGCCGACCGCCCCCGAGCCGACCGCCCCCGAGCCGACCGCCCCCGAGCCGACCGCCCCCGAGCCGACCGCCCCCGAGCCGACCGCCCCCGAGCCGACCGCCCCCGAGCCGACCGCCCCCGAGCCGACCGCCCCCGAGCCGACCGCCCCCGAGCCGACCGCCCCCGAGCCGACCGCCCCCGAGCCGACCGCCCCCGAGCCGACCGCCCCCGAGCCGACCGCCCCCGAGCCGACCGCCCCCGAGCCGACCGCCCCCGAACAGACCGACCAACCCCCGAACAGACCCCCGAACAGACCCCTGAACCGACCCCCGAACCGACCCCCGAACCAACGCCCGAACCGACGCCCGAACCGACCCCCGAACCGACCCCCGAACCGACCGACCCCCGAACCGACCGACCCCCGAACCGACCGAACCCAGAACCGACCGAACCCAGAACCGACCGAACCCAGAACCGACCGAACCCAGAACCGACCGAACCCAGAACCGACCGACCCCTAGCATATCAAGTATTCATACTTTATATCAACCAGCGCCTACGGCGTCGGGATTGTGGGAATTACTCTCTGAAACACTCTCCCGACTTCACTCTGACTGTTGCTGGAGGGGTACCGAGATTTGCGCCTTTAAGCCCCCCCCCTCACCCCAACCGGGCCGTTCACACTGGATACACGGCCAGCTGAGCGGGGCACACTGAGTCCCTCCCCCTCCCTCCCACTGACCTGCGTGACCTAGATGCTCCCTCTCGAGTCTATGGTCACCCTGCTCTGCCCTGATGTACCTTCACAGTGTGTGGAGTAAGTGGCAGGGTCCCAGTGTAGCTACTACAGCTTGGTGGTCAGCATACCTCCCATTTGTCCCATACAGACTACACTGTAGGACCTATTGGGGACCTGCTTCATATGACCCATCTGAGTCCCCTCCCTCTCACCCTGTAGAAGCTATGGGCAGTAGGCCCTATGGTGCAGCTCAATGGGTCGCTCACCATACAGCCACCTGTGCAAGAGTGAGGTATGAAGGGAGAATCCAACATGGCGCGCTCTATGGAGGTTAATCCGGCCACAGAATAGCCGTGCGTTCATTGTAAGTGTTCCTAACAAGGGAAAAGGGCCCTCCATTGCAGGATTTTTAGTACCAATTTTGGCCACCAGGGGCTCCATATAGCCAAAAAGGACCAAAACATAGCAAAAACTTATTTTACTACGTTTTTATGTAGAATATGATGGGCCACTTTAAACTATTACATCTTTGGTGAAAACATTCCATATTAGTAAGGGAGTGTTCATTTATTATTTACAGGGGGGGGTGGTGGGTTTGGGGGGGGGGGCGTAAAAATTTCCGACCCCTTCCGAGGGGGGGGCGTAAAAAATTCTGACCCCTCTTGAGGGGGGGGCGTAAAAATGTAAGCCCCTTTTTAGCCAAAAAGCCCGCGCGTTACTATAGTTCAAAGGGGGGGGGCGAAAATTTGTCGGCGCCTTCGGCGAGGGGGGCGCGAAACGTTACACGCGCTCTCGAGGGGGGGGCGTAAATTTTTTTTGCCCCTCCGCGCAAAATCTCACCACCCCCCCCCCTGTAATTGATAAATGAACACTCCCTAATAGAAAAGAACATTTTTGGGCCTAAACTGGTGTCTTTGCCCATGTTGGTTGCCATGGAAACTACAACGATTTCTATGCTGGCACCATTGTCCTGGGTCAATTATTCCACTTCTGATGTATAGACCCAAGATGGTTATGGGACTAGAACAAACTTTTTTTTCCTTGTTACTTTGGCAAACAATTCTTTATAAGGTGTTTGGATTAAATTGAACCCATGCTCACTTGCATGTGTAAACCTGCCTATGAGCATGCATTCCCAAATTTAGGGTTGTTGTCATTACTCAGGGCTGATGTTTTCACCTTTCAATGTCAAGAATCCCATTCTGTGGAAAGCTGTAGTACCAATATGGCCAAGTCAATCATTTCCATATTTTGTTTTTGGCATTGGTTATCAGTTGTAAATGACCCATACAAAGTCTCCAGGTCATTGTTTCTGTGTGCGAGCAGGCGCAAGGGTTCTTTGAACAGGACTGGAAATAGCTGTCGCGTTAAATCCGAGAGAGATACTACCTTTAAAGAGGGGCTGTTGAAGTGCACAAGGTGGAACAAAAACCAGACAGAATTTGGTTCAAAAACCAGACCAGGACGACTATTGTGAACAAGATGGTATAAAAACCCTACACGACGTGAGAAAGCAATACCGAGTTGAGTGAGTCATGCGTGTAAAAAAACAGAGCCTTTGAAGAGATAGAGAAAGCTATATATAGATTTAACTCTTTAAGGACCGCATAATGCATTACAGTTCAAGTCATGTGTTGTCATGTTATGCACAAATGCAGCTCTGGTGAGTCGGAACTCACTAGCACTGCATAAGTGCATCATGCTGACCCTTCAGGGCTGTATAGGCCGCGTCCAGCCAGGCATTATGGCTAGTGCTGCATTCATGCATCATGTATGAATGGCCAACGTATTGGTTATTATGCTGTCTTCAGATGCGCCATGGTAGTGCATTAAATCAATACTATGGCGAACCTAAAGACAGCATAATAACCAATACTTTTTTTTATCAGCAATGATAGGGGCAGGTGCGTGGTAAGAGGCCTATATAAATAAGAGTTCATTTGGTGTAAATCTATTCACCGCTTTACTTTATATAGCTTTGAGACAAATTCAATACGGCATAGCTCTCTGGATTTTGTGAGGGTTCATCGAATGGACGGTCTTGGTGATCGGTACCTCTATTTCAAACAGGGGAATCTTCTGTTCCCAAGGAATATAATGAACACCTTTTCTTGCTTGATGCATATTGAGGGAGAATTCTCAATTTCCTGTAGCAAGTAGACACTAACGCTAGTCCGTATACTATTATGAAAATGGCCTGTAATTTGACAGGTGCCTTTAGGCTATGTAAAATATACTACCCCCTCCCTCAACAATTGGGTTTCAAATACACCAACTTACTTACTGTTTGCTATTATCAAACACCTTTATAGACACCCAGTCACTAGTGACTACCCAATAGTGGTTCACGAGATACACACGTGATCAGTTCGCTTTTTCTGTAGACAGTCCTCAGCATAACATACTTTCTTGTAATATGGGACAAGTAAATATTATTTTATTCATATAATGTATTTTAGAACAAAAAAAAAAGAGTTGAAATACTTTGAGTTTTACCATTCTGCACTGTTTCCCCCATAAAGGTATGAACTGAAATTCTGTTTTATATAATTATTATCAAAAATGATGTGTGTAAATACACCCCTATAATAACGTTCATTCATAACAAAGGGTGTGCATCGACTATATTAGGACTGGCCATGGACCCACTCCTGCAGGCAATCCAATAAAATTTTACCAGAGTAGCTGTAAAACAGTTGAAAGAACGGCCAAGCACAATAGTTCATCGGAGACTGGACGGTATGGTGTGAAAGCTGATATTACCCGGTACATGCATTTCTGAAATTTAGTCATTCATGGTCAAACTATTAAGGGAATAATACATGAATAGCCAGCCCGAGTGCTGGCTTATCCATGTATTATTCCATTTATACCATAGTGCTAACATTTGGGGAAAATCTGATTAATTTCACCCTAAAACTTGTGTTTATCATGAAAACTCACCATGTGACGTCATAGCAGTGCGGTTATCCGCTGCTAATGCACGGTGCTTATCCAGTTTAGGCACTGGGGTTGAGTGCCTAAAGTGGATAACCGTGGTATAAAGTCTACTATATAGCTCCAGTGTACGTGGACCGCATGGGTTGGCTAATTGTGGCACCATTATCTTCCCCCTCTGTGCTCTATCTGCAATATGGGGCTAATAACCCCCTACATCAACCTCTACTATCATGTCTTAGGTCATTTGTATAAGTGTGGACTGATGTCCAGGGTAGTTAGGGTCATGTTACATGTAAATGTAGATATATAGAGGTGATATATACCTTATATACCTAACTCTTTAAGGACTGCATGGTGCTTTAGTGATTTCATGCCCTTTGTTCTCATGATACATGAATGTAACACTAACAGCCCCGGCAATGAGTTCAGGTTTTGAGTTATTTATGTTTTTATTGGTCAACAGGTCATAACGAGAAAGCTTTTTATAATTGAGAATTTTCCACGCGGAATGCCTTTTATTTCATGGTAAATACGGCAATCCCATTGACTTAACCAAGGAAGGCCGTATTGTACACCCCCTGTTAAATGGGTCAGAATTTTGAAAAATGTCACTTTCTGGGGCCAAAAGTGAAAAACAATGAAAATTCAAAAACCTCAATTCATCTTTACACAAGTTTATTACATTGAAAGACATATATCTTAGGTGTCTGAAATCAATAATTGCATGCTTTAACTCCCAGGGGTGCAGTTTTGATTGTCCGTCGAACACATCGTAGAGTAAAAGTGTCGGCAGTTACGCCCAAAACTATTACAAGGTTTCTATATCTAAGAAACACCACAGTGACTTCTAAATTCATTTACTTATAACCCTCTCCCATATTTCACGGCCTTTGAAATCATTGAATGGATGATTTAAGTGGCAATTGAGTGGCATTTTGACGAATTTTGTTCATAATGACATGAAATAAATAGACAAAATAAAAATGTTTAATGCCTTCGCCCATGGATACCGTCTTTGCCGTATTTCACTCGTGGGGGCTGGGGCCTTATCCCACGTAGCCGCAGGCTGCGTGGGATATGCCCCAGCCCCCACGAGTGAAATAAAGCAGAGAGGTATCAATGTAGTTGGCATTTGCATTTATTTTTTATTTTAATCAGTTTAATGAAGAAATCCTGCTTTTTTTTTAGTCCATTGGGTTACTCCACTGGGCTCCGCCTCGTGAAATAACCCTCAGTGAAGAAATACACTCATGAACCTTTGTCGATGTCGTCGGGGCCGTTGATCAAGTTCACCTATGCAGGATCATGGCATGCATGATCATGGATATATACAAAATTATACAAAAACAAATAGCTAAAAATGGACTGATTATCAGGAATCAAAAGTCAAGTATTACCTACAGCTATATATATCAGCATTGTGCAGTAGGGTCTGCTAGATCCTGGACATTTCATTAATAATTGACTGATAGAATACACTGTGATAGGTTTGGAGTAGGATTAAGGTGCAAAAGGTAATCTTTTCATATCAATAAACAGAAAGTATACATCTAAAGTCTATTGTCATCAAACTGTAATATATAAACAGTTATCACAAATGGGATCAGGTATATTGGGCCCTGGATGGGGAGGGGCCATATGTATCCTGTCGATTTCGTTATTTATTGAAATAGGTCTCTGCCACTAATAACCACAATGTCCCCAATCAATATTAATAAAATAAAAAATGCGCATAATTATGTCCTCGATGGCTTCTTAAATGATCATGCCCGTGTTACTTATTATGACCCATGTCCCTTGTCGCATTAAGAAAGGTCCATGTCTTATGTTGAATTTAGTGGTCATGGGGCATTGTATTGTCAAAAAAAATAAAGATGCATTGAAATATCAACACATAGCATGGTTGACCTTCCTAGGTGTCACCATTATAAGTACCATTCACGTCAACAAATGCATTAACGTGTCTGTGTTGATAGATGCAGGGTAGGAGACAAAAGGAAAAAAATGAGGGGAGATATAAGAACTAAATATATACAGAACAAAGTCCTCATCAACAGACAACAATGCTTCTACAGATCAATAAAAAACAATAACATACGCTGTCGCTGTAAGACTAGTGATTAATAACGGGCTAACACATGCATGGGTCAAAGATAAAGACAATATGTCAAAAGAGGTTGATGATAATTGCTGAAGATCTCAACAGTTATATGTCGCACATGGATTTTGAGGTTGAATAATTATAATAGCTTTTATTGACAACAAAAGAGGGTTATTACTAACTACATGTCACCATTGTACACCATTACTATGCTTATAACAAAAACATTAACTCTTATGCTCATAATAAAAATAATTATAGTTATATCGATGACTATACCATTTGCCGATGGCATGATGCCTTCAGAATGCAGCCCTGATGCATAAATGTGGTCCTGGTTAGTATAAACCCACTAGGCCTGCATTCGTGCATTGATTATGATGACAAAGAGCATCTCAGTAAACAGAAAACGTTATACAACGTTTCAGAACGTTTCTCTATGTCTCTTTATTATGGCCAAACGTTGCATGAAGTTAGAAAACGTTATTTTGACGTAAAATAACATATTCTTGTTAGCTGAGGTTGCACTATGCGGTCATTAAAAGCTCTGTGTATGTTACTATGTGCTCATACACCCCCTCACCCCATGTCCGCTACATGCAGCGATGTGTAAGATTGACACATGGGGAGTACAGAGGGGTAACTGTAGTTAACCCTTTAGGAACAACATCATATCCTAATAGTCATCTTCATGTATGATAATAATGTTTTACAATAATGCAATAATGCAGCGCCGGTGAGTAACTCCCGTCGGTGCATCATGCCTTTTGGAGCATGGATGCACTACTGGCAAGTAACCTTTTTGCATATGGTGCTGCATTCATGCATGGATTATGACGATAAGAGCATATTGGGATAAAGCACTATTGTGTCATGCTGCCCTGGGGTTAATTTGGGACAGGGACTACTACAGTGTACATATGTAAGTAAGATCCACCTGGTAAGTAGCCAACTAGGGTTGGTGCCATGGTGTAAGGGGACCACAGAATTGTCAACAATAAGTGCAATGTAGGGTCGGCGAATTACGCACACAATGTATACGTACTCTCTCAATCCCCAGCTTACTTGTTTATGACTCTATCGTAGGCACTGGGATAAATTTTCCAAATTGTGTAGATTCCATATTTTATTGCGCCATGTTATTGGCCACACTAACAGCTTTCCAGAACAAATTTAATCATCCTTTTATCATTATTAGAAGTGGAGAAATTTATCAGAACATGGAGGGTTGTGGAGGCAAGTTCCCACTATAGAAATGTACCATATTGCACCTGTGAGAGATTGGCACCACTGGAGGGGGCCTACCCAGTGATTAGCAAAACCATAGAAGTATGTATCATAATGAACTTGCTGGCAATATTTGAACGTTATGCTCAAGGGAAAAATATTCATTGAGGTCAGTGAATGTAGTATGTGGTATGAGTGAAGATACAACGTTTATATGTTACCAAAATATGCCTTACTGTTAAACGTAACTAAGTTGGTGATATAACGTGCAGATATGTAAGTAAGTCTTAATCATAAACACTGATGTAATTTCACGAACAGTCACATAGAAATTCAATGTTTAAGAAGGTTGCAGTAAGAAATATTAACTGGTGGTAAAGTAATATACATTTGAAACCTTTGTACATGCATAATGTGTAATGAGGTTAACTTTAGTAGAGATATTGGGTATAATGACGTAATGATGTGTTCTTTTACCAGAAACGTTTCCTAAACGTATCCAGGTCTTAACATTTCTATATGATTTCACGCGCTGGAGCTACGTTTTCCCTTCCAATATATAATGTAGCTATACGTTATGTAAACCTCTTTGTGTTCACTGGGTATACTAGGCCATACACACCTGTAATTGGTGTGTGGTCATGCAGCCACTATATCAGTTCTCTACCTGTATGTATCTCTTTTGGAATTTGACTACCCACAAGGACGAAACTTGAAGAAATTGTTGGGTAGCATACTTTTCACTAAATGGGATATTTTAATATTCACATCACTATGCCCCATTGCACATGTCGATATTAAGAAATGCCAATGTCACATGTCACTTAACTGGCCATGTCACCATGTTGAAATGGCCATGTAGGCTAGGGCAGTACTTGCAGTGCAGCAATTTGGGCAATCTATAAAGACCCTTGGGCATCCATGTATGAAGCTGTCAATGGGTACACACAATCTTTTAATATAGGACCTGGCTGATTTGTGCTGATTTGTTTCTATGGATGTCTGGCTAATAATATTATTCCAATGTTATCTATTGGATAGAAAAGGACCATTACTTTCTGCAAACTGTCATTTGCCCCCTTGGTTAGGCCTATAAGCCTATGTTTAATGCACACTATGAGATACTACTCTTCATGGGCTTTCCAATGTGCAATTCCATAGTGTCATCCAACGTTGATTCAACGTTGAACTGAAGTGTGTGCCCACTGGGAGCCTGCTACATTCCTGTTAGCCCCCTGTAGAGAACTTCCTAACTGTTTCACACCTCCTTGTCTGACCCCTCTACACTGAAAATCCATAGGTTGAAAGGGTTAGTCAGTACAGACTATCCTAGGTTCGTCATAATTATCTGTGTTAATCACACCGACCAACCCACCTTAGTCTTTTAATTTCCAGAGGGAGTCACTGAGTGGTCATCATAGTACCTTACAGGTGGCACCAACTAGAGGTATACAAATACAACACACCAATGATGAACCTAGATTAACTACTACTGACTGACCCCTTAGTCATTTTTGAATATAACTTGGGTTGGTACGTACTGACCAACCTGACAATAAAAACTTACCTAGGTTGGTCGTATAGGGAGACAAAAAATAACTAACTAGCTTAGGTATACCAGTGACTGAGAGATTGGTCGTATAGGGAGCCTAGGAATATCAGTGTATACCTTCCTGTCTGCCCCTGCCCCATATACCGTCCTGCCTGCTGACTAACTGCCTGTGTACCCGCTGCCTTGTGCATACATTGCTGTGTCTCACGAGATCTGGCCAATGTGAACTTCTTTGACAGCTGGGTGCCATCTTTGACCGGGTGCCAGCTTTGACTGGGTGCCATCTTTAAGGAGCTTGATGGAAAATGGTTTATTTAGGGCAGATGAAGCACCCAGTCAAAGACGTTCACATTGGCCAGATCTCGTGAGACACACCCCCATGCATGTCTGCCCTGCTTAGCTCTATCCAAATTCCTCACATACCAGACAAACATAGTTAATCAGGGCAATAGATATGTAATGACTTAATTATCACATTGCCCACATATACCACCATACTATTATCAGGGGCGTGGCAAGCAGTTTCAAAGTAGGGGGGACTGAGGGGTATTTTGATCCTTTGCGACCCCTTTTTACTTGACCTTTTTGGTTTGACCTTTTTTGGGGTTGGTCAAAAGTGGGGGGGGGGGGGGGACATGGTGTTCCCCTGAGTCTAGTGAGCTGGTTCAAAACGTTGGTTAAGAGATTTTCCAAATTTCAAGTTCAGTCTATCATATCTCATTTACTATCCATGTCAATGATATACTTTTTTGCTCCAGTGTTAGTTTCAGATCTTTGGTATACAATAAAGTGCATCGCAATTTTGCATATTTTCTTGGGGAAAAAATGTGTTCAAAATTTTTGCATTTTCTTGAATCAAGAAACCGCAGAATAGTGCTGCAGCATTGGAGAGCCAGGAGCATTATTTCTGGCGACACCCATCACCAAAAAAGACTCACTATATACCACTGGAAAGCTCTGATCATGGGCTTTTCAGATATGGTGAGTGTTAAAGAAAAGGTTGCGAGGATAGATGGCCACCAAAATCCAAGATGGCCACCAAAATATCAGAATTCCATCTCCAATGACCTAGATATGGCTTAAAATACTTTTTTAACACTACCCCCCCCCCCTAATTTGGACACAAGGAATTCAATGGTTCTATTGGTTTGTTTCTAAGACAGTTGGTTGCTTAGCAACAACTGTTCTAATTGTTTATCTGCCTAGCAACACAGTTTTCCATGGTCCTGAGGTTGATTACAACCATACCTAACCCCCCCCCCCCCTAAATTGGACCCAAGGAACTCAATGGTTCTATTGCTTCGTTTCTAAGACAGCTGGTAGTGTGAATATATAGGGTAATATTGAGGTTGATATGAGAATAGGTATTTGTGATACATGTTTTTCAATGACTGATTTGCAATCTGTATGCACTTTCCTTTCATATGGTACCATAATAGCAGGTTATGTCTGATCAAAATATTTATTGTGGGTTCTCAGGATGATAGAATTTGATACTAAAAATGCCCCCAATGCACTAGCCGTTTTTTACCAGGTGGTGCATGAATGCACTAGCCGGTTGGAAAGAGTTAGGAATAATTAGTAAACATGTTTTTGTCACCTGACCATGTCACCTGAGCACTCTTTGGCTCTGAACCTTAAGTGTCCCTGTATATTTGCACTCTGGGTGTGTGTCCCAGGCACGAGGCCTATTGGCCACCAGGTAGGGGTGTGTTCTGTAGGTGTGTACCGTGAGATAACACTTACCTGGACGGTATACATCCAGCTGCTAATTAACCCTTTCATGAAGGTGCATGTACTGATAAACAAAGCTAACCCTTTACAGCTTTGTGTTCATTCGCAGGTTGGTGATTTAAGTGGCATAATCACCAAGCGTATCCCACTCACAAATCTAGTGCTGTTCTAGTCTACTATGTGGTTAAGGGCGAGTGGTGAGAATGTACCTGTTCATGGACATATTCATTATAAAACATGTGGATGGCCTTGGGGTATTTTGTACCTTAAGACAATTTAGACTCAATTTGAAAAGGATTTGCCAATCCCTTAAGCCTTGCAGCCGTGACCGTTTCTGCAATCAATGTGTGTGCCAATGCCACAATGTTAGAACACTGTTATTTGAACATCTGCAAGACCGGAAACCAAAGTATGTGATATAACTAATTGACATGTCTACAGAGATTAACCCTTTAATGCATCATGATGCCTCAATGGTGAAGGTAAATATATGGCATTGGTTATATTACAGAACCGTGGGTAAATCAGTTATTCTATAACTCTTCAGGATTATTCCACATAACCACTTCCGACCGGTGAGTTACTCAGTGCTATAACTCATATTGATCTTGTTGGACAGTGGTTATGTGGCGTAACCCTGTAGATGTATATAGCTTAACCAATTAATGCATACACACTGTAATCCATTCTTGCAAATAGAATCTTACCTTTTTTGGGAACCCAGAGAAAATCAAACTCAATAGAGCTACCCAGCTAACACAAAAACGTTATTTTACGTCAGAATAAAGTTTTAAAACTCTATATAACGTTATATACCATAGTAGGGAGCATTAGAGAAATGTTATAGAAAATGTTGTATAACGGGTTTTTTTGTATACTGGCTATGCCCTCTTTTCCCTCTCTGTACTTGTCCTGATTTGGCAAGTACAATGACAAGTGAGTTGTCACTCACTGGATGCTATAGGGCAATACCCTGGGTGCGAATGCTAGGAAAACAATAGTATTGGCAGAATGGAGGGCCTAGTACATATGTGATGTGAACTGCGATAAAGGCCCTTTGTGCAGGGTGCGCTAAGGTCCCTTTCCCCAGTAAATGTCACATATACATGTACATGCAATAACAGGGTGCAGTCTCAGGGCAGCATAAGTCGTCTTAGGTTAACTACGTGAGATTACACCAACCCGTAGTTTAACTACACCACAGCTGACTGTGCCAAACACATAGATATGATCTGTGTTCTATGTGGGGACATACAGATAGTGGAGAGCCAGAGAGTAAGACAAAAGAAAAACATACAGAAAAAGACAAACAGAATATAATTATAGAGATAGCATCAGAGATCCTTAAAGGTGGACAGATAGAGCTAGCAATAGATGCAGAGAGTCAGACTGTACTATACAGAAAGAAAGAGGGAGAGAGAGAGCGAATGAGAGAGAGAGATTTGGCAAAGGGGCGGGGGGGGTCTTTGAGTTCATACAATAAAGGCAGTAAACATACTGATTACTGAGTACACTGGGCCCCTTGGAGTGTGCTGGGCGTGACTACCAGGGGTCAGGGGGCGTGGCTATCAGGTCAGGGGGCGTGTCTGATGAGGCTTGGGGATGGGGTCTGTTGTTGGCAAGACCCTGGATACTCAGCCTAAACCCTTGCACTGGGAGTGTTGTACATTGTTGTACCTAAATGTGTGAGTGTGTGTGGCCGGTATTTAGGGTTTCCTGATTTTGGTATACCAGGCACTTGTTTATAACACAGACCCATGCCAGACTATATCTACACAACTCATGTGGGATCTATATTTCCTGGAAAGAAACGTCCCTGCGAAAGTTTTGAAAGCGGTGTGAGGAGGTTTAAGGGGGTGCAAGAGGCTGTGAGGGAGGTGTAAACATGTGAGAGGGAGGTGTGGGAGAGGAGTGAGGGTGTGTGAGAGAGATGTGAGGGAGGAGTGAGGGTGTGTGAGAGAGATGTGAGGGTATGTGAGAGAGATTCAAGGGTGTGTAAGATTTGTGAGAGACATGTGAGGCAGTGTGAGGCAGTGTGAGGGTGTGTGAGGCAGTGTGAGGGTGTGTGAGGGTATGTGAGGGTATGTGAGAGAGATTCAAGGGTGTGTAAGATTTATGAGAGACATGTGAGGCAGTGTGAGAGATGTGAGGGTGTGTGAGGGTGTGTGAGGGTGTGTGAGGGTGTGTGAGGGTATGTGAGGGAGACGTAATGTATTAAGAATTTACATTAAAGAGGCAGTTGATACATAAGGTATCAACAAACAACAGACTTTACAAGCCTCCATGACCTAAAATAATATGATTAAAAATCTATTCTGAATCATGTGATAATTTACACCTTCACTTAGACTAATGAAGGTAGTGGGACTGATCAACTTTTGGTCAGCCCCATATCCTATGATCCCATCGCAAAAGAGATTGATGGTTCGCTTGATAAGCTTAATTCCATAATAATGCTGTGGAATGCAGATAATTACAATCTATAAGTATATTTCCTCAGGGTAAAAATAAAGAATTAACAACAACAACATGTATTGACCTCCTCCTCCCACGCCCATGGGATGCAGCTTTTCCTATGTTTACCATAGAGAGGGGATGTGGTCTATATGTTTCTGGGTGAAGGCCGTATACCCGGTAATGCATGTTTGGCAGACGTGAGGCCACCATTATCTACAGCAATGTGTTGTTGCCTGTGTGTGGACTATCAATAGATGGGAACATAATATTGGCACAGAGCATATATACTCACAGTGTACACAAGTATGTATAGCCCCTATACTACTCCTGGTATTTAACCTTGAACCCGTTAAGGATGGCATCATGCCTTAATGCATCATGCCCCTGGTCGTCCTGATGCAAATAATGCAGTCCTGGTGAGTAACTCGCCAGTGCTGCATCATGCCGTTGAGACACTCCCAAAGGGTTGGCATGATTCACCTATGCAGCACCAGTGAGTTACTTGCTAGGGCTGCATTGGTGCATCATGATAACAAATGTCATCTCTTAACGACATCCGTCCTTAAAACCGCACATAGTGCTTTAATGTGCTGTGCTTGTTGTCGTCGTGATATATATATATTGATTCAGCCCTGCTAAGTAACTCACCAATGTTGCATTCAAGTATCATGCGGTCCCTATGTGGTTAAGACACTACTAAATGGTCTGCATGATGCATGAATGCAGCCTTAAAACATTGAGATCTGGAAAAGTTCTCTCACATTGGGACTTTTGTTATTGAAAAGTGTCCTCCCTTGACGGTCTATTCAGGCAGGTCTATAATCCTTCACATGGATCCTTACATAAAACCACCAGCCATCCAGGTCATATATGTATGTTAACAAATATTGGAGAGAAAAACCCCTCCTTATTCAGAACCTCACGATGGATTTACTTACTACAGCATTACATAAGAAATAGGAAATTGACCATGACTTTCTTTGCCAACGACGCACTACACCCTTGGAATATTGCATAGCCCCTCTCATTCTTTCTTAACCCACCCCACTCCTAAAAACGCCAATATAAACACCCACATGACTACCAGTAAAGTTCTTATAGTGTGTGGGGACACTTTCTCCTACATTGACTTTCGTTAATTGTTCAGCGGGTGGATTGTGATGCTGGACCTGGTCTGAGCAGAGGCTAACCTGCTGTGTATGAATAATTACCTAGAGTGTACACACAACTCTTTGATATCTGACCATTGCAAGGGATCTGTGGGGCTATAGTAGACATATTTTATGTATATGTCTTACAAAACATTAACCAGAGCCCTAGATATTGACCACTATAAGATGTAGGTGCAGATAGATTAATAATGGCATGGTGGGTTACTGGTTGGGGATTGGGATAAGGCAGGCAGAGAGGCAGGTACGCAGGAAGACAGGCAGAGAGGGAGGTACGCAGGCAGACAGGCAGAGAAGCAGTTACGCAGGAAAATAGGCACAGAGGCAGGCAGAGAGGGAGGTATGCAGGAAGGCAGGCAGAGGGGGAGGTATTCAGAAAGACATACACTGGGGCAGTTACACAGGGAGGCTGTAAGGCAGGCAGAGAGGGAGGTATGCAAGAAGACAGGCAGAGAGGGAGGTATGCAAGAAGACAGGCAGAGAGGGAGGTATGCATGAAGACAGGCAGAGAGGGAGGTATGCATGAAGACAGGCAGAGAGGGAGGTATGCATGAAGACAGGCAGAGAGGGAGGTATGCATGAAGACAGGCAGTGAGGGAGGTATGCATGAAGACATGCAGAGAGGGAGGTATGTATGAAGACAGGCAGACAGAGACAGAGAGGGTGAGAGAATGAAGAGGATTCCAGGGGAGGTGTAGAGAGGGGATTCAGAGAGACCAGAGTGGGGAAGACAATGAGTAGGTGAGCAGGAGGAGTGTATTGCTGTGGGAGGGGTGAGGGGGGAGGAGGTCGTCCCTAACTGTATCATCATGTTAGTGTACACAAAGCTACTCACCTTGGCCCAGTTAGCACTTCCTGGATCCACCCCTGTTTACTAGAGACCCCTACACTGAAAAACTCTGGACAGCTCTGGAGTCTGTAAGGTCGTCTTATAGTCCAGTAAACGAACAAATTTATGTCAACAAAATTGCAAGAAAAGGTTTCTCAGTGGTTTTCACCTCTTTGATATATGTACTTTCCAGAAAAAAATTGTTTCCGGCGATCCCGCCTGGGGAAGTGCCCCAAATCCAACATGGCCGCCACTAAACCAGGTCAAACAGGAAAACTGCTATAAAAATGGAACAAATCATCATATTCACACATATGATGACTCTATTAACATCAGCATGAACAGATCTATCCAATAGAACATGTCTCTTAGTTTTGAAGTTTCAAAGAATAGCGTAACATTCAAAATGGCCACCAAAAAGTCGTTAAAATGCATGAAATGATACATCTCTGGTTCTAATCAACATAGAGATGCAAATGAAGGTTCAAAATATATGTTTCTAAGGTCAGAGAATTTGAATTTACTATGTGTGAAAAGATAAATGGCAGCCATTTTGAATTTTTAATGAGGTCACTGCTGAGGGCTGTTTAGATTACTACCAGAAAATAGGATATTTCCCTGATTTGTTTCCAATAAGCATTTTGTGAGACCAGTAATATGAACTCAAGCATTTGCAAGGGACAAACATATATGTGAGCAGGCAAGCAGAAAGGATACTCCCTGCGGGGTTAGTTCTGACTTTAGCCACCAGGGGAGAACCCTCTTCCCTTGCCTGTGCACATATCTGCAGTTTTGGGTATTTAATTAGATGCCTGCCACCAGGTTTCATCAAAATTAAAGGTAGTGATTTTTATGTGCAGTCTCTTAGTTATATTAAACAATAGCAAATTTCTAGCCCTAATCAGTATGGAGATATGATTCAAGTTTATAAACATTCAGAATTCTCTGAGGTCAGAAAATACAGATTTACCATCCATTTACCATTTACAAATTCTAAATCCCACCTAAATATGTTCCAATATTGTAACAGTATAACACCAGCATGGGTATGGCAGCAGCCCCTGGCAGCAGCCCCAGGGAGCAGACCACTACTACTACTACTACTACTACTACTACTACTACTACCACTATGTATACTCTTTGATGAAGGCAAACACAGACATTTAGATCTAATAGTTATCTCAACATACTTGTGGAGACACATTAGATGTAATGCAATAGGGGAAGTTCTAATTGTACAAAGTATTATTTATCTATATTGAACTTATGCATTATGGGGAGAGGAGGATTGACAGGACCAGGCTAAACATAGATCAAATCCTGCAATAACCCCTTTGGTTGGTGTCTTACTCCCAAATTAACACATGCATTATTAAGTGCTTTATTCAACACCTCCTGCACATGCATACGTCTCCCTATATTTCTACCCTTCCCTCAACACTTAGCTATAAATTCCCCTACTTCATGGTATTGATATGAATATCATACAAGGGCGGAAGTTGTTAGTGTATGTTTGAGTGTTTGTCTGTGTGCCGGTTTATCAAAGAGCATGTTATTGGTAGCATAGTAGTTTCATAGACTGCCATGTAGGATTACTCCCCTCCCCCCACCCCGCCCCACACACACATAGTAGGATACAGCCCTCCCCCCCCCCCTAATTTGCCTATTTCATGCCTCCCCTTTCCAAAATTCCTGGATCCGTCCCTATAGTTAAGCTTGAAGGAGGAATGATATAACTGGTGGAGGTAAATCAGCTTGAATGTCTCAAGTCTGTTTTGATGACTTGTGACAACAAGTAATTCAGTGGTCATAACAAGCACAACATTGCTAGGATGGAGATGATAAAGACCTTCAGTAGGTATAGTTGCATACAGTATCCACCAGATCCCACTGGTGGTCTGCTAAAACTACACATGGACATGTAGACTACTGCACTCCAGAGGTGGTTCTTATGTCACATACTCCCTAGATCAATCAACAGAGTAGGTGGTCAAGGGGAAATGTTTATAACTCATGATAATGAATTAGCCAATGGAACTTATTGTATCAAAGATTCATGTATGCATCTCCTCTTTCCTGACTTCTCTCTACACACCTTGACAATAAGTCAATGGATGGCTGGAATACACTTTCAACAGTATACAACACCTTAACTTGTTTAAACTGGTTCGGAATCTCAGACTTGTAACGCTATAGCTGTGACTCAAATATCAAGACATGCAGCCCCCTGAACATTCAATCACTAATATGAATCTTATATCAATGGGTAGCTGCAGCATTATAGGTCTCTATCATAACTTATCTATGATGGCCAACTGGTAGAGTACTGGCTATAATTATACTCTGATATTCCATACCTTTACTATAGGTCCAACTAGCAGTTAGCTTGATGGGGGTGGGGGTGCTGACCCTTTTGTCAAACCCTAAAAAAGGTCAAACCTATGAAGTTTAAATTGCTGTAAATTGATTCGTCCTCACCTAAACCTTCCCCCCCCCCCCGCCATACTACTTAGTCCAGCAAAGTTACAAGAAAATAACGTTTAGAGCACGTAACTGAAATCTAAGTTTGCTCAAACCTGGTGACAGGCACCTCTAATTAAATAACCAATGTGGATGTTGAATATGTCTCATGCACATGCTAGATCTCATATATCTGATCTCACAAAAGTGAATTTTCCATTCCAAATCTTATACCTATGCTTATCAGGACAAAAGACGCAAAATATCCTCTTTTCCGGTGGTAGTCTAAACAGTCCTTAGCAGTGACCTCATTGAAAATTCAAAATGGCTGCCATTTATCTTTTCACACATAGTAAATTCAAATTCTCTGACCTTAGAAACATATATTTTGAACCTTCATTTGCATCTCTATGTTGATTAGAACCAGAGATGTATCATTTCATGCATTTTAACGATTTTCTTGTGGCCATTTTGAATTTTACGCTATTCTTTGAAACTTCAAAACTAATAGACATATTCTATTGGATAGATCTGTTCATGCTGATGTTAATAGAGTCATCATATGTGTGAATATGATGATTTGTTCCATTTTTATAGCAGTTTTCCTGTTTGACCTGGTTTAGTGGCGGCCATGTTGGATTTGGGGAACTTCCCCAGGTGGAATCGCCGGAAACAATTTTTTTCTGGAAAGTACATATATCAAAGAGGTGAAAACCACTGAGAAACCTTTTCTTGCAATTTTGTTGAGACTAGGCTACATATTTCCTTTCGTTTACTGGACTATTACAGGACGACCCTAGGGTCTTCTAAGTGAACAGCATAGAATCAACTAGCTTCAACTCGTCAAATTGACAACCTGCCAGGTTACCATCCCACAAGACGACCCTAGACTTGTCAAGGTCGTCAAACTAAGATAGTTGATGCAGGCCTAGAATAGCCACAGCTGAGGCTCCTCATTGCATAATGGTAGTAGGTCTAGGGTTTCAAATGTATGAGTTTGGTCTGGTTCCAGATGACAAGATTATTTTATCAATTTGTTTAAATACATAACCACATATAGAAGTGATATTTAATACATTAGTGCCACCAAGGATTCACATAATGTATCACCAAGTCTTTACTGAGGATAGGCTACTCTCCAGCAATGGACTGTAGGCTTGGGTGTGTATAATACCAATATAAGGTGCATGCACCTACTTGTGCCCTGGTGAAAGACACAAAAGAGGTGTCTTCCTTCTTCACATGTGCTCTATTTTTTTAATGTTGTCAAAAGTATGCATTCTTTACATTATCTTACTTTTCCCTAGATACTTCACATAATCCTCCATATTAACATATATGTATTGTAATACTCAGTATTATATCAACATAGGAATTAATCAATTTGTTCCCAAGGGTACATATTTATGCTAGGTAATGGCCACCTGCAGGGAGAATGGTGAATCACTTCTAGACAAGTTTAGGGCTGGCATATGCCAGGTAGCTGTAGATGGGTCTTCTTACTGACGAGTTTTGCTTGCCAGCCCCTCTCCTTGTCAAATTGACAAGGCAGTGCCAGGTTTGCCGACTCTGGATTTTTTCTGTGTAGGCACACATGTCTTAGGTATACAACCTGATAACTTATAAGGAGGGATATCTTGCATCCACCTCCAATTCCTTGAATGTTTACAGTATTGCTTACTGACAGGAAAGTGTAGCATAACTTTTGGTATGCGCATACAAGCATATAGATGGAAGGTCTCCATGTCCCCTGTCGATTTTAATGAATGCCCATGTCACATGCCATTAAGCCCTAAAAAAAATTCTATGTCACCCTCTCAATTCCAGGGGTCTAGACCTATCATAATGTCAATAAAAGAAAAGTAATTATATACTGATAATAGTAATTTCATATTAATAATTATGTCATAACCACACATGTATATGGATGTATCAACTGCATGTGTAACCCTTTAAGGGCCACACTGTACTCTGATTTGTCACACCACAGACTTGAATATAATGCTATTCAAGTCTGTGGTTACACCCTTGGCCGTCGTGATGCGTTCGTGCGAATGCAGCACTAGCTAGATATACCAGGCGCACATACCAGTGAAGACTGCGCTGCACTGATGCATCATGGTGGCAGAGGCAATGGCAGTATTGAGGCAATATACAGTCATTATATAATTATTATAGGGCTGAGTCTCCTTGGCAGCGCTGCATTCATGCATCATGACGACAAAGAGTATGATGTATTAAAAAGATTTAAGCTTAATCTTCACTAAGAAATGGTATACCCCTTATGACTATGAGTCGTTCACCTTATCAGGACATGACCAATATCCCTCCCCCTATGGTAACCTACATCAGGGCTGGGCAACTGTCGCAATGTCGCAAAAAATGTGCGACAGGAGCCTTGGAAAATGCGACAGGGACATCAGGGATAGTCTGGGCTTTCTAAATCTGAAAGAATTTTGTAAATATTCCAATTAGAACCAAAGTTCAAAGCATTTCAATATAGCCTTCCTCTTCAAGTGTTCTCGGAGCAAAATTTTCATCATTATACATGCTCCTACTAAAAGTTTAGGCTACATTCTATCAACTAACAACGACAAATGGAGCAATCGACCCACAAACCCATCAAAATAAATAAATTTTCTTGAGGTAGAATTCTAAAGTTATGCTGCAGCAAGATGCCCACACAATGCACCAATCTGAAAGTAAAATTCGTAGCTTCTTTTGAGCAGTGTGCTCACTAGGCTTTGAATTTCTTTTCTAGGTTTTCTTGGAGCAATTGACTATATCTCTGAACGCCTCAAAATTTACCAATCTAGAGATACATGTATAATAGACTTTCTTAGAGATCTAGAGATTTGTTTGAGCAATATGTCCACAAATCCCTTAAAGTATACCAATCTAGAGCTGGAATTCTAA
The DNA here is from genome assembly GCA_947462335.1 of Harmothoe impar. NCBI lineage: Eukaryota > Metazoa > Annelida > Polychaeta > Phyllodocida > Polynoidae > Harmothoe > Harmothoe impar. The sequence continues at coordinate 26,779,188 of OX381713.1, read as the reverse complement.
AGTTTTCCTGGAGTAATAATGTCTATAAAAAGCTTCACAGAACTCCCTAATCTAGAGGTAGAATTTCTAAATTTTCCTGGACCAAATATATTATGTTCTAGAACTCATCAGAAGACACCAAATTAAAAATAGAATTCCTAAATTCTTGGAACAATATGCCCCCTCCCTACCCAGAATATACCAATTCTAATTTTAAAATTTACCTAATGCAACATGCTCCCAGATCCATCAGAATACATCAATCTAAAGGGAAACATTCTTAACAGTTTCGCCAGCAAATCCTCAGACTATACAGATTCAACAGTTTTCTTAGAGCAGCATGTCTCTAAACCCCTCAAAATGAACCCATCTAAAGATAAAAATCAAACTGAACAAAACTTCACAGAACCCATCAATTGAAAGGTAGAATTTCAAAATTTTCCAAGCACAACTTGCCCCCTAAATCCTCAGAATGTGCCAATTTACGGGTAATTTCTCTTTTTTTTTAGTAATGATATGTCTAATCGCCAAAGTCTTATGAAAGTCTCATAATTCTTTAGGATTTCCCACATAAAATCTCCCTTGAGGAGACAGGGAGGGGCATGGCACGGGTGTTAATGTCTACCCTCCTGAGAAATTTTGCTCCAGCGATTTCTAGGTTTGCTCCAGCATATGACTACATGCCCAGCCCTGCTACATGAACACACATCAACAAGTCAATGTCAGCTGGTTGATGCTATCAGGTCAACAAACGCAGTGCTACAGACCCAGGCATGTGGTTTAGCGGGCTGTTGTGTGGTGAGGATTAACCCTCTAAAGATGGCATAGTGCTTTTAATGATCCAGGCTCTAATGTAGTATTCAGAGGCATAGGAAGGCAATCGTTTTAGCCTGGCGTTTAAGGAAATGGTTTTGGTTGGGTAAGGGTCTATAGGAATGACGACAAAGAGCAGGGTGCATTTAAAGACCTATGCTGCCCATAAAGGGTTACACAAGTCAACATCAGCTGGTTGGTGGCATAAGGCACTTACCCGGGGACTGTACATAGTGTGGGGCCTGGGTGTGAGTCACGAGTAGGGCAGGCTTTGTGCACGTGCCCCTGGTACACGTGCCTCTGTGTGTACATACATAAATTTACATGTTCTGGTTTACAGGGCCTGGTTTCCAGGGGAGTTTATATAGTAGTTATAGCACGAGTACCAAGCTGTACGTGAAATTCAGTGAAGGGAGCCTTATAGCTTTGTTCTCCGTGCCCGCTGTGGTATAAACGATAGGGAAGTTTCGAAGTGTACTTGCCCCCCTCGGCCGCACCCTTCCAACCCCCAGGGTATTAATCAAAGCTAAATGGCCATTTAGAGGCAGATTTAGGAGGGGTGGGGGAGAATGTCCGAGAGACATCTGTGATACATGTGGAAGGGTGAAGAGAAAGTTGAGGATAATAGTCCAGTCAATTGAATGTCATATGGGGGTAAACCAAAAACAAATTGCAATAGTTTTGTTCCATGGTTTTTCTGAATCCTTAGACATATATGTACATCAGAAAACAAATCCTAAGAAAAAAAGAAAATAAGGGAGGGGCAAATAGACAGGCAGGCAAACAGGCTCCAGTGGGAATGTGGACAAGAAAATCTTTCCAATCGTAAATTCGAATTGAGATTTAAGATCATCTACAGAAAATTGAATACATTTGGAAGATAAGTGCGGCAAACAGGCAGGGAGGGAAGATGCGTTTAAGAAAAGGAAATTGTGGAAAAGAGGGCAAGAGTTCCCAGCCTGAGATGGGAGAGGGTATGGGTAATGAGTAATGGTAAGCCTATGTCTTAACATTTCTAATATATAGGCTTCATGTATAGGTGCTCTGCACTCGTAGACTGTTCACCCCGGATTCACATCCCCAAGGGATTCACATACACCACCAGTTTCAGGTGAGGCGGGTGAATATCCAGGGTAACCCGTATCCAGGGTAATACCTTGTATCCAGGTAAGGCTAAACAGAAAGTTGTGTTTCAGGTTACAAGGTCTTGAAATATAGGGTGGGTAAGTCCGATTTTATTCCTTTGTAAATTATGTAATCTTTACTCAGAAAGGTACCCAGAAATTGACTCAGAAACCAGGGGCTCTACTCATGAGCTATAAATTGACTCTAAAACGGCCCAATATAGCCCAAAGTAATCTTAATTTTTCAAATAGAACATGTAAAAAATTGGTAGAGATCTCTAGGGTCGGGCATGTTATGCTAGATAGGGTGCAGTAAGCCGAAACACACATTTATTTGGCATAACTGGGGGAACGCCCTGCAGGCTGTTGACATGTGGGCGAGCAGTTCCTGGAAGAGTCTCCCAGCTGAGACTCTGTTTTAGCTTGGACCTGACCCAAGTGTGTATGGAGAGTGAGCAGTAAGGATGTAAATATCAACAAAGAGCTGCTCCATGTGCTGCTCTGTAGGCGAACCGCTCTGTGAGCTGCTCTATTTTGATAATAATAATAGCTTTTATTGACAGCAATAATAAGGCATGTTGTTGAGTGCTGAAATGAGCTGCTGTCTCCCGGTGCTACATGCACTCCAGTCTTGTACTTTATCACACAACTGCTTATCAAAATTATTGCCATTTGTAAGTCAGATGTTGACAGAATCCCTGAAAGGTACTTGAACATGCGGTCATTAGTGAGCGAGAAGAAATGACAATGTCGCCATATCGATTTTAAGACATGCCCCTATTGCCAAATCGATTGTAAGAAATTCTAAATGTCCCATGTCACTTTCTAATCTTTCCTCCTGTCCAATGCCACTAAGCCCCAAAATGGTCTGTGTCGCTGTGTCAAATTGAGGGATCTAGGACCATCACCTGTGTGTGCTACGGTTTGTTTTACTGTGCCATGTGCACTTCTGGAGTTGAGGTACATATAATATGATGCGTGTCTACAGAGGACACACACTGTATATGTAGCCTACACAGACTGGTAGAGGTCGGCCAAAGGTCACAGGTCTCTGGGTTAGACAAATATTTTTTTCCTCTACTCCAGGAAAAATATTTGAACTTTCTATTATAGGCAGCTGGAGGGACACATGTGCCAGTGACAATGACAATTAACCTCTAAAGCATACCCACGATTTGTGAATTTGATTAGCCAATAGATATTTAGTCTAACCTCTTGTTCAAATAGGTTATCATATGAATGAATGATCCAATTGAGGCTGTGCTGGAGTAGAGAGGGGAGGCTAATGTTAACCATCAGACGCTGGTGAACATTGGTGCTGCCCTCTGGTGAGTAAAGTCTGAACTTCAGAAGCTGGATGGAGTAGCTCTATGAACCTATTACCCTGATTAAAAACACTCACAACCAGGATATGGAGGACTTTGTGATATTTTATTAAGGGACACAGACACTTGCAGTGCAGTATGTACAGAGTCTGGGATAATATTTTCAGGTTTTCCAGAGGGTTCAGAATATAATTCCTATAAAGATACACTGATATTATGTTCCTGCCAATGATTCACTTTTTCTCATTTTCAGGTGATCATTTTCACTGTCCCATCTTTTTGAAATCCATACCCAAATTAAAACCCATTAATGAAAAGCAATTAAGGAAATATCCCTAAATCATACAGAATACAGAGGAAATGTTGGCCTTCTTGGCCCTTTTCTCTTCAGTTCCTTCTCTGTGTGGATAACACATGTTGCTATTACTTGGCCTTCTTGACCTTTTTCTTCTTGGATTTATCCTTGGATGAGATGAGTTTCTGGCCTAGTTTCTTGATCTCAGCTCGTGTGAGTACCTCCTGTGTCTCCTCGCTGTCGTGGTGGTTGAAGCCCATGGTCTCCTCAGTCAACTCTATCTTAATGCGAACATTGTCTGCAGGTACGCGACTCTCCAGGAAATCAAGGAACTGAAAGAGAGAAGTGACTTTAATACGCTTAAATTTTATAATTATACAAGGCTTACCTTGTAAGGTGAAGTAGAATTAGGAAATTGTGCGAAATCAAGCTGTAACCATAGCTGCCTAGTAATTTATTCATTTATTTATTTCATTTGGACCTCATCAGTACAGATGGTCTTCCTGACTTATAGTAGTTTTAACCATAGTTCCTAAGATAAAGAAGGTGGATGTTGTAACTAGAACTGCTTAACAACAGATGGTTGCCTAGTGAGGGCATATTATGACTGCTGAACAACAATTGAGAGGCTGTAAAAGTTGAGAGGTTGTAGCCATAGTAACCATACCATAGTTCCTTAGCGACAGGATGCCATGACCGGAGCCCACCAAATTATTGTTGAACTGCATAATGTAGCCTAAAACATCATTATTTGTATAGCTACGATGAAGTGGGGCAGGGAGCATTCTGATATGAACAGCATTACTACATACCTCAGGGTCAGTGAGACTCTCATGGAATGATGGTGTTTCAGTGTTGTTATGGGCCAGATCCAGGATGAGGTGCTCCAGCTTTTTACGACACAACTCGAGCTGCTCAAACACGTCCCCCTTAGTGAAGCTGTGCTCGGGCTATATTAAAGAAACAATAAGTCAATACAGCACGACCCTAGCATTTTAATATTACAATCAAGGTTTTGGAGCAATAACATGGTGTAACAATGGTTGCTTTTTAGCATCATGTTGTAATCATGGTTACTTAGCAAAATCATGGTGAAACTGTGGTTTCTTAGCAACATCATGATATCATCATGGTTACTATAAAACCTGGCGCATAGACAGCGGCTAGTATGCAAGTCAGATTACCAGTGCAGCCATGGGTACTTAGCAACATCAATTTGTAACCATGGACACTTAGCAACATTCATGGCTACTAAGGAACATCTTGGTGTGAGCATGGTGAGTGAACAGAATCATATTGTAACCATGGCTACTTAACATTCATGCTCTAAGGTGTTGGAGGGCACTTCTACTTTTCTAGTTATCAAACCTATTGCTCAAAGACCAATTTGACAGGATATTGCCTGTTGCAAGAAATAATGAGTTTTTCAATAGCAATTAGTGTAGCCTACATACCGGTCTGAGTTTAATAGGTTGTAGTTTCTCGATGAGTGTGGCAACGCCGGCATTGATAGAGATGAGTGTTTCTCCCCCACGCCGTGCCTGGTCCGTCACCAGCTCCCACGGCTTGTTGGCATCACTCAGCTTCTTCTCCAACTCCTCCAGACGTCGTTGGCCCCTACAATGGGATATGTAATAAGGTAAGGTATCATGTCTCAGGCAGTTTCATGTTCATTTGTTGTCACTATTCACTAATGTATCTATGGCATTGCAGTCATTGGCACTCTATTGCATTGGTGAATCATGATGGCCCATCTGGAAGGTATTAGTCCCCTGGGTTTGCAGAATCCATGATGGTGCACTTAATAATTTGAAAATAATTACATTAATAATGGCATGAAAGCTAGTAGGGACTTTTGGTGTTTTGTGTTTTTTGTATCACAATAATCTGAATTCTGAACTTATAGGGCTTTTTTTGTAAATGGATCTGGGAGAATTGCTGGAAGGGGTTAATTCCTTAGAAAATTTCATAAAAATAAAAATAGTCCTGAAGGCTACCGACATCAGTCCTATATGTGTGTAGTGGGGAGAATTATCAACCAATGAGATGAAACCCACCCTTTATAAATTCAATGCAAAATGCTTAGGGTGCATTATGTAACAATTGGTCCCCATCATAACAGCTGTTATCAGTCTTTATCTTGCTTGCACATACATTAGGGGTCCTGCTATCCAGGTATACATAAAAGTGTCAGATAAGTAGAAGTGTATGTACCGTGACATCTTCTGCTCGCCAGTGTAGCGCATGTCATGGTCCTGCGTGATGAGTTTGGCGAGTGTGTCCTTGAGGCGATTCCGCTGGTTTTCCTGCTCACCTAGCTGCAGCTTGAGATGGTCGTATGTCTCTCGGTGCCGTGACACCCGCTCCAACGCCTCCTGAGGCACACGGGGCAAGTAAATGTAATGTTAGCCAACACATACAATGTTCAGACACTTGAAATAGATTATGGTACACGAGAAATGAAATAACTGGTTCAAGTGTCATTTTGGCAAAATGGGGGAGAAATTATCTGATGAAGGTGGCCCATCCCTTTCATGGTCATGTTCCAACCTGTATGAGGCACCAGAGGCCTCCTTGTAAGACAGGATTAAAGCACTGTACTGGCCTTAAAGGGTTGGAAAGCTGAAGGCATGTTAGTTCTATACTGATGATGCTCAAGGGCTGAAGGTCCTTACCTCTATACTGGTGACATTGGCTGCCTCCTTGATTCTCCTGAAGGCTTCTTCGTAACCCAGGATCTGTTTGTCCTTCTCCATTTCACGGACCACCTCCAGGGCCTTCTGGTCAGATGTGTCCACGAGGAGTGCCGCTCTTGCTGCACGCCGCTCTGTCTTCTCACTGTCGTTCTTACGACTCTCCACCTATATAATTGCAAGTACAAAAAGTGAACAAAAATTAGGATTAGAAAATGATAATTGAAGAAAAGCCCGATTCAGCCAAAAAAAAGTTTAAAGAAAGGCATACTTCAAAATTTTATGACGATTAAAGTTATGAATTTTATCACCGTTCATAAATACACCCATGGTGTATCTATTCATCCAAGATAACTGCAGAACATTGCCCAGACAGTTGCACATACCTCCTTCCTAGTGGCAGACAGCTCCATGTCTCGCTGCCTCTTGGATTCGTAGGCCTCAGACTCTGTCTTGGCGAGCTGCTGCTTGGCCTCGTCCCGTGCAGCCTTGGTGGCCTTAGACATGGCCTTCAACTCCACCAGGTCCCTCTTCTGTTGGTGCAGTGCTGCCTCCATGGCATCTAACTTAGCCGGCAGCATCAGGCTCTCCTGATGGAAGGACACCACATGTAATGCAAATTTGCTGATTTAATTGACAAGCAATCTGTCTCTTTTTCCCTAGACTTAAACAATTTCAGAGTAACTGGAGTTTAAAATTAGCTAATCAAATCAAATGTATCTACCATAGTAAATTTTGTAGTTGTGGTTATCTTTATCTGGAGGACATGCATACTCCGTTGAGCATACTACTGTTTATAACAGTCACCGGAGACACCACTTTATAAAAACACCACTGTACTAACTAGTATGCAATGTTTTAATTTCATAGCAAATGTACTACTGAGGCAGTTAACATAAGAGCTTCACCAAGTTCTGAAACCTACCTCTCTTAGTTTGTCAAGAATGTCACGGTAGCAGCGAGTGATGCTGCTGGCCGTCTCATACTTAATCTGCGCCTTGTCCAGTGAGTTCTCCAGCCTTGTCACCTCGGTGTCCCGCACCAACTAAAACACATAAACACAATATTTAATTTGTTAGCTTTGTGCTTTAGTTTAAATTAATTATTTAATGGATTGGTTGTCATGATGCATGATTGCATCCCTGGTGAGTAATTCACCAGTCCTGCATTAAAGCATCATACCTATCCTACTGGGTTGAAACACTCCTGTAGAGTCTGCCGAATTAATAAGGTCAACATTGGTGAAAACTATGCAGCCCTTGAAAGGTTAGCTAGCTGGTCATCTAAGCGGTTGTTATGCTCATCACTTTTTCCCTTTCCTTCCATCATTAATGTAATGGTTGCTAAAAAGGGTATGTTAACTCTCACGGGAATTGAACCCGGGATCTCTCGCATTGGACGTGGGTGTGTCACTACTGCACTTTGAACCTCCTGTTATTGTGTTACAGCAGGCCATTTCTGAAGCCAGGGGGAACTCTGTTTTTTGCTGTGATGCCCACTCCCTATATCTACACTGGTGCACAATAGAATTAGATCTAAATAAGTATAAACTTTAATAACCTTACCTGTTCTGAAGAGGGCCTCTCCAGGTGCTGCATGCGTTCCAATTCGACAGTAGCTTCCAGCAGTCTCTGCTCACTCTTCTCGCGCTCGTAGCGCAAAGCGTTCAGGAACTGTGCCGTCTGGCACACTGTCTGGTCCATCTCATCTGTCGCCCCCTGAAGTAAATACAACAAGGGTCATTTACTTATTCTGTAGTACATTTGTAATCCTTTTAAGGGTGCTGTTCTGCAATTAACCCTTTGTCATAATACATGAATAGGCCATGAGAATATTACCCGGTACTGTGTTATAATCTGTTATCATAAACCCATTTATTATTTGGTGTGACTACAATTAGTTATACTGACCTGTGCAGTGAATCTCTGCAGAGACAGGAGCTCCTTCCGGTCATCCTTAAACACTGTCTTAATGACTCGCTCATCGCCCTAACAATGGAATGTTTGAAAAGTTGTAATTCAACATACAAAGCTGCAAAGAACTTACATTTTATCACCTGATTTTATTAGCAAGTTGGAACAGAAGTAAAATTCATGATTAAAAAAGCATGTCACTCGTTGAATCACATGTTGAATATGAGGTTGAAAATGCATAGAAAAATGGTCATAGTCATAGGGCATTTTCCATCAAAAGGCAAAACGTTGGATACACCTTTGGACCATTTTCATGCTATGCTAGTTCTTGGTTAATATAAAACATCTTTTTTTGCTCACATTTTCATGATCGGCCACCAAGATATGTCGGCGTCTTGTCTCTTCGCGGAGTTTGCGAATAGCCTGTTCGTTCTTCTTTATGTCAGATTTGGAGCTCTCTCTGTAGGCATCTAAGTCCTTCTCTGTAATTTACATCACACACAAACACAACTTTAAACACTACTCTCTGTTTGCTGACTAGATGCTTGGTCAATATGATAGTTAGGCATTAGTAGACTATGCATTACTTTGACCTATAGCTAGAAGGTCACTATTTCCAGTTTTAAGTGATGTTCTAGTCTCCGGAGCAACCACTGCCAAATCATACACTTTCCCTGACGGACGTTCCTGGAGCCAGAGTCTGCCACACAGTAATTTCTTACATATACAATTTTATATACGTGTAGGGGGCACTGACCAATCTCAACGCCCGTACGTCCCAGCGTCGCCAATGGCGGCCAACGTAACAACCATACGCGGCAGACTGCTGCTCCCAGTAAACATAGCGAAGAGACGTGGATGGTTTTGCAGTTGTTTGCTCTGGAGACTAAGTGATGTTCTAGCTGTCCTAGGGACCCCCTTCCAATCATGTGACTATACATGGGTCCCCAAATAATTGACCGTGTCGCCGTGTCGATTTTTAGCTAAAGGGCCGTGTCGCTGTGTCGATTTTTATCTAGTGCATTATGCTCTATTTGACCGTGTCCGTCGAATTTTAAAAGTGCCGTGTCGCCCGTGTCGAATTTAAGAACCCCCCGTGTCGCCGTGTCGCGCGTGTCGATTTTTACCCATGTATAGTCACAGTCATATCTTAATGGGTGGTTTTTCTAGATCTATTTGACATTTGTTTATTCTTGAATGCATCAATGCTATCGACCAAAATCATCTCATTCAGAAGATTGTTCCATTATTTCTCAATAGGCTTCTTTCTTTAAAGGCTATCCTTTCCTAAATAGGCAGCCAGTGAGAGCGCAGCCCGTGAGAGATGATACTTAATCTACGGGAGAAGACGTTGTCAAGGCTCTATATAAGAGAAAATTGCGAAGCAATTATTCAAAACAGCTCAGAGCCATTTCAGAGCAAATTAGAGTAGATTTTCGAGGTCGTTGTGAAAAGGTATAGTTAATACTTGTATTAACCCAAATTGAAAGGATTAGTGTGTTCTGCACTCTACCCGGACTTTTTCCAACATTTCCTTGATAACTTTTCTGCAGGGTTGCCAGATGGGGGCTAGGCCTACTCCAGTTGTACTCAAGAAATGATAATGGCTTAACTGTAAGATCAGGGACTGGGAACTACTACAACTAGTGCAGTAGCCTATCTGGGTCCCGAAAATGGTATTTTGCTGCTCTGCATAGCATTTCCTTTTAGAATGAAAGTTCTGCATCCAAAAACAAAGTCTGTTTCAGAATCCAACTCATGCCAGGCATTGTCTATTTAGGCATAATATTTTGGCCTATCCACATGCATCCACATGCGAGTTCCGCATGAGATTTTGTTTGCAGGGTGGATAAAGTATATTTTCATTAGTGAGTAACTTACTTTTCAGATGATATTTCCCTCTTAGTTCTGTCACTTGGTCGGCCAAAGTCCAAGCCCCTCCTGTTTTCTCTGTCGCTCCTACAGATGGCATTTTGAACGGTCCCGAATGAGAAATCTCCTACTAAAAACTACACAGACAGTGCAGAAATAACCCAACCCCTTTCGTAAATCAAAGTTGAAACAGTTAAAGACAAAAGGAAAAGGAAAACCCTCCCCTTTCCTCCAAAATCACCCGTCCACACTGAAGAAAAAAATCAAACAAGTCTGCCCATCCTTCCTTCTGCCCGGTTACCCAGGTTACGTCCATAGTTACGGACGCTGTAACCTGGCAACCATTGTTAGTACATCAAATCTCCACCAGGCGCGCCAATATTTTTACTGTTGCCACCTGGCGGGAGTTTGTGGAAGCGCGCCAAAATCAACTTCCGTTTTGGTCGTGATTTCTGCTGTTGCAGACGTCAAAAGTAGTTTTTTGTCGTATATAGAGAGTACAAAGTGACTAGAGGTGAGTAGAAGTGTATTATATGTCTCATTTGATGTGCACCATATGTAAATTGTTACCAGCAATGTGTTTGTATTGCAGAAGAGCTATTTGAATGTCATAAAGTACCAGTGCCAACTACCAGATAAAGGCTACTGATAGGCATGGCAGTGTAAAAATCGTTATGGAAGAAACAACTTTAAAAACGCACCAATGTGTTGGTTTTGTACCCATTAAAGATGATCCAGTATCAAAATTCCTAAATCAGTGTATTTTCCTTAGGTGTTGCTATGGTAAAGATATGCCAAAAGGGAGCTGCTTGTGTTAAAATGGCCCCAGCTGAATAGAACCATTATCTTTCACTCATGGGGTTCTCACTGCACCACGGGGCCCCCTAGGTAAAAAATGTTACACCGGATAGCATTAGATCCAATGCAAACCACCAGCACAAGCATGCTGCCATCTGGTTTCTAATATACCTTATGGTGGTGTCCAGGTAGGCAGTAGTAAGGGGAGTGACCACTGAATGGAACAGCCAGTACACTCACCAAGCACATGCAGGCACCTGTTTGCTACAACATGAGGACTGCAGGCTTATTGGAGACTTGCAAATCCAATGAGTGGCACACATCCTCTGGTATATTTTTGGTTGGTATTTTGTCTGTTACATGATAGGCCATGGGCCAATAAAAACAATTTCACTGCTGCATTTTACCTAAATTATAGCTAAAGGGATCAATTTGCATTTGCAAGTGGTATGCACAGTTTGGAATATTTGGTGACTGGTTGTAAAGTTAAGATGCTGATAACTAGTTTTTGAGTCCAGGCAGGAAATTAATTTTACAACATACCAAAACTTCAATATTTTTGGAGAAAATTTGCTTTTTTGACCCATCAGGAATTTCAATGAATTGAGTTAGTTAGGTGACAGCCAAAGTCTGGTGTCTTTTGGGGCCATAATAGGCCGCCATTGGTGGCGCTGCAGTCAGGTACCCTGCCATGCCTACTACTGACTCCCCTGCCTCCCTTTCCTATTTCTCCATCTGTCCCATCCCCAAATTAAAGTCAGAGACAGAGGTCCACGATGATCTGTCTGACATAGACAGAGGCCCATGATAATCTGTCTGAACGACAGGTTTCTCCATGAGTGGGACCGTGGGTCGTATCACACAAGGGGCAGCCGAGTGTGATGCGACCCAACTCAGTCCCAGGGTCTCACAAGTGGAGAAACAAGGAGTTCAGACTGATTTGAGTGGATCTCTGTGTTTATTTCATGTGAATGTTGATCAATTCCATTTTAAAACGACATTTAAATATTGGTTTCACAACTATACCGTGGACAACGGAGCTGTGGAGAATGAGCATCAGTTTCTCCACAGGGGTGTGGAGAACAGCCGTTCTAGTACTTAAGCTTGTTTCTCCACATGGAATAAAGGTTTTTACCTTGGATTATATCACATGAGGCGAAGCTGAGTGTACCAATGTACAACAGGTGGAGAAACCTGTCATTCAGATTGATTAGAGTGGATCTCTGTGTTTATTTCATGTTTTATTAATAAATTATACATTAGAACAATATTTTAAAGATTGGTTTCATACCGGTAACAGGTAGCTATTTTAGTGATGTCATCATGGAGAAACACCCCATGGAGAATGAGCATCAGTTTCTCCACATGGGTGTGGAGAACAGCTATTCTAGTACCGGTACTTAAGCATAGTAACTTGGTTTCTCCACATGAAATAAAGGCTACATATTGGCCTAGGGCCTATCTATGTGACTCTGACCCTACCAGGTAACACATATTTTCACTGCAGGTAGAAACTCAATAGAACATCCTTTGAGAATGTCTTTCTGCACTCCACCGAGCCGCGGCACCCAGAGAAGGTAAGGTATAGTTTGATATCGATTGTTCTAGGGCCACTGATATTCTCTTTTGATTTGCTTTTGATATTCCCAGTTTCAAAGAAAAATTCAAAACAAGTTTCAATACAAAAGGAATAGGTCTATATAAAAACACAAGTAAACAAAATTGAGATATTATATTATACGATGTAGATATTTGACGCAATTAATGTAGTGTGCATGTTATTGTAGAACGCCCCATCGTGGATTGAGCAGATCTTCAAAAGCGACGAGAACACAATTCAAGTCTCCAGTAAGTAAATAATGATAAATTAATATGTATCCATTTTGAACTTAAAGCACTCTGCTCTACCCATTCGGTTCATCATGTTGTATTTGTTTCCAGCTGCGTCAAGATAAGCCAACAGATGAAAAGGTCATAGAATCTGAAGAGAATCTAAGGAAGGAAATCGAAATGTTAAAGGAGAAGGAGAAAGGAATTGATGAAGAAATAGCCCACCTGCAAGAACAGTACGTACCTTCTTTTTTTTAAAAGGAGTTTTGCCAATGCGCCATTTTGGATAATCAAGGGTAGTTTAACTATTTAAGAAATGAATTGTGCACACTACCAATGTGCAGATGGGCGCACACTTGGGCAATTTAATGCGCCATTAAAGATGTGAATGTGTCAAATGGCACAGGGCGCGGCCCTCTCAATATCCCTGCCTTCTGTTTTGCAATAAGTTAGCCTTTCTCTGCTCGATTTAGTTTAGTGATACTGATATCCTAATTCATAAACAGCAACGTGATAGCATTAGAACAACTGCAGTTGACAAACATGCTCTATACAAGATATGTGTCTTTGTAATTTTGAATCTCCCTTTGAATTTCTCAGAGGCTATAAAGAGGAGGAATTAGCCGAACACATCACCAAACTTCATGAGTACAATGAGATTAAAGATGTTGGACAAATGATCATCGGACGAATAGGTATATTATTCAGTTTTTAACTTTTATATTTTTCAACTGCTTCAAATCTCCCAATTTCATTTAAAGCCTACTTTATAAAGTAAAGTTCTTTCCTTTTTGATTAAACGTGTTAATTGTTTGTGCTTTTTTAAAGCTTAAACGTGTTTTGATTTTTTTCGATATAATTTTTCTTTTTATCTACCCTTTTCTCAAAAGTAAGGGGTCGGATTATAGGCAGTGTTTTCTGAAGTGAGCAACCAAGCAGAAAGGTTGATCATTGCGTCGGGACTCCCTGTTGGCAGCATCCTTTCATCACGATTGCTGGCACATTGGCTCCATTATATTTTTATGGCATTTCAAATTCTAACAGAAAAGCGCAACACTGCTCCCGGTTGTTGACTACCACTGAATGCCTATTGACAGGAACTCACCTATTATCGGTCAAATTTATCTGACCATTCAAAATAGAGCCTCAATCTGGCCCCCCCCCCCTGCTACCTGTAACGAATCTTTACTACCTCAACCTATTTTTTTCTATTCTATTTCTAGCTATGGAACTCGGAACAACGACCAAAGAAATCTACCAGCGTTACGAGCTTAACTTAGAAGACTAAATATATCCGTAGCCTATTTGTTATTATTTATTAAATTATGTTATTTGATTGTATGGAGTTGTATTTTGACTGAATAAATATATTTGTACCTTACACTGAAAAATTTTGTATCTAGTCTTTTTTCCCCCGATTTGTTCATGAGAGGAGGGGTGTTGCATGTTGATAGAGAATGCATGTCCATACTATATATAAATACTGATATAAAGTTTTAGGGCGGATATATATATATATATATACATTTCTGAATAAAAAGAAATTGATGTCAACGAGAACAGATCGATTATACACATTTATTGTAAAATATACATCTAAATTACTTATGTACAAGGTATGGACGGACATGAAACATGCATCTTTAAATAATTGATACATTTCATAAAACAAAAAGATGTGAAAAAGTATCTTAAAAACAGGTTAAGTTGATCACAATTAGCTTTCATTTGTGTGTAAGTAAAGTTAATAAAAATGATTCTCTGCCATTTATGACTTACATTTATACAATATCCAAATACTTATTTGGTGTCAACAACAATGTCAAAGAAACTAGTCTTTGTTCGATGTGGCCTTTCACAGAACCAAGAGTACGACGGAAATTGTGAAATTGTCCTTCTGTGATTGAAAAGTGCGCATGGTGGATTACGAGCCACCAATCAGAGAGATGCCCAACTCACATCTTCCAACATGATTCTGGATTTTTTAACGCCCGGTTCACAAAAACCTGAGAGACCGTCTCAAGTATGATTATAAGGATGTCCCTTAAGGAAAGCTTTCTGCAACCTTTCTCAATGCAGTTCCACATTTTCAAGTACTTATTCAGTAAAACATCTAAAGTATTCAACGCTGAGAATTGGAGTTCAGCGCCAATACATAAATAATTCATTCAACAACTAATTCATCACATGGACCTGGTAATTCATGTCTAAAACAGGTTTCTTATCTTTTCTCCTTAAATATATAAATAGAAAATTAAAATGATCTAAATCCTTTGGTTCAAGTCCAAGTTTCACAGATCGCAGACTTGGACTCTCAGGTTAGAAGACCTTGCTGGGCACTTTCTTGCCGGCGGTGAGGTGCGGAGGTTTGTCGATCGTTATTGTCGTCGCTTCGAAATTGTGAAATACTTGACCCTGCTGGGGAATGCGACTGAGGAGCTGATCGGCGAAAAACATGGCCTGAAAGAAGACGTGGAAATACCGGGTTTAGACGATGGACAATAAAAATGGGAAACATTACAGAAAAGTGCACTTGAATGTTTTAACTACTGCGATTTAGGATTCTTTCACTCCATCAACGTTTTGTTTTTCCACTTTGATATGACATCGAGGAATTCTACATTTCCTACTGTAAGTTAACCCCTGTAGAGCAGCTTGGTGCTTTAAAACAGGGCTGCATTCATGCCAAACCTATAGGGTTGATACACTCCCGAAGGGTCATGATGCACCATATGCAGCACCGGCGACTTAACCACCACCGCTGAGTTGGTGTACATGTATTACTTGTCAACAAACGAACATGAATCCTTCTGTCATCATGCCATCCAGTGCTGCATCATGTCGATCCTACATATTTAGATATTCTTATGGCAAAATAATGTTTTTTAAGGCCAGCAGTTAAAGGGTTAAAGAGAGATTTTGGGTTTCAGAGGGGTCCTAGACCTGCACTTAAACAAGACCTGGGCTTATTTGAGACCCCTGCGCTTAAACGGGCCATTACGGTAAACTGAAGTTTAAAACGTCCTCTTACCTTGGGCGTGCTGACGGTCTGGACGGCCACAGACTTGGTGAGGACCTTCTTGAGGGAGCCGAGGCGTGAGTGTGCGGTCAGCTCCTTCACCCTCTCTATGTGTGAGGGGATGTGATGAGCCGGCCGCGGAATCAGGCCCAGGTCACCCAGCTGGTAGTGAGGTACCGTGCCCGCCCCGATAGGAGGCGTGATCGACATCTCCCTGTAATGGACATGTGTTATAGTGTTAAGTTCAAGTTCAAGTTTCAAGTTTGTCAAGGTTTATATTTCCAGGAAAGTTTACAGTATCATCTTTTCAGTTGGTCTCCCTGTATCACTCACAAAAATTAAAAGAAAACCTACCCGCGTTTTAGGCCCTGGTTGGCGCCAGGCATCTTGCTGGCGCTGCGGATGCGCTTGCCGAGGCCCCCGGGGTTGGGACCAACCCCGAGTACAGCGGCACTGTTTAGCAGGACAAGCAGATTCTCCAACATGTTGTTACGCTTCTCTGCCTGTTCGTACGGAGACTCCTCGACATCCTCCGTTGTGGTAGTCTGAAAACAGTTATAGTCGATTGATGTCACGAGTAGATTTTCTATGTATATCAGTTTCAAATTTCTTCTATTAGAATTGCTTTTTTTAAAAATACAAACATGTACCTAGCTCCCACCACAAACAATTTCTTATTGCTTGACTTCTCTCTTGGGTATGGGTTTGAGAAATGTTACTGTGATATTCACATTTCATCATGCGCTAAGGGGTTGATTCTTCTTTGACAGAAGCCAGGATGATATAAAATATAAAACACCACCATAGCCATCACCAAGAGATAACTCTAATACAAAGGATAGCCCTAAAAAGTATATTAAGAAATAAAGATTAAGAAGTCATGATACAGACAGCAAGGATTTCTTAGCTTCACGACTTGCTATACATGTATGGGAACAATGTATTCAAGCTTAGCCGATTAGCATAGAGTACCTAAAGTGTATTACATTATAAAGCAGAATTACAATCATGACATAGTTGCCTGGTTATTTTTGCTAGAATCAAGTTCACAGAGGAAGTGGTTTTTTTTCATTCTGAAAGAAAGGTTCTGTCTAATCCCAAATTCTAATGCTTTGATATCATTCACAATATGATCTCCCCAATGACACCAGTGCTTACAGTAAATAGATCAAACATTAAAGGATATCAAGATAGATATTCAGAACTTCTATTTGCCTCAGAGACCCATACACCACTTGGGTTAAAAGTGCTACTATACAACTTACAAGAGTACTTACTATAGCACTTAGGAGTGAACCTCACCCACCTTAATTTGTATATTTTACCTTTTTTTTCTTTACAGGTGCAATGTATGATCTTTGCAGGGTTTAGAGCTATGATTTGTAAGTAATTTGTCATATCATCCACATGGAACATTATTACATGTAAAATGCATTGGCAGGCGTGGGATGAAGGGTGGGGCAGAGTTTTATAGCCTAAAGGACTCAATAAGCTTTATTAATATTCTTCTGGTTTGAACAATGATTTTTTTGTACTAAGGCAGGTATTCTGCCAGAACCGATGAATCAGGGAGAATTTAGGCCCTTTATTTTTTTACGAAGAAGTTGACAAAAAATTTAAGATTTTTTTTCAGGGTTTACATATGGCCTGACAGTCCCCTGATGTAATCCCCAAAATTAAATCATTTGATTTTAGCAGATTGCATCAGGAGGGACAATCCGATGAGAACTGATCATCCCTGATTCGTAAATGGGGAATGATCGGCATGGGTAGAATCAGGCTTAATGGTTTAATAGCTCTAGACCCTGTGTTCACACATTGCCCACTGTGCAGCCTACATAAATATAGAGTGTGACAGTTGCACATGGCTCCCTTGTACCCTGTGTTAGTTATCTACATAATCTGCATCCAGTTGCGCAGCCTTGTCCAAATCTTTACGGGCACATAGTTTTTTAATGTGCTATGCCCTTTGTCATTATGACGCATGAATGCAGGTCTAGCGAGTAACTTGCCACGGCTGCGTTCATGCATTACGTTCACATATTGGCATGGATGCAGCCCTGACGAAGCATTCACCGAAGTTAGGGCTGCATTCATGCATCATTACGACAAAGTGCATAGCCCGCTAAAGTAATGCACGACCCTTAAAGGGTTGACTATAGAATGACACAGCACCTTATATCAGCGCCACATCATTTCTCACAAACTTGTGCAACTAGACCCAGATTTGTTTGATGAGATTTGTGGTTTTACAATAGTTTTTTGTTCTTAAGTAAGATTTGTGATTTTACAACAGATTGAGGTTGTCCCAGCTTGACTTACCTTATTATTCTTAGGATAAAACACAAATAAGTCATCAAAACAAGCTCCATATAATAAACACAAGGAAATGAACATATAACTTTGACTTTTGATATCTTCGGTCTATATATATATAATGAAAGAGAAAATTTGAATTTAAGCAAAATTAAAATCGTGGTTTGATGGCAAAAAGCTTCAAGATGCTCATTGTGTTGTGAAAGAGTCTGGCAATCTGACCTAAAATTGTAACTGAATTTATTGTGTTCTTAATTTATAATAAGGATACATTTGTGCATTCAAAGAACTAACGTCATACTGGCGCAAGAGGAAATAAAATATTGCCTTAATTCTCCTGCCGACAATTTAACTTAAAACACTAACTTGACTACATTGTATCCCACATCACACCATGAAGGTTTAAGTTCATTGATCTTGAATCTGATGACATATGTAGTAAATCAAATGAAATGGATATAAAGCTAGAAAGCGTGCCGATTTATCTTATGTTTTTCTGCCTTTTACAATGACCAGTCGCTGTATATCCAATAGGCCTATACCAACAATCTATCATAACCAGTCTCAGGCAATCAATGATTCCTATCTCCAGTCTCCCAGCTGTACTTTAGGCATGGATTTTTACCACCAATTCTTTGTCGAGGATTAGAACGGGAAGCCTGTACTTACGGTGAGTGCCACTTTGAGTGCACTGGCACACTCGGTGATGATGTTTTCCAGTTTATGCCGCTCTCGGCGCTCCTTCCCCAAGTCACCCTTAGTCATTCCTGTCTCATCCTCCAACAGCTCGTTATCCTTGGCGAGCTTCTGTAGCTCCTCCCGGGATGACTCGACCTAGACGCGTATTGGTCAAGTTAAGGATTATTATATAGCTCTACCTCAAACACAACCAAGGATTTTTCCAAATCAAATGTAAATCTACTCTGATATCACTGAAATATCTTTAAATGTATGTTTTTGATATCTTCTGGACTGAATTTTTAAACAGGGAGTAAAGGCGAACTATGACAATCAAAAGTATCAACATTTATCTGGACCAACGGCAGGAATGACAAGCAGAAATGTCACTCCCTGAATGTGTACACCCATGATGTCATGACCCATGTGACAGATAGAGATATCTTCCCCGTAGAGCATTGTTATGCAGTGATTGTACTTTTGTCTCAGATATCAATAAACACTTTCTGAACTTGAACTTGAACTTGAGCACAATAGTTACATTATTTGTTCACGATTGATTATCAATGCTCTCACCTGTTGGCGAAGGAGATCTGCTTCTCCCTCTAACTCAGCGTACTCCTGTTCTCTCAGTTCCAGCTCATCAATGACAGCCTCCTGGTTACGGCACTTCTCTGTCAGCATCCGGATAATCTGGAAGACAATTACAGGTTACAAGCCATCTACAATTATGGTTGTGTTTAGGTGTCACAGTACAAATTCGCCCCCAGAATGTTGTAGTCGTAAATAGTGCCCATGAAAAACGGTACTACTGTGCATATAATCAGTGGTAGGAGGCCTTAAATTTGTCACAGAAACATAATCTGCGGCCCAAATTGTTCCCAAAGGCCTTGGCAAAAAAAAAAGAAAAAAGTTGGTTGTTGCCATGGTAACCCTGGGTGGTGATTGGAGGGGTCAAAGGTCAAGGTCAAAGGTCGCTGGGCACCTGTAAAATTTCTCCAGTTTGGGTAAGTCAGTTTCCATGACAACTAGCGCAAAATCGGAACACACTTTTTTATGCGGGATGCAAATAAAAAAATCAGATATGTGTTAAGCTTTAATTTAAGGGGTCATTCATTACTGCACACTCAAAAGAACCCAACCTTTTGCCCGTCTGAAGGAGAAAAATAGGGTCAGAACCAGAAATTTTGTCAGCTATTTGTACCGTGACACCTTTACTTAGCTAGCACCTCATGAAATTTGCATATGTCCTGAGCCTTGTGAAAAAACTTTAAAAGTCACTTCATAAATTATCATCAAAAATCTCTTTCAAAGTCTCCTAAATGCGAACAAATAGGTTAATGAGTCAAGAACTCCAAATTCCTATATTACATGTATTTCTTAGTAATGCTCTCTCACCTTCTGGTTGCTGTGGTTCTTCTTTGCCAGTTCCTTCTCATTGGACTCCAACATGTCCACCGTCTGCCGTGTCTTCTTCTCCCTGTCTGCCATTTCGTCGTTCTCCTCGATCAGGTCCAGCGTCTTGTCTGACATCTTCTGCAGTTGCGCGTTGATTGACACGTTCTCACGGATTGTGCGTTTTGTTGTCTCCGCCATCTGTTTGTTGGAGACCTTCCGAAACTCTGCCGCCACCTGGTTAACCCGCATGACCATCTCCTTCTTCAGTCTGTAAGGGGCATAGTTATAGATTACTGTGGAGACTTCTTATATCCAACTATGGCAACTCGCTACAAGTGATCCTGTAACTATTACTGTGGTGGTTAGTTACATTTACATTGTAACTAGCAGACTATAGTCTGGAAGCCGTAGGGGTTGACCCCAACTTCTCTGATATAGTTTTTTTCTCTGCTGATTATTGATGTATAGGGTCTAGGTAGAATTATCAGGGTGGGTGTGGAGCTCTCACCCTTGGGCAATTTGAGATATTCAAGATGGCCGCCAGAAAGCTCCAGAAAACTAGAAACGTGCCTATCTTGGCTTCTAATCAAATTAGAAACACAAATAAAAATGCAAAAAGTACATTTATGAGGTCAAGGAATACAACCCTGCCATTTCCAAAAAGAAATATGGCAGCCATTTTGAATTTTTAATGGAACTATCCATGAAATATGCCTTGTTTTGTCGGAAAACTGGAAAAATTACTATTGTAAATTCTAATTATCATATTGTCACCATCTTGCATTAAAAATGAACACTTCTGAGCAAAGGACACAATTTTGTCATGCAAAAAATATATGTGGCAGCCATCTTGTATTCTAAGTGTATAATACGGAGAATAATAACCCAGTAAGCATTGTTTATTTGGTCCCATATGGGTTTCTGGTGGGCTCTCATGATTATTGGATCGCCCCCTACTATTGTCCTCGGCTAAGCCCATTGCTTTGTGGGCTAGGCCCACTGGTAGCCCTGGACAAACCCAGATATGAGCAAGCACAGCTTGCCCTGATAAAACACATATAGGCCTCAGTAAGCAGTGGTGTCTGGGTACCATGCCATCCTCTACAGGAGGGAGGACAGAAAGACAACATTTTCGTGAAAGTAACTGGTCTAGGTACAATAATCTTTACAAGAGGATTACAGTCTTGCTAGACCTGCTTTATCCAATGTTATCTTCTTTTAGCTGTTGTGTATCACTTTATCACAATATCACACCGACTGATCAGTGTCTGATTTAAAAGTCTGGAATTATGACTTGGTGCTAATTGTACAGTTATATAGAATAGTTGCAAGCAATTTCAAAGGAATTAATTCAACTCTGTAATCTAAGCCCGTGGCCAAGTATGTGCTCAATGCAATGAGGGAAACCATACCAAACGTAATCAATACCAGATTTATACATTACAAATTAATTCAGATGTAGTTTGAGCAGGGCTTTGGTTGAGTCAATGCTTTATGGCAATTGGCATCTTCATTAATGTCTCTTGTGCACAACAATGTATAAGTGAAACATCATTGGTTGCATGGATAGGCTAGACCTTTTTGACATTTTACAAGCAATTTACTTTGACATGGAGGGGGATTGAAATAGGCTTTGATTGCAATCATATCCAAATGTTTGCAATATGTTCACTTGATTACAAGGTATATATACAAGCTCTACGAGTAGTTGCTGCAATAACTATAGCACTGTGTCCTTTCCTAAATTACAATGGCATTATGTATACTTCAACTGGAGCCTGTAACTCTGGTCATTGATATGGTGTACATGCTGACATGATGTGCACATATTATAAACTAAAATGATCTAATAGTGGGTGCTCAAAAGTAGATCTGAGTCCCTCCTTTAGTCACATTGAATAATTCCACTTTCCTTGAGCTCAGCTTAGAATTCTACCCATGAAACTGGCTGTTAACATTAATTTAATGACATGGTTCAAGTCAACCATGAGTCTGTGTTGATTGCATAAGGGCTGGCTTAGAGCATCATACCCCTTATACAATGATTCCCTTTGTCATAACCATTGTAACAATTTAGCTTGGGATGTTTCTTTAAAACTTGCATATCTTCTACTACAGACACTATTTTCTAGTTCCCTTACCTTTGGGACTTGTATAGCTCCCTGAGCATACTGGTAATGTATTTAAAGTAGCCTGAACTATTCCTACCCAGTATTTAATCATGCCTGCAGAAGGGGATTGTGTGCTGTATATGAATACAGTCAGGTCTTGATTGTCCGTCCTTTCATAGTCCGATATACACAGGATTGGACCTGTTCTGGCTGTAACAGTCTTTTACATTTGCATTGAAATATGCTATGATAGTCTGTCAGATTTGAGATCTAACCACTCTTGCTTGCAACAGCATTGATATACACAGGATTGGACCTGTTCTGGCTGTAACAGTCTTTTACATTTGCATTGAAATATGCTGTGATAGTCTGTCAGATTTGAGATCTAACCACTCTTGCTTGCAACAGCATTGGTTGGACTATCAACACCTGACTGTAGTCACAGTGGGCCAATGCTAAACTCCAGAGTACTACCCAACATAGTACACTGGGTTATGATTCTACACATCCAACTGAGGCACTGCAGGCAGTAAGTGGTGTGATTGTCTAACCAGATCAGAAGAGCAGCACATACACAGACATTTAGCCACATCCCCAATTTAACTAATTGTATTATCTGAATTCATCAAAGTGAGAACTCATGGCATCATTATGTTGGCCATAATATGACCAACCATCCAGCATTTTGCCTTAACCCCTTCCACGCGGTAAGCCAATATATTGCACAAAATTGCATTGAGTTACAGAAAATCCAGTGGTGAAGGGGTTAAAGCATTATCCATTACGCTACTGAGAAAAGATTATTATGCATTGATAGGAGATGAGTATTCCATGGCCTTCATTGGACATTCACAGACATTCCCAAAAGGTAGATAAGTTATTTATTTGCCAGCATCCTTGGAACGTTTACATCATCAGTGACCATTTGCGGCTGATGATATCTGCTCGAGGAGCTCTTGTGAATAGCGGCCCTTATTCGCATGAGGAAACGGCGAGAGAGGCGACCTGCACAAGGATACGGCAAGAGAAGCGACCTGCACGAGGATTGAAATGATTTACTCAAACCTCCCTCACGTCCACTACCACTTCCTCACATCCACTACCACTTCCTCACGTCCACTACCTTCCCCTGACATCCACTACCATTTCCTCACGTCCACTACCATTTCCTCACGTCCATTGACACCACCTCACATACAAGTCCCTCACTCCAATGCAACCCCCTCCCTCACATCCAACCCCCTCCCTTACGTTCAACCCCCTCCCTCACGTCCAACCCCCTCCATCACGTGAGGAAGTGGTAGGGGACGTGAGGAGAAGAGGTTGGATGTGAGGGAGGGGGTGAGGGTGCAGGTGAGGGAGGGGGTTAGACGTGAGGGAATGGGGTTGGACATGAGGGAATGGGGTTGGATGTGAGGGAGGGAGTTGGAGGTGAAAGAAGGGGTTGGATGCGAGGGAATGGGGTTGGACATATGATTTGTAAGAGATAGTGTTGGACATAATGAATTTGAATGAGATAATCAGATGTGTACGTATGAAATGGGCATGAGATTGGTGCCTACAGGCTGGGGGCCTGAAGTCAGGGTGGCCTGAAGCCGGGTGGCCTAAAGTCAGGAGGCCTCAGATCTGGAGGGCCTTTGGGCTGGGAGCCTAATACAATGCCATCTACTTTAGGATAACCTGATAGAGAAGACTGGGACACCTGTTTCTACTTATTGGGGCCCTGTGTGCTAGTTGTGTCACCTATAATAATGTTATCATTATGAGCTGATTTTGAGCCACTATCATGAGTGACCTACTTTAAAATTCAAAATGGCTGTCACACTCATTCTATGATTTGGCAGAATGGTTCCTTGTCCTCCAAAGTATCCATTTTAAATGCAAAATGGTAACAATGTAATGATTAGAATCTAAGGCTGTCATTTTCCTAGTTTTCCATCAAAATAAGGCATATTTCAGGAATAATCCCATTAAAAATTTAAAATGGCTGCCATCATTCTTTTTGGAAATGGCAGGGTTGTATTCCTTGACCTCATAAATGTACTTTTTGCATTTTTATTTGTGTTTCTAAGTTGATTAGAAGCCAAGATAGGCACGTTTCTAGTTTTCGGGAGCTTTCTGGCGGCCATCTTGAATATCTCAAATTGCCCAAGGATGAGAGCTCCACACCCACCCTGATAATTCTACCTAGACCCTATACATCAATAATCAGCAAAGAAAAAAACTATATCAGAGAAGTTGGGGTTGGGCTACAGATGGGGGTTCTACCACCAGACTACTAGTTTCATATTATTAATATGCTGGTGACTAGGGTCCGTTGCTGATTACAAAGGCAATTGGCAGTCACTTAGGCCCGGCCAGTTGCTGGTTACTAGGGCCAGTTGCTGATAAACTGCAGGTTACTAGGGCTATTGTCAGTCACAAGGACCAGATAATTTACTAGTCACTAGTCATTGGGGAAAGTCACTTCTCTCTGAGGCCAGTCACTGGATTATGCAGCTTACCTGTCCTTGTCGACGACCTGTTTACGCTCTAGGTTGTAGATGATTTCCTGGTGGTGTTCTTCCTGTTTCTTCAGTTTGTCCTCCATGGAGGCAAACTTAGCCATCAGGTCCTCCTTCTGTACCTTAAACTCTTCCAGCGACGCCAGCTTGCCATCTGTAGAGGAGGGCATGAAAATGTCACTTTTACATCAACACATCTGGCCCCCTTTAAAATCTCTCCATCTAACAGCATAATTATATGACATGCTCATAGACTATTTAACGGGGTGTTCCCTTGAAATATATTGTTAAACTTGGAGTATCATATTTCCAGACACAAGTCTGTACTTACGGAGTATCATATTTTCAGAAGTGAGTCGGTCCTTGTTTTCTTGGTACTCAGACCGCACCCCTTGTATGGCTGCCTCCATCTGCTCCTTCTCCGTGTCCTTTGCCTGCTGCAGACCAATAAGACGGTCGTTGAGATCCGTGATCTCGTCTCCACGCTGATCCAGCGACTTCTTCAAGAAGGAGACGATCTCTTTCTTGTCGACTGTGAGCTGGTCGAACTCCTTCCGGAAGTCCCGGTTCATCTCCTCCAATTCGTCGCATTTCTTCTGGTAGCTGGAAAATATTTCGAACAGGTCAGATTTTTGGGTTTACCTGAGTTAAATACATCACATGGCCAGATGTAAACTTTATTTTATAGCAATTTATGATCGTCCTTAAAGGGTTAAAGCCCTTTACAGTCACACCTACGTAATTTTACCCGACCCAACGTGATCCCACCCAACCCTACCCAACAGTCATAAGAGTTTGGCATCAAGAAGTATTTCATTTGATAGATGTCAATTATTAAGTTTCTGTTTTGTTGCAAGACAATATTGAGTGGCTCACCGTGAGAGCCTGTTCTCGAGGTCCCTGATCTGGATGAGGTAGAACTCCTTACTCAGCTCACTGAGCTGCTCGGTGGCTGGGGAAGGCTTAGTGGCGGACTTCTTGCCACTCTTCTTCCCCTTCTTTTTCTTCCCGCTCTTCTTAGGCGGCATCTTGGCAGCGCCCCGCTCCTGCCTGCCGCGTTACTCTGTCAATAACAAATAAGATTGATACTGAATGTCTGCCTAAGCCTGAAGATACCTTCAAATAGAAAGAAGCTTAGTAACCTGGACAATAGTTTGTAACTAATAGAAGTTACCAAAAACTATGGTTGAGTGACACCAGGAAGGGTACTCAATTATTACTGCCTTTGTTGGGAAAGCCAAGTCAAGATTATTGAAAATGCCGATAACACTGTATATTAATGCTAACTTATCTCTTTGACTATGACATTGCTAATCAACTCATCAACTTTGACCTTTAGATAACCATGTCCTCCAGAGTCACTAGGCACTACCTATGCAGAATATTAACTATGGTCACAGCAGGGATGATTTAAAAGTGCTAGGCTACATGCAACATGCCATAAGCATATAATAAGGTACATTTGTATTACCTAAAACATAGGAAGGTACAGGTCGTGTTGTTCAGCCTGCGCCCCCCCCTTTCATTTATAGATGCCAACTTATATTGAAGATATACTTTTTTAAATCGGTTTTTATTTTTCATCTGGGTTTGTCAGAGTAAGACTTATAGCCCTAGCCCCGCAGTGTTGCTGAAAACTTATTAGGCACACAGGCCAATGTGGCCTGTGTAGCGAGATCGTACACAGGCCATCTGTCTTCTACACAGGCCACATGACACTACTGTGTATACATTGATGCTATACTAAGGCCACTCAAAACAAGTTTTATTCATAGATACAGACAAATGTATTAAAAAATGTGTAGATTTATTGATAATCATTACATGACCACAACTTAGCTTCTAATAAGACTATCTGAAAAATTCTTTCACTTTTGGAAAGCTGAGATCATGGCTGGCCATTGTGGCTGATGTACAAGAGCCTTACATCGGCCATCAAGATTCTACATTGGCAAAAGCCGATGTGCCGGTGTCATTTCGACAACACTGGCCCCGATCTCTCAGCCCTACCCCAGGTTGGGTCATGTGTGGATGCGTGTGGATGACTCGTGTCCTTTCAATTGTTTATCATTTACATTTGGAGTACCGGTATATATCATGGAATTTTACAGGTCCATGTATATATAGTTCCAACACACCTATACTCATAGAGCTATTGATATCGAGACGTCCAAAAGAAAATAGCACTCCCTGAAGTATGCAGGTATCATGTAGGCATGCACCTATAAATTCTTTTTCTTTTGTAATTGCAAATAATAACATCCAAAGTAACCGACTAGCCTACTAGACTAAGTAGTACTAGGCCTAGTAATAGAATTGATGAGAATCAATAAGGGTCGATTTTGGCTGATTTTCCCAAAACGGCAACCTACTCTGCTACAGTTAGTGAGTGCTCATTTTTTAACAACAGGGGGGCGGGGGGTGAGATTTTGCGCGGAGCGTGCGGAATTTTTTCACCCACCCCCCTGGCAGGGGTCGAAATTTTTTACCCCCCCCCCCCGGCAGGCCGAAAATCGCGCACATTCGCGTCCCTTTGACTTTGTAGCATAGTATTGTGCGGGCTTTTCCCCTCAAAACAGGTTGAATTTTTTTTACCACCCCCCTAGAGGGGTCTAAATTTTTACCCCCCCCCCCCCGGTCAAGACTCAAGGGGTCCAAATTTTTTACCCCCCCCCCCCTGTTCTTAAAAAATGAGCACTCCCTTAGCCGGAAGTATTCTCGACACCCCCTCAATTCTGTTTTGATTTTGAGCAATGGGCCCCCTAAAACCTCATCACTCATGTTTATGCACCTGTGGAATCATGAATCATGTGTGTTTGCAGATAGCCTATCTTTTTGCTGTCAAAATTAATAGCGATCCATTTAGAGGATCGCTTTTAATTTTGACCCCAGTTGTGCTCCCCTCCCCGACAACTTGAACAAGTGCTTGTTTTTCATTAATGACCCCCCTCCGGCCTCCCCATAATCAACCTCCCCCCCTCCCCATCTGGCAATAAGGGAGTGAACAACAGGGGAGGGGGCAAAAAAGTTTGGACCCCTTGACCGGGGTGGGAGGGTGGGGGGTGTGTGAATAAAATCCGACCCCCCCCCCCCCCCCAGCCTGTTGTTAAAAAATGATCACTCCCTAAATGACAACAATGTTGAATGTCAATACACATTCAACTTTGAAGTTTGAAGCACGAATAATGTACGCAAAGTCTTCAAAACGAAGAAGATTCTGGAGTCCATACTGTAGTAAGATTGATTAATAATGCAGTGCACAATCCTTGACGTGAGTGTTGCAACTTGGCACTTGATTTGTAAGTTTCAGCTGGGTCTATTTTGGCACTTTTGCCTTGGGCTTGGCTTGGGCCTTGGCGCGTTACGACTTTGGCCGTCCCGACATCAACATCACAATCAAAATGCAACAGATTTTGACGTTGACAGTCTATAATTTCGCATGTAGATGAAAGACTGTGCCAGGGCCAACATGGTCCATAAAATTATCTTGGAATAAACACGTAGTGAGACAAAAACATACCTCTATTCAGCTCGTATCTCCAATTCCGATCGATAAGCTTGGTCTTGATGTTTGTTGTCAAGTGACGTCATGCATGGGAACCAAGATGGCGGCTCTCGTCTCACAAGAACGAGAACAGGACAGAAGAATAAATATCTAAAACTAAATGTTATAAATCTATTTATTCCTATTGATAGGTCACACTTAAAAGATGAAAGTAGCAGAGATATCCACTGCATAATAATTCCTGCTTTTGCACCAGCTTTTCCGCTTTAGCTTATGACGTCACTAGAGGGGATTCCCGGGTATCCCCAAAAATGGCAGCCGATACGACGAAAACACACAAAACGCAGGTGCGATGGCGCAAGATTCTTTATGAAGATCAACATGTTCCGGATAATTATGTTGACGAATCATTCCTGGATGAGTTAAAGAAGAATCGTAAGTACTGGCATTTGTAATCGCTTGACCTCAGGCTCCGACAGTCACCAAAGGCAAAGTGGCCAACACTGCCACAGCACAGAGACACAGACAGTGTGACACTCACTGACTCAGTGACTCTGAGTGAGTGTGGCACAGACCACATAAGCACATACTGTCAGTGTCACTGCCACACTTGTCAATTTGAAATCGACTGTACTAATGTACAGTCGATGACCCTGCTCTAATCACTGGGGGTCCTGCTAGATGTCAGGCCTAATGTGAACAGAAGGTTTGCTCTTTAGATTTTAGATTTTTTCTAAGGGGTCAAGCCCCCTTGACCCAATTGGCCGGGCCATATTGCCACAAGAATATGTTGTAATGTAAATTCTTACTGTCAGCAATGGCCGACCTACTACTACTACTACTACTACTACTTGCACTTTCCTGGATAGCCAGGTCGCTCGAATGAGGAGTGTTTCTCATGAGCTGTGCTTATATTTTTTGGGATGTTTTATGGGGTGTGGGTTGTGTTATTCCTTGTTGGCTTATTCCACTGGTCGATTATTTCGTCTATGTGGGTTAGTTTCTTAGCTATTTCTCTCATTATATTAATCTTTTCCTTAAATAATTCATTGATGTGGATTTTGTGTGTGTTGTTTGTGTGTATGGCTGTGCATGTGTTCATTACATGGATTAGGGTCTCCTGTTTGTGGCCACAGCCCCTGCACTCCATATTGTCGTGTTCGTTCTTGTAGTTCTCCTTAATGCGGATCATCCGGTTTCTGGCCTTAAATATGGTGCTTGTTTGGTTTCTAGTCAGTTTTAGTATGTATGGTTGGGGCTGGTTATTGTTATGGGTCATTCTATGGTGTAGGAATCTTGTTTTGCTTTTTGTGTTGGCTGTTATTTTAATATTCTTCATTATTTCTTCTGTCGTTGCATCTTTTATCATTTTGTTCCATTGGGCCTTTGTTTTTTGGGCTATTTCTTCACTGTTCTGTGTAAGTCCTAGTTCCTCAAGGTTCTTTCTGGCACTTTCTGCCCATGCTTTGGGGTTGGTTGTCTGCAGTGTTTTTTTTAGGTTAGGTTGGGTCTTTGTGTCAATGATTTTTTTATAGTAGTTGAGTCTTTTTCTTTTCATTATGGTTTCAGCGTCTGGGATCCTCGTTTCTAGGTATATGTTTTCTCTTGGTGTTGCGTTTGGGACTCTGAGTATTCTTTTGATGATATTGTCAAGGATGGTGTTTATTTTTTTCATTTGTTGTTTTGTTGGTTGCCATGTTTCTGCTCCGTAGGTTATTATCGGTATTATGCATGTTTCCACTAGCTTCCATATTACTTCCATTTCTATACCTTTGAAGTTGGCATCGTTTGTGGTTTGTATGATCGTTTGGTAGGCAGCTTCAGCTTTCTTATCTAGATCATTTATGTGGTCATCTAGGTTTG
This sequence comes from Harmothoe impar, assembly GCA_947462335.1. NCBI lineage: Eukaryota > Metazoa > Annelida > Polychaeta > Phyllodocida > Polynoidae > Harmothoe > Harmothoe impar. The sequence goes on along the minus strand of OX381713.1, from coordinate 26,749,152 downwards.
CTTTGTGGTTCATTATTTCTCCGAGGTATTTGTAGGTTTCTGTGTATTCTAGGTCCATTTCATTGATTTTGAACGGTTTCTTTTCCCCTTTCCCAATTAGGATGGTTTTTGATTTGTTTTTTCCAAATTCTATTCTGTGTTTGTTTGCTACTTCTTGGGTTATATTTAGTAATTTTTTGTGGGTTTCTGGGTTGTTTGATATTATGGCTACGTCATCTACCCATAGTAGGCATTGGGTTTTTTGGTTTTCTGTGTTGTTCTCTGTTCTGATGTTGGCTTCTATTGTTTTGTTGATCTCATCCATTAGTACTGCATACTGGGTCACTGAGAGTACTCCTCCCTGTTTGATACTGTCTTTTATTTGTATTTTTCTGGTCAGTCCATGTTTTGTTTGTATTCTTGCTGTGAGGTTGGTATTTAGGTTGTTTGTTAGGGTCCATGTTGGTCCTGTGAGTCCTCTTTTGTACATGATGTGCATTATGCCCTGGATCCATGCTTTGTCGTAGGCTTTGGTCACATCTAGGAATGTCAGATATGTTGGTTTTTTGTTTTTTTGGTTGTCTTTTATGGTTTCTTTGAGGACTAGTATATGGTCTACTGTTGCAACTCCTTTCTTTCCTCCGGCTTGTGCTTCTGTTATTTCAATTGATTCTTTTATTCTATTGTTTATGAGGCGTTCGTACACTTTCCCCATGTTGCTGCTGAGTGTGATACCTCTCTGGTTGCTGCACATTCCCTTTTGTCCCTTTCCTTTATAGAGTGTCTTTATAGTTCCTTGGGTCCATTGTTTTGGGATTATTGTTGTTGTATTGATATAGTTGAAGGCTGTTAATAGGGCTTTTTTTGTTTCTTGTGTGGCTTCTATTAGTATTTCATTTGGGAGGTCATCAGGTCCGGGTGTTTTTTTCCTTTTTAGTGCTCTGATTACTGTTTCTAGTTCTTTTAGGGTAAATGGTTTCTCTCTCCTGTTCTTCAGGCTGTCTTTGATTTCCTCAGCTGTTTCTAGGACTTCCTTTGTGTGTTGGTCATATTGGGGGTTTGCTTCCCTTGCTTGGTATAGGTTTTCAAAATATTCTGCTGTGTGGTTCATGGCTGTTTCAGGGTCGTTTATAATGTTTCCTGATTCATCCTTTGTTTCAGCTCCTAGTTCTTTGGTTTTTAGGATTTGTTTTCGTGTCTTCCAAAATTGGTTTGACTTGGTGGCTCCTGCTTCTATTAGCTTGTTAAGTTTTATTTTAGTTGACCTTTGTTGTTCTAGTTCTATGGCTTCCTTTAGTTCCTTCTGGGTGTTTATTAGGTCGTCTAGGGTGGTTGTTATGGTTTCGGTGTTTTTTGTTTTACATGCTTCTGCGTATTTCTTTTTCTTAGTTTTTTTTTCCTTTTTTATCTGTCTTATGTTTTCGTTTGTTGTATTGTTTTTCTTTGGGGGTCGTGATTTTTTAATGTGTTTTTTCATTAGTTGTGTGAGGGTTTTGGATAGGTTATCATATTTAGTTTGGTTAGGGTCCTTTCTTATTGTTTCTGCTAGTTCCTTATTGAAGTTGGTCCAACCTTCTTTGTTGTTAAGGACCCAGTTAGGTCGTTCTTTTGTTATGGCTGATTTGTTGGTTACAGTCTTAATTTCTATTGTCATTGTGTTGTGGTCAGTGGGTTTCTTTCCTCTTAACGTAAGTGAGTTGTCAGTGTTTATATTTGTTCTTACTATTTTCTCATACATACCTTGGTCGCATAGTATGTAGTCTATGATGGATTTTTCCTCCTGGTTGGTTCTGTTTTCTCTGGTCCATTGTAGCGTATCTGGTTCGATGGATGGGGTTCTCATATTAGTCTCTGCTATTAGGTTCTCCAGGTGTGTTCCATTGGGGGATTTGTCTTGCTTTATCTTATTCCCTGTGATTTCCATCTTGGCATTGAAGTCCCCTATCAGGAGGATGTTGCCTTCCCCTTGAAGGGTTTTTACGTGGTTGGTGAGGTCTGTATATGTTTTTTTCACTGTGTATCTGTCTATTTTTTCCTGGGGTCCATAGAATCCTCCTATGATCGTGTCCTTATGTTTTGTTTTGACTTTGACCCATACTACCTCTGTTTCTTCTTCTTGTTCTTTGTATATGTCTATTGTGTTTTTTGCTAGGCTGTCTTTTACTAGTATTCCTACGCCCCCCCCTTTTTGGTTTGTCGCTCTCGGTCTGTGGTGCCATGTGTATCCTTGGATCTTCGGTGGTTTGTGTGTCCTTGTTTCGGCTATTACTGCTATATCTGTGCTTGTTGCATTTAGTGTTGCTGTGATGTTTTGTTGTTTTCCTGTTATCCCATTGGCATTGGCATATAGGATTTTTAGTATTTCTTTCTGTCCTTGTGTTGGTTTGTTTTTTGTTCTTGTTTTCTTGTTGACCTTATTAAAGTGTACCTTTTTTTTCCTTGTTTCCCTTTGTGCTGTGTTTGTTTTCTTGAGGATCCCTTTGTGTGTCGTGTTAGTGTTGTTTGTTGTGTTGTGTGTTGGTGTTGGGATTGTGTTGTTTGTGTTTGTGTTATGTTTGTTGGGTGTGTGAGTGTGCAGGGGCTGTTGGCCATCGGCCTATCTCCTGTCGTATGGCTTTCCTCGTGGCTGTGTCTGATGGCTGTTTGGTAGCCATTCTCTTAGTCTGGGCCTGCTCCTGTGCTCTCTTGTGTCCTCGTCGCTGTCCGATCCTCTCCTACTGTGGGTGCTGCGGCTTCTCTTTCTGGATTTTTGGCTGTCTGCGCTGTTGTTCCTTGTGGGTAGGGTTCTTATCCACTCAATGGTGTCTTGGACGTCCTTTCTGGCTTCTCTTACGGCTTCTGGTTCCCCGGATATTAGTAGTCCCCCGTCTGGGTCTACTTCCGTAGTGATGTTGTACGTGGTTCTTAGTCTTCTCACGTTTTTGCCTTCCTTTCCAATGATATGTCCCATGTGTTCCTTTTGTACTCGGACTTTCGTTTGATCAGTTCTCTCTTCTTTGCTGTGTGTGGCTCTTGGGTGGTATCTTTGGGTTTCCTCTCTTGCCCTTCTGTTGTGTGTGGCTGAGGCTTCTTCAAATCTGTTTTCTCGGCTGTGTTCTCGGCTGTGTCCGCGGCTGTTTCGGGCTGTTTGCTGTCTCATGGTTTCTCTCCTGGGGGCTTGTTTGTGGGCTGTTTCTCCTTTGGGGGCTGTTTCTCCTCTGGGGGCTGTTTCCGTGTGGCTCGGGTGGTTTTTGTGGGCTATTCTGGCGTGCTCTTTTATTTTGTTAGCCGATGTGACATTGCTCCTTTCTGTTAGGTGGATACCGTCTTTCGAATTTTCGGACTCTCTGTGGATGTCAATGGTTTCAAAAAGATCTTCCCTCGTCAGTCTCCTGTTTAACATGATGGTAGTTATATGATTGTTGTCATCGGTTGTGGGTGGTATTGTGGCTACTAGGATTGGTTTGTTGGTTTTGTCCTTCAGGTTTCGCTGCGCCTCCGTCAGGTTGTCGATTATGTCGTTGTACACGGTCCCGTTTTTTATGTCATTGGTCCCGGTGTGGATCACAATTACGTCCGCTATCTCAATTATCTGGTTATGCGACCTACTGAGCTGGACCAAGCTTTCTGTCGTGTCAGTCTTTACTCTGGATACTCGGATGTCGTTCTCCTGTTCTATAGTTGCTTCCAGATATTTCGTGTTAGAGTCCCCCATAATGAGTACATTGATTTTGTTGGTCTCCTTCTTGTTTGTGGTGTCGCCTGTAGGTTTGTTGGTTTCGTGAAGCTGGTCCAGGAGGGTAATGATGGTCTTTTCGTCCCTCTCCCTTCTATCGTTGTGAGTGGTGGCGGCTATTTGTAGCTCCTGTACCATGTCTTCGTACTCTTTTATCCTTTTTTCCTTTATTGCCATTTGGGTCTTCATCTCACAGATTGCTTTGTCATTGTCTCTGTTCCTAGCTATTTTTGCTTCTAAGGCACCCAGTCTTTCTTTTGTTTCTTTTATCTCTTTTTCTAAGGTTCTTACGTATTCCGTCTGTTTTCCCAAGGACTCCCTTATGTTTTCTTTCTCCTCGTGTGCCCTCTTTATCTGTTGGGTCTGTTGCTCTTTCAGGCTCTTTTCAGTCTCTGCGTCTGCCTCTGCTGTTTTTGCTCTTTCTCTCGTCCTGTGTAGTTCCTCTTTTAGAGTAGTGATCTCCGCCGTCTGGGGTCTATCTTGTTTCATCCTCTCCATCTCTTCTAGGGTTCTCTCATGAGCCTCTTTCGTTGTTTCAATATTTTCTTGGAGGGTGTCGTTGTCTGCTTGGAGGCTTGTGGCTAGTTTCTTGATCTTTTCGCAGGCTTCTTCTCCGTCTGCATTGTCTTTCATTAGTGCGGCTATTGTGTTGTTGGCGTTCTTTAGGTCCTTTTCCGTCTTGTGGAGTTTCCCTTCGGCTATCTCTTTTTCTCCCCTGATTTTTTCCTTCTCTGTCTCAGCGGCTTGGGTAATTTCGTGCTCTGCTTTTTCTTTTTCTTCTTGGAGTGCTTTGATTCTTTCCTCCATCTCTTTCTTTACCTTGGCTGTAGTTTCTTTCAGAGTTTTCTGTTTCTTTTTTAGTTCCTCGTTGGCCTCTTTTCTCTTGGGGCACTCTGTGCATTCTCTTTCCCTTGGTGACCCTTTATTGATCTGGGCATAGTCTGGTCTATCCCTGGTTCTTTGGCTTTTTCTTATCTCATCCCTTTCATTTTCTCCTGAGTATGTGGGCTGTTTGTTTTCAGCACTCCCTTGCTGTTCCTCTGTGTGGGCTATATCTTCTGGCTGTTCCTCTGTGATCTCTTCCCTCTCACTTTCTTCCCCTACTGTTGAGCTGTCACATTCCCAGTCATTTTCCCCCTCCTCATTCTCTGGAATAAATTCCCTTCTATTCATATTTTTCTGTGTTTTTGTTTTCGACATTTGGCTGTATGTGGATTGGCTGGGCTGTTGGGGTTGGGTTGGGGCTATTACTTTACTGTTCAGGCTGTGGGCGAAAATAGGTACAGTTGTTGGCTGTTGTTTTTTTTGGTTTTTTTTCCTCACTGGAATTCTTCTTTTTTTAAGCTCAATACTACTCTCTTTGGCTTTTTCTCAATCACTAGGCTATTTAGTTATGTTAGGCTTTACTTATCTGTCTTTCCCTGCTACGGATGGCTTGGATTGGTGTTCCTAATATCCTTCGCAAAGTGCGGGAATTCTCCGAGATACGATCAACGTTCGTCCTCCATGATCGTGCTCCATCTGGTACCCAAAGGGGTACTCTAGTCTGAGGCAGTCAACAATCGAGAATTTAAACCAGCGAAAGATTAACCCAATTTTATATAGGGTAACCAGGATAAACGATTTTTTTTTCTTTTAATGTAGTTCATACACGGACATATGACTTCTGGACCGTGGTTTACGAGTCAGGAGTTGTAACTCAGCAAATCAGTGGGTAAGTGCTCCAGTTCATTTAATTTGTCTTATAAAGTTATAAGGACATGCTTTGAAAAAGAGAGATGGACCCTACCCTCCGGACGTAGGGGGCGCCACTTGCGCGAGCGCGAGTAGCCCGGATCTTGCTGCAAATAAACCAGCCAGCCGCTTTTTTTCCCCATACTGAAGCATAGTAACTGGCACCCTGTGGCTGTGCCTGTGTATTCAACCTTGGCTTTGGGGCCCCGATTTAGGGCCTGTTACCCCCTACACATCTTAGATATTTCAACCGAGTGGCAAGCACGATATGGACATGGATATATGTCAGCCATAGATCCCTAGCTTTAGAGAATTTTGAGAAATTCGAGATTTAGCAAAATTTCTAGTACTTAAGCTATATAGAGTTGGCGGCCGCTTTCGGCAGGGTAAATAATGGTAGAAATAGTATCATATCTAAGTGAATACCATCAATCCAATGGAATATCTGTTCTATAAATATCCGGGTGGGATATTTGTAACATATTTCATCAATTTCCTCGAGAAATTCGATCCTAAAATGATATTTGCAGTGATTTCTGAGGTACAGTTTACATTGAGTGTGGACTCCGATGCACGAAGTCACGTGACCAGTACAAGTCTGCCCGACAGGGAGAATGCCATGTAAAAATGAAGATTTTTGCCATGGAATGTCATGGAATTTTAATCAGAATATTTTGTTGGAACCCTGACATGGTTATATACAAGTCAAATACTTTTTCTTCTTTGTATGTCCAACGTTTTCAATTAAATTGTTTTCCGATATCTGAGATTCCTTTAATGAGGAAACAGATTGTCAAAGACTGAACCCTTAAGTTAAAGGCTTAACATACTGAGTTAACTTTAGGCTGAGAATCGAATTAGCTGGCACTTTCCTAGTAATTGGTTCATATACAGAGATTTTTGCTCCATCTGGTACCCAAAGGGGTACTCTAGTCTGAGGCAGTCAACAATCGAGAATTTAAACCAGCGAAAGATTAACCCAATTTTATATAGGGTAACCAGGATAAACGATTTTTTTTTCTTTTAATGTAGTTCATACACGGACATATGACTTCTGGACCGTGGTTTACGAGTCAGGAGTTGTAACTCAGCAAATCAGTGGGTAAGTGCTCCAGTTCATTTAATTTGTCTTATAAAGTTATAAGGACATGCTTTGAAAAAGAGAGATGGACCCTACCCTCCCCCAGTGTGGCAGTCCTCGACCTACACTTAGCCTTAGGCTTAGCTACAGCCTACCTCCCTGAACTACCGGTAAATATGAAGTACATGTAGCCATGATGGTGGATACCTTAACTGTGGATTAATTAACCACTGGATACCAGAATCAACATGTTGAATTTTTGCACCAAGAATTGATTTGAATCTGACTGCAGAAAAAAAGAAAATGCTGTTAAAGATGTCGCACATAATTATGTGATTTCCCAATGACTGAACGCAATCTTTCGTTTTGCAGCGTGTGTCTTTTCCTGGTAGCTTTCATCTACATGCACGACCACGACGTGACGCCTCACACCATGTTTACTATCTCCTCCGCATTAGCCGTTCTTGGATACCTCGTTAATATTACTGTCAGCAGTAACGACCAGGATCAGGACAGTAGGACCGGTGAGATAACACATCATTCTTATGTTAATGATGATTTTCATCTTTACCATATTCAAGATACACCTGTGTGCCAACGGCATTGGTGTGAAGAGTATAAATCTTGATATACTGTATTCCTTTGGGAAAACCCATAACCCGCACTAAGGTGCTGAAAATGTCGACCTCAGTCTTTTATTATACTTCGAGCCTCATATAACCCACAACCCCACCTTGCGAGAGCCGTATTTTGTTCTGCGGGTTAAACGCAAGAATTCACGGTACTGATGGTATAATTAAGTTTGTGTTTTGAGTTTGAAAAATGTGATTTCAGGATGGGATGACATGAAGACGGCTTTGATCTTTATTGCCTTTGGTTTTGGATTGTCGCCGGTTCTGATGACGCTAACAGAAACCATCTCCACCGACACGATTTACGCCATGACAGCCGCCATGCTGCTCGCACACCTCCTGTTCCATGATTATGGAGCAGACACTGCCATGTAAGTACCAGGATGTTAACTCTTTACGGCCAGCATAATGCTTTAATGTACTATTAAAATGTCCATATATAGGCCTTGAGACATCACGCTGTCCGTAAAGGATTAAGTACAACGATTATTCAAAGTCACTGCCAATGGCAGCTCTGAGCGTATTCCCTATTAAACAATAAATTATATTCTCAACTTTTTTTTTATTACATCAATTGCCAGTTATAATTTTGGGGGCATGGTCGTAGAACGATGGTCAATCTCATTCTATTTAGCTTCATAAAACAAAGTCTACAATAACACTTGGAAACTGTAAAGTTAGGGAATTTTGGACTAACACCTCATTTAGAAAATGTTGTACTAATCAACTTTCTTGTTTCTTTTCAGTGTATCTCAGTCACTTTCATTAAACGCGGCCATATTTGCATCAGTGTGTTTGGCGTCACGGTTACCGAGCACCTTCCATGCCTTCACTACTGTATCATTAGCACTGGAAATATTCGCGCTGTGGCCCTCTTTACGAAAAAAATTAAAGGTATTTAAAAAAAATTCAAACCAGCTGGGTTATTTAGATTTCCACATTGTATAATGACTTTTGCTCTGTCCCATCCGAGGGATCGTACAATTGTCTAATTGTTACAACTGATTAGTGACCTAACTCTAATATCAATTTGTACAGAATAAACAGCCAACATTTTGACTTTATTTATTTTCATTCATCATTCATCTCATGATCTGCCTGATTAAATGTCTAGCTTACCTGTATGCAAAGTGCAATTAATGTGGCAAAGGAAATACATCTTCTTAATTGTGATCCCCTTGACATTTATTAATACATCTGTATATATATATTTAAAAAAAGATTTAATTAATTGATTAAAATGTTGTGTTTTTTCCAGACAGGTGTTCGTGGTAGTCAGGTGGCGCTGACGGTGCTGCTGGGGGTCGGTGCGCTGGTCGCGCTGGTCTCGGTGTCCAGTGTCGGGGCCGTCCTGTTTCTACTCAGCCATATGTTTATAACCTTTGTCTGCCCTGCCTGGCTGCTTCAACTACAGCCCTACAAAAAGTAGGTTGCATGTTCATCATGTATTAAATCTTTATTTTATTTTATTGTCATCTTCATTGCATCATACCGTGATCTTCCTGATGAATAACTATTATTTTAGCAAGAAATTTACTTCTATAGTGATTTTAGCCATTTTTGTTTAAGTGGGGAGAAGAGTTTTTAAATAGAAAATGTTCTTTGTTTCTTAGATAGCCCGATACATGTATTTTTCCACTTTCTCATGTTTTCTTTTTCCCCCCTTTTTTCAGTAATATCTACGGTCCGTGGGATGAGGCCATTGTACAAGATTAGACAGCCAAGGCTTGTCGTCAGGAATATACATGCCAAAGGACAATCAAACCTTACTCTTACTGTGATATGTAGTATCGTTCAAGACGATTTGCAATTTATTGGCTTCTGGAGTGTCTAACCCGGCCACCCTTCTGCAAATTTCGGGTCCGCGGTTGTTACTTTGAGACCATTTTACCAAATATGTATTGCAGCATACATAATTAAATGTGCTTCATACGTTACTGTAGAACATCAAATAAAAGTGCGTTTTTCTCTACAGCACCAACTGATATGAATTGCAAGAACACAGTTATCATTCGCTAGTTTTAATTTTATATCTTTAATTTTTAATATTTACTTTTTCTTTGCTTTTATCGTGTGAATGTGTGCAAGCTTGACCCTATCCTGGTGCAAGTTATAAATGATTTGTGAAATAGTTTACACCCTCTGTAAATAAAATTATTTATAATAAAATTGTATTTGTTCTCATCTTTGTTATTCTGTAGGCCTACAACAGTAAATTACTCCTATGTAGGATTGTCAAAACTATGGTACATACCGGTACATATTATCTATGGAGAATTTATTGTGAGAGTTTAACGGCACGCCATAGTCACACCACACCACACAAACGGCGTCCCATAAGAGCATCCCAATGCTATAAATAGCGCCATGAGGGATTCCCTGACCTTCTTCCCACTACACTGCACCACTCCCCCTCCCCATACATACGCACATGATACGAACCAAACGTTACACCGTCGAGTGCTGCAGTGCGAGCTCCACGACACAGACGGAGTCAGGCTGCAGAGCAGAGAAGATGGAGAGAGGAGGAGGATGGCGATCACAAACTTTAACTGCGCTGGCCGCAGTTCTAACGGTGTTTCTATCCTCCCTACCCACTCCCCAGGCATCGGCCACCGTAGAGGAGTTACGCCCGACCGTGCTCATCGCCGTGCCGGTCCGCAACAAGGCGCACAGTTTGCCCTACTTCTTGGGGTATATCGAGAAGTTGGATTATCCAAAGGAGCGGATCTCTCTCTGGTGAGTAAGCCCCGGCTACCTACTGTCCTGACACTACCCTAACCCCCCCCCCCCCCCCCCCCCCCCCCCGCCCACACCTTACACACCCTACCGGTTGATCGTAAATCTGCCTCAAAACTAAACTGGCTCATTTATAATTTTATTAGGGTGTTCTCATTATTTAAGAACGGGGTGGGGGAGGGTATAAACACATTTGATTTAATTGGACCACTTGAGGCTTGACCGTTGGGGGGGTTATGATCCCTCTAGATTGTTTTCCATCTCACCGCCCCTCCTATTGTTAAAAAATATGAGCATTAAATTCCTTGAAGGGGGGGGGCAAAAAAATGTGGACCCCCGCTTGAGGGGGGGACCAAAATAATTGCACCCCTTTTAGTTTTAGCGCGTTAGGGGGTGTTCATTTATATAGTTACAGGGGGGCGTATAAATTTCAGACCCCTCCTGAGGGGGGGGGGGTGTAAAAATGTAAGCCCCTTTTTAGCAAAAAATCCCGCGCGTTACTATAGTTCAAAGGGGGGGGTGAACATTTTTCGCTGCCTTCGGAGAGGGGGGGGGGGGGCACAAATCATTCTACGCGCTCCCGAAGGGGGAGGGGGCGTAAAAATATTTCGTCCCTCCGCGCGAAATCTCACCACACACACCCCTGTAATTAATAAATTTACACTCTCTTACTGTAGCTCACAGGGGTTGGCCGCGCTCCATTTTAACCTGCCGGGGGAGGGGGGGTCCCCTGTGTATAGGCCCTACCGTATCTAAGGGAGTGATCATTTATTATCAACAGGGGGGAGCAAAATTTGGACCCCTTAACCGGGGGGGGGGGGGAATTGGACCCCTCTTTGGGGGGGGTCAAAAAAATTTAACCTGTTTTGAGTCAGCGCGTTTCTATGCCTCAAACTTTGTGTCAAAGGGCCCGCACGCTCGCCGATTTTCGACCCATATTAAAGGGGGGTGCAAAAAATGTACGCTCCGCGCGGAAACCCACCACCCCCACTGTTCTCAAAAAATGATCACTCCCTAATATGGGCTTAGACCCCTAAATTAAACACAGCGACATATAACCCTCTAATGTATTTGATGTTCTCCATTTGTACCAGGTATCGTATTCTTTATAAAGTCACCATGCGCAATAAAGATACATCATCGACATAGGCCTATATATAAACTAAAAGAAATCCTGTATGTATACATGTACTCTGCTTAATTTGCTGTCTGGTATTTGTATTATTCTGATATTATATGAAATTGTAAAGCCTCCAACTGTCCCTTTATAGGCCTACACTATCTGGTAGTGGTGTTTTGCTGTTTTGGCACCTGTTGAAAGACGTTACATGTATTGAATTCTTCTGCCAAATAAAGATACTCAAAACTCAAACTCAACTATTATGTATGCTCATAATGCTGAAGCCACTCTGTACACCCCCCCCCCCTGCCCACCATACACACACTCACACATACACATACACCTTCCTGGCCCAGAAGATAACTCGGCGTTAGGGAGCGTTCATTATTTATGGCAGGGGGGGGGGGCGGGCATTTGGCAAAACGAATACGTAAAAAAAAAAAGACCCCCCCCTCTGAATGGGTCAAAAAAAAAGACCCCCCCCCTCCGAATGGGTCAAAAAAAAAAGACCCCCCCCCCTCCGAATAGGTTGAAAAAAAATGACCCCCCCCCTCACCATAGACGTTTATAAATACCCCATCAACGACATACAAAGTCCACATAGTCCTACACTATAACCTATTATAGCATGTGCTTAACCATTATTTGAGGGAGTAGGGCATAACAATATGGTGAATATATTTATGTGGAGAGCGCACATTTTTCTGTTTCCGTGGCACGTTTGATATTTTTGCTAAAAATTGGTGTGATTATTTTGGTCCCCACCTACAAGTCCTGCTAATACTGTTTGGTAGAAGTACCATGAAATGGCCCAGCTCACGGGCCGTGGAAGGTGGATAAAGTTGGGAGGCCCAGCTCCCAAAGCCAGCTGATGAGTGTTGGTTAGAGGGAGAAACAAATGGTTGTTTTGGGGCCACAAGCCCCAGGAAAATTTGGGAATTTGACCTTTATATTAGTGTATTCAGAGTGGTCTGAAGTCTACCATATGATCCTGGGAAATTTTGTAATTTTACATTGAAATTGATGTGTTCTGAGGGACTTTGAGCTTGTCTTTCAAGAAAGTTTTAGGAATTTTACCTCGAGATTGGTGTATTCTTGGGTACTCTGAGTCTAGAATGTTCATGTTTCCCAAAAAGATTGGCTCCCCCACTTTACTAGGCCCAGCCCCCCCCTGTTCCGCACTACGGCAGCTTAAAACAAAGATGTTTGATGAAGGGATGCTCTGGACATTATAATAGTGGCAAACCTGAAGAAAATTTTGAAAATCTAGAGGTCAATCGGCCCATTTTAATGTATCCTGGTATTATAACTTGCAGTTAAAGGAACAAGATCACTATTTAAACCTAGTTTGGTTTTCCAAAGGCTAGGATCAGTAAGAAATAGGGAGCTGAGGGTGAGAATTTGAAGTTGAACAAAGAGTCACAGGGGAATGTGTCTTTGTTATATAACGGCACGGATCAATTACAATCGCTTAAGCCATCAATGGTATGCATGGATGTTACGTGCACCATAGTTGATAACCTTTATTTGAGGAAATGCCATAAGGTACCTGCCTTCAATATTCTAGTGTGTGGTCAGTATAACCAAGCCATGGGAATGCATTGACTCCAAAAATATAAAAGCTTTAAAATAGTGATGAATAACTCACTGATAACCCTGCAGAGCATCGGAAGCAACTTGACCAGAACCAAATATAGAGCTCTAAAAATTCTGATGAGGCCAAGTAGCGATGAGTAGCAATGATTATTCAGTGCCTGATTTCTGTTGAAGCCAAAGATGAACTTAGAGGGAGATTTAGAAATTGGCGACAGAAGGAGTGGCATCCGCAGCAGAAAACTCTGTGGATCTGGTGGCTATTTGCTACATTTCAAGGCATTCGGTACACCGATTTATAGTGGGATGATCATGTCTACTCTATGAGTCTGCTGATTTTATAAGTCCTAGAATCTGTGAGAAGCAGGCAGCTATCAGGGAGATGGTGAAGGTATTCTAAAAATATTGAGAGCTCTGCAATCAGAACGCTGTGGCTCATTTAGCAGGGTCTGGTACAAGATACCAAGGAAAAGTGTGTATCATGACTAGTGTAATCACGCCTTTGACTGGTGGAGTGGACCTAAGCTACAATGTATCAACATTACATGAGGTAGATCTGCATCTTGCATACTATGCATCTGCTCCTCTATTGGGAAGAAAGGCAGGGTCTAAAAATGTAGGCAAGTTCACCCTTGCATATGGATGCCAAAACGTGATGGGCAAGGCTAAAGTCCAATTAACCCAAACTATTTCGGATACAGTACTGTCATATTTCGGTGCCACAATAGCATTCATCTAACTGCACACTGATAGCTTTTCTGTTTAGACCCCCTACATTCTGTACTCTTCTCGTGTTGAATTAATGCTCTTTCTCCAGTTAATTATTGTTGCTTTAGGAAAAGAAAAGTAGTGAATCATTCATGTGTCGATTGGTAGGCAAGAAATTTAGCAAAGTTCTACCGTCTTTATGACCCCAATTCGCGACATGTGTCGTGAAATTCGCGTCACGTTGTGTCAAAAAATACCCCCTCCCAAATAAATACCCCTAAAAGAAATGACCCCCCCCTCAGAATAGGTTGAAAAAAAAAGACCCCCCCCTAAGAATAGGTTGAAAAAAAAAGACCCCCCCCCTCCGAATACCCCTAAAAAAAATGACCCCCCCCCTGATTTGCACACCCCCCCCCCTGGCATAAATAATGAACGCTCCCTTACATTAGCTTACACACAGTGGGCCGGTTAACATAAACAAATATACCCCCATCCATACCACCACCACCTCAGTCTACTCTACCACCCATGCATCCTTCTTTATCATATAGTCTGGTCCACTTACTAGTCTTAGAAGTCTTACCCCTGGTGTCTAGCAGTATGGGTTAAAGTATGGGTGGGTTCACCGACCACATATGGTGGTCCCCTCAAAGCCTCACCAGAGTCTGAGGTCCCCACTGGCCTCCCATCACTCCGTGTGGTACATGCATCTACTGTAGTGTCAACACTAGTAGTGTACAGACAGGCAGAGGGTATGGGATGGAGGCAGATAGAGGAAAGGGACAGGGGTGTGCAATATTAAAAGATGAGAAAGGAGATGGACGGAGAGAGAGATAGGGAGGGAGGGTCCCAGGGGCTGAGAGGGATGTGGCAGAAGGTAGGGGGGATGGGAAGGAGGCAAGCGGAGAGGGAGGATGAGATGGAGAGAGGTAGGAGTTATGGAGGATGGGAAGGATGCAAGCAGAGAAAGGGAGGGTGGGGTTGAAAATGTTGTGGCAGCTAGGGATAGGGAGGATGAGAGGGAGGCAAGCAGAGAAAGGGAGGATGGGATGGAGAGGGGCGTGGCAGGGGGTGGGGAGGATGGTAGGAGGCAAGCAGAGGAAGGGAGGATGGGATGAAGAAGGGCGGGGCAGGGGGTGGGGAGGATGGTAGGAGGCAAGCAGAGAAAGGGAGGATGGGATGGAGAAGGGCGGGGCAGGGGGTGGGGAGGATGGTAGGAGGCAAGCAGAGAAAGGGAGGATGGGATGGAGAAGGGCGGGGCAGGGGGTGGGGAGGATGGTAGGAGGCAAGCAGAGGAAAGGAGGATGGGATGAAGAAGGGCGGGGCAGGGGGTGGGGAGGATGGAATGGAGAGGGGGTGCTGAGATGTCAGAGTGGGTGGGAGAGCGAATTAAGTGAGGCAGACAAGGTAGGTAGGGCAGGGAAACAGAATGGGGGGGGGGGGGTATAAAAGAGTCCGGCATGGAGTGAGCTAGTGGAAGGAGAGGGATCACGCGATAGAGCGAAAAGAAAGACAAAAATAGCGAGAGTAAGGAGAGGGGGATGGTGGTAAGTAGGCTGGGAGAATGAATTGGCAGAGGGAGGTACGATGTGGCCTCGTGTGAAAAGTTCAAACATGTCGACCCACAGTTACCTTTTATTGAACCAAGATGATCTATGTCTAGTGGTATTTCCCCAGATCCTCCTGACCTTTCATATACATGTGCCCTATGCACCCTCCACTGCAGAAATAGGGTCGGCTCGGGGCATCACATGGTCTTTAACCCGTTTCCATGGTGACGAAGACATCTTTTATGTTCATGTTGGCCATTGAAAGTTTGAAGTGAACCATGGCAAGAGGAGGGGGCATGTAGAAAGGTCCTTTACAAGTAAGGTCTCATGTTCTCATGCCATGTATATGGCCTTAGACCCCTAAATTCGACATGGCGACATGGGCATTTCTTAAATTCGACATGCGACATGAGGCCTAGTGACATGGGACATGAGGCTTAAAAAGATAGTGACATGGGACATGGACAGTTCTTAAAATCGACATAGGACATGAGCATTTTTAAGCGACATAGACATCAAGGGCCCCATGTATAAAAGTGGAGAGCTGGCCGTATAGAAATAGGTGCGCATTCAGAAGCTGTCAGTTCCTTCTCGTACATTTAGAGGATTTTTGTATCAACATTGGTCTTCCCTCGCTCTGTCTGTCCCTCCCTCCTTAGCTCTCCCCCCTTGCTCTGAGTCGCGACCTATATTCCTCCCTACCTGGCGCCCTCCTCCTTGCACCCCCTCTCAATCTTTCCTCCCTCCCTCCCTCCCTCCCTCCCTCCCTCCCTCCCTCCCTCCCTCCCTCCCTCCCTCCCTCCCTCCCTTCCTTGCCTGTCTGCCAGTCTGGCTCCATTCCTCATTACTGACTCCCTTCCCTCCCACCCTGCTTTTTTGATTTTTTCCCCAACGTGCAACCTCTACAACTATTAACAGAAAAGCAGGTGGAGACCAGCTGTTGACCCTGCGGCCCAGTTGGTCACCTCCCGCCCTCCCTACATGTTGTACGTTATTAGACTGTTTCACTAAGTGCCAGAAGCAGAGGACAAATGTTCAAAACATGCCTCAATCCCCAAAGTGATTCTCCTGCAGCCGGAATGGCGCACAGGGAGAGGGGACCAAATGTGGTGAAAAAGGGGGAGAGTTTACAACTGTCGTCACGCCCACTGCCTCCCTACCCCTGTCAGCACGTCAGGGGTTGACGTCTGTATGATGTATACAGAACCCGTGGCCGTGTTTCTGTCAGATGGGTCATCTTTCTTACAACAGGGGGGGGGGGGGGGGTAGAGGTAGGCAGGAAGGCACAGACAGGAAGGGTAAGGAAAGGGGGCAAATATGGAGCAATGAAAGGAGGCTGCGAGGGATTGGAGGAGAAAGTGGGAATGAGGGGAAGGGGGCATAGGGAATGAAGGAGGGAAGGCGGAGAGGAGGCAGATAGAGGAGCAGGAGATGGATAAGGACGAAGATATAGGGAAACAGGAAGGGGGGGGAGGAAAAGAGAGACGCAGAACGAGAGGCATGGACAGGGAGAAGCTGGCTCAGGGAAGGAGATAGTCTCGAACTCACACTATCCTCTATGGAATAAAGTGGGCCAGGGGGGGAGGCAGGAGGGGCTGTTGGTGAGAGACTAGGACGAGGAGGGATAGGCTGGAGCATTGTCATGCAAGGTTTTATTGGCTTTAGTCAGAGTCAAAAGTTCAGTCCATTCACTTAATTGCAGACCTCGCGAGCCCAACCAGACACCACAGAGCTTCCTGTCATAATCATGAAATAGAATCATAACACGAGAATTAGCATGACATGTGAATATTAGATGTATCCTACAACTTCCATTAAACCTTTAAGGGCAGCAAAGTGTCACGCCACAAAACCCCTTATTATACCTTCATCAATTGTATTACATCATATTACGTCATATTACGTCATAATTATGATTTATGATTATTAATATTCATATTTATTATTATTTGTAATACGCACAATACTTTATACATATTTTTAATCCATATGTCCATCAAAGTACACCTAGACGTCAGACATACCTACTTCTCATTAAGCCAAGCCAAACTAACCCCCATGCATAACTAATCCATAGATCACAAGCAGACCCTTATCCCAGGGATAATAGGTAACGGTCAGCCCCTCCAGACGACAAGGCACCGACCAGTCACCTATACACAAAACAAATGAACTATATGTTGACCCCAAGGATTAACTGTCAACACATAAAACAATGCTATAAAGCTGGACACCCTTAATCAGTGTGGCACCGCCAAAGCCACTTGAGCTGGCTGGAGGCCACCTGGAAGGTGGGCGACAAAGCCCCCATGTGTGCATGCTACTTATTATGTAATCCATTACCCATAATGCACTGGACCCAGGCTCCCCACCCGCGGTCCAGCGCACACCACATGTTAAAGCCATGAATATATAATTATCCAATCAAATGTCAAATGTATATTATCCAATGAAAACCACTGTTACATCTACTTCCGGTCACATGGGCACCCCCTCCACCTGCCGGGCACCTGTACTTATACCCCGGTCAGATGGAGGAGGAGATCACTTATCATCTTGCAACCATCAGTAACTTATATACTGAGCCCTAGTGACTGGTACTCTGATATTAATATTATTATTAATAAAAGATACCAAGTATTGAAACTGACGTCTCACTTCATCTTTACGCCCTCATTGATGTGGAAGGGTTTTCCCTAGCCACAGAGTGGTAGAGAACCGGGCAACCTTCAGCTACCTGCGACCATGAAGAATTTTTTTAATGCAGAGACACCAGTCCCTCAGTGACCTATCATCACGGAGGCACACTAGGAGCCAGGGACCAGCACCAACATCAGGTCTACAACCCACCAGGAGGAAAGGACCAAGCAACAACAAGCACATCAACAAGTCCACCTCCTGCATCTACAAGGACACAGTAAGACATTCTAAAACAACACTTATAGACACTGTACCTATTATACCTATAGACATAGCTACCCCACCCACCTCTCCCATTCGTGTTGAACCCACTGTCAACATGGCCGGAGACGATCAGGTAGAGGTAGAAAGACAACGAGAACTAGACGATAGGATATCAAGAAAATTAGATGAACAATTAGCGGCCCACAAGGCAGAGTTAGAAAGACTCAACGCAGAATATAGAAACAACAAGTCCATTAGCGACCTGGCTAGCGCCATATCAAAAGCCAACAAATACACCATCCGGGAACCAATCAAATTCTCCAAACCAGACATTAAGATGAGCACCAGAAAGTGGTTCACAGACCTAGAACGATTTGTTAGACTAAAATATCCCCAAGAAGATCACCCCATCCACGTCACTTGCGCAGTCTATTTAACTGGACCAGCGTACGAGTGGTACAGTATGCAGCCCACTAGCATACAGGATGACTATGACCTTATAAAGAAGGGACTCATTCACCACTTCAAGGATGTCGAGAACGACATCAAACTATTGACACTGTCCCAATTTGACCCCACCCTACAAACCATGGAAGAATGGCTAAAGGATGCCAACACCCACTTCCAAAACAAGGGGGTGGACATAGAAGCTGCCATCATCCAGGTAGCCACTGTATTAAACGAGGACTACCGAGAGGCGATCAGAGCGGAAAGTCCTACTACATGGGCTTCCCTCTGTAGAGCGCTCAGGTGTGCATACCTCTACAAGAAGACCTCTACACACAAGGTATCATCCCTGTCCAACAACACCCTAGATCCAGTCATAGCTGCTCAGTTAAGGGAGAAGGACAGGGAGAACGAGAAACTAAGAGACCTTCTTCAGAAACAACAGGAAGTTATGGAGACGGAACATACTGTGGCTGCTATGGGGGGTGGTAAACCAAAACCCACCTACCACAAACAAGCAGCTGCACCTACACATCAGTCTCCACCAACTGACTTCGCGTTACCACCCAACTATAGGGGGAGGAGAGAGGACTTCGACATCAACTACGTTGACAACATAAGGAAGGCACGCTCAATGGGCCTCATCCCTCCCACCCACCGATTTAAAGGGGGACCCAAAGACATTATAACCCTTCTTCAAACGGGTTCCCTACCCCCACATCACTTCAAACTCATCCAGAGCCAACAACAACAACAACAAAGGTGGCAGCCACAACAGCAATCATGGCAGCCACCACAACAACAACAACAATGGCCACAACAACAACAACAACAACAATGGCCACAACAACAACAACAACTTCAACTTCAACCAACGCCACAAAACCCCACTCAACAGTACACCATGGCACAGCTCGTCAGCATGATGAACGACCTCACCAAGACGACGGGAAACTAGATTGTCATCCTATGGATAGGCCTCATCAGGATGACAAAACAGTCCCCAACACAGAAGACACAGCATCGCCCATCAACATCACGCCACATGACCCACAGACAATCCACAACGCTGCACCAGTGCGCGGGAAACCTGCCGACGTCCAAGCTACTCTGGAAGTCGTCCCCCCACCACTCCCCGACCTACACATGGAAGAAGGTGAGCAGAGTGTTTTGTTTATCAACATGGTCAATGGCAATATAGATCTACAATTCAAAGATACCAACATCCCCAGTCTAGTAGACACAGGAGCCACCGTCTCTTGCATGAGAGAGGGTCTAGCCTCCACTCTATCGAAACTAGTTCCTCATGAGTTTTCACGAATCAGGTCCAAAGTTTATCTTGCCGATGGAGCATTGTGTCACATCAAAAGAGCTATCAAAATCAAATTCAAAATTCAAGGCAAAACATTCAGTCATCAATTTGCAATTCTTCCAAATTGTTCCTCACCAATCATATTGGGAACAGATTTTCTATCAAAGACTAAAAGCAAAATCAATTACTCCACTGACCCAACTCCAAAATCTCAACCAATCAGGGCAGTGAGAGCCATTTCGATACCTCCATTTTCCGAAATGGCCATAACAGGCCAAGTCACATGCTACCACTCAGTCAGTCAAATCAATGGTATAACAGACAATTTTGACAGATCAGACAAACTTCCAAATTACATTGTACAACGTTCAGTCGTGACACCTGACCAAAGAGACAGACACCCACTGATACTATTGAATATCACATCTAGAATCTGCAAAATCCAGAAGGGTGAAATCGTAGCCTTATATACAAAAACAGACATAGACAAAGAAAATCATATATTATCGACAGGCTACGACGATACACAACCCGAGGAGACAGACGGAGACATAGACATAGACATAGACAACAACTCAACTATCAGTGACAGTGCATCATCAACAGGGTCAGACAAAACATTCTATGTACCAACACCAACATACTCAGAGTATTCTGACTCTGACATGGATCAATCCATGTCAGACGACGATGATCATATAAATATGGTACAAGAGACAACAGGTCACGACGAACAAGACATAGACAAAGACATGTACATAGGGAAGGACATAGACATAGAACCAGAAAAAGAAAAATCACACGTCTTCCAAAAACCAGAATGCCTCACAGAAGATCAATTCACAACATTTTGCCAATTAATAGAAGAATACGACGACATATTCGTGGGAAAAGATAATATGATTGGAAGAACCCATCTGTACACCCATAAAATCAACCTGATCCCAGACGCCAAACCCTTACAGTTCTACCCATTCAGAATGGCCCCGCACAAAGCTGAACGACTTGAAATTGAATGTCAAAAGCTGGTAAAGCAGGACATTCTGGAGGAAACCAATACGGGTCCCTGGTCATCCAGAAGTTTTCTTGTAGAGAAAAAGAACGGGCAGGGTTACAGATTAGTGACAGATTTAAGATATGTGAATTCCCAATCCATCAACCAAGCACTTACATCACCACGAGCAGACGACAGCCTAGAAATGATTGGTGAGATGCGACCTGCCGTGTTCTCTAAAATGGATGCCCAACAAGGGTACTTCCAGATACCAATTAGAGAGGACGACAGGGACATCACAGCCTTTCTCACTAGGACCAAAAAGTATAGATACAAGACCATGCCCATGGGACTTGCCAGCAGTGCTCAGGCTTTTCAAGCTGTAGTCAACTTGATCCTACAGAACCTGCAGTACAAATGTGCAATCCCATACTTAGACGACATCTTGTGTTTATCACCTACCATAGACCAACATTTCATTGATTTAAGAAACATATTCGAAGCACTAAGAAATGGCAAACTAAAGTTGAAGAAAACCAAGTGCGAATTCTTCCTAGAGGAACTAGACTTCCTAGGAATGAAAGTCACCACTAACGGTATCAAACCATCTCCAGACAAAGTCCACAAGATCCAGACATTCCCCACACCGAAGACCACAAAAGAGGTGCGGTCTTTCACTGGACTCGCCCAATTCTATAGAAAATTCATCAAAGGGTTCAGTGAAATTGGTCGACCTCTATTCAACCTACTCAAAAATGGGAACAAATTTGTTTGGACAAAAGAATGTGAGACTGCATTTCAGACCCTGAAGGACTCTATATGCAATGACGTCATCTTGCTGTATCCAGACTACAACAAACAGTTCCATCTTACAACAGATGCATCTGGTACAGCCCTGGGAGCTACTCTTTCCCAGGAGAAAGACGGCGTTCTACGACCAGTAGCCTTTGCGGGCAGAGCACTCCATGACCACGAGAGGAATTATGGTGCCACCCAAAGAGAACTATTGGGAGTAGTATTTGCAATAGAGTACTTCAGACACTACCTAGAAGGAAGACCATTCGAGTTATATACTGACCACCAAGCCCTCATCCACATGTTGACAAAATCAGATAACAAAAACATGTGGGCAAGGTGGGCACTCAAAATTCAACAATTTCAATTTAATATCCGACACATAAAAGGCAAATTAAATATACCATCAGACGTTATGTCAAGACGAGACTACCCACTAGACAAGACACCAATGACAGATCCTCCACCAAAACCCAAAGCCATAAGGGTGCAACATAGAATTATGTTTGAGGATGACATACACACACAAAAATTCAAAGAAGACGAACCACCATTGACGCTACCAAAACGTCTACCCAAATCAATCCTGAAGAGAAACTCCACCCATCACTTCTATTGTGAATGTAGGGAAGAAAGCACAGAAGATATAGAAGAAGTAAAACGATTGACCCCCAACCTGAGAGCAAATCCTGACATCCCAAGTACCAAATTACATCATTTCGGGCTTCCACAAACAGAATACAAGGGACTGTTAGCAGCCATAGTGGCCTCGGTACAACAGGAAGTGGATTCAGCTGCACGACCGGTCCCAGGCCACGCCCCACAGCAGCTGACAGTACCCTCTACATCCCTAGAAGCCCTATCAACATTCATAGAAGAAACTCAAACAGAACAAATAGAGCAGGTTGCGGCGACCCGACCGGTCCCAGGCCACACCCCGGCACCGCAACCTAAGAAAACCACAGATAAACCAAAATCAAAGAAGAAAAATGAGAAGCCTAGAAGAGACGCCACAGACATGGCAAAACACTTGGCCAATCAGACTAATCATCTGATTGAAATGATAGAGAGCCTCTCCGACCCACAGATCTCCATACTCAACCTGAAAAGAGAACAGAGATATAATTTACATACGAAAGCTATCATCACGTATTTAGAGAACGGACAGGTACCCAACGACAAAAGAAAGAAGGAAACGGAGCAATTTATCAAAATAGCTGATGACCACATCATGCTGAATGATATTTTGGTCCATATCAACACGGTACTATGGAAGAAACACAAGGAATTCTCATTCCAACCCGTCATCCCAGATGACATGAGACTTCCCATCTTGAAGCTTTTTCACGACCTCCCAATGGCAGGACACGCTGGCGCACAAAGAATGCTGTCGACCATGCTTCCCAAAGTATATTGGAAGAGCATGGCGGCCGACGTCCAGAAATTCACAGCGACCTGCCACGTCTGTCTGAAAGCCAAAAAGATGAACCTAACCAACAACCTGCCAATGACGGCCCATAGTACCCCTTCTTACCCATTTCAGTTTGTCCACATAGATGCCATAGGCCCACTACCACCAACACCAGGAAAGAATGTATACATTCAGGTAGTGGTCGACAGGTTCTCTAAATTCTGCATAGCCTACCCTACTACATCATTGGACGCGGAAACAACTACCGCAGAATTCATAGAGAAGGTTGTTCTGGCCGAGGGTATACCAACATACCTCCAGTCAGACAATGGAACGTCATATAAAAATTCAAAATTCAGAAACATGACATCTTCCCTCAACATAAAACATGTCTTCAGCTCGGCCTATAGACCAAAATCGAACGGCCAGGCTGAGAGATATGTGAAGACGCTGTCTGAAGGCATACGGGCCTACTGTGAGGAACACCAGGACACATGGGACGTATTCCTACCACACCTTGTGTTCTCCATCAACAACACAGAGTCCGCCACCACTGCCTTCACACCGTTCTTCATTATGAAGGGAAGGAATCCAAACACCATAATAGACAACAAACTCAATCAGGAAGAAGAGAAAAGTCTAAATCTCCACATCATTGACAAATTAAAGAAAATAGACTACACATACAATCAGGTCATTGAAAACATCGAAAAGAGGACAGAACAAATGAGACAACAGCACGACAAAAAGGCAAAACCTACAAAGGTGCAGAAAGAATCACTAGTGTATGTCAAGGTACCCCGACTGATGGATAGAACAAAATGTTTGAAACTTCAGAAGGTGTACTCTGGTCCATACATAGTGTGCAAATTCGTCTCAAAAACATCTGTCCTCCTCAAATCTGTCATCACAATGAAAACAATGAAAAACCCAGTCCATGTAGATAGACTGAAACTAGTACGTCACGTTAGAAATAACGATTTCATTCACAGACTCATTGACCCGAACGACGACCTCATAACCAAACTATGGAAGAAAGACGGAGATTCATATAAAGCGAGACCAGCGCTTCTACAAACCAAAAATATATATAAAGCAAAGCCGGCCCACTCCAAGGTCAAGAGGAGGACACCGGTAGGACTAAAACCATAATATAAACTATAGAATATATAAGAGGAAAAGAGTTATCACCTATATTACATAAACAACAAAAAGCTCACTATATCATCGCTACTATTACAAAGAGACATCAACTGTCATATATTATCAACTTTAATATCAAAAGGATCAACACTGACTACTACGAATACTATTATCACTACTACTATTATAATGATTCACAAAGAATCACGACTTACACACCGATCATCAAAAGAAATACTGGGAATACAGTATTTATCACCAAAAAGCACACAAGCTTCATCAATTACTACTATTATTATTATTATCCATCTATACCCATTTCACCACACAAGTAAGTGGCAGGGCGACTCCATATTATTGCTGCTCCTTTAACAAACTGACACTTCAAATAGAACTATTATCAACATGTCAAAATCCGACATGAAAGGACAGTTTGCGCACTCTTATTAACCCCCCCCCCATAGACCAGTGGAAAAGCGGTGTATGCAGGCGGCCGCCCGCATGCATCACAGGTGTCAACAACACCAGGAGGATGACCGCAATCTGAGCCCTGGATGGCGCCACCACTGGAGCGCGCAAACAAAAGCTCCACTTATGGGAGTGTGATAACGACCAACATGGCAGGGTGACATAGCCACCACCCTGTACCCAGACCAAAGGGTATAAGTTCCCACACATCCCCCCATCTTTCCACAGTCACCCAGTGACCACACCCCTACACACATCGATTCAGTCAGGAGCAGCCCACAGTTAATTTGGTAGATCCCCGCCAGTACTGCGCACTTACACTCATCCTTCACCAACTATCAACTATCAACTATTACTACTACAAACGATCGACTACTACTATTATTACTATCAAATCCCAACAACTCGGGAATCATGAGGTATACACTCTACCTCCTATTAATCATCACCCACATCATTTACACGGCAGCACAACCAATAGTGAGGCAAAATATCGGCCTCATCTATGAACAGCTGCCGGGACAAATCATCACTGGTCATGACCTACACGAGGTCATACTGGCCATCCCCTACAACATCCCAATGGCTCCTCGTCCGAAGCCACTCATTTACAACACCATCAGGACTCTTCAACTGACTTCACTAGGACCCCATGACAGCCACGACGCCAAGATGTTACAACAAGCTGCTGACCTCGACCGACTACTACAAAACGTAGATATTAACATTATTAAGACTTTAAAGAACATTGCACACTTCCTCTCGGATCCTATTACTAACAGGCCAAAGAGAGCTATCCTAGGATTCTTAGGGGAGCTCTTTAAATCCATCTTCGGCCTGGCAACTACTAGAGACATGGATTCTATCATCAACGTCATACATCACCTAGATGCTAGAATTGGTACACTGGCCGACGTCAATGTTAAAACTGCACAAGGATTACATGACGTCACCCAGCAACACCAGCAGTTTCTAGACACTTATATAAAACAACAGGACGTTGTACAGGAATCCCTACTCAATATTACCGAATCCATAGACTCGTGGTCTGATGATTTCTCCACAACCCTAACCTCCATCCAAGCCGACCAGGATCGTAGGATTACCCAGTCAGCCATCATATCGGCTCAGGTAATTGTCCTAATGACCAGGATCGCCTACCAACAAGGGTTATACAAGGTGGAAAATTCTCTCAGATTACTGTCCACTGGAATATTAGCACCGGATATGATCCAACCCACAGAACTGGCACTGAAGCTAGCCACCTTAGACACACAACTCAAAATTAGGAACCCAGGATCCGAGGTAACCATTATTGACACCGCATATTACTACTCACAACCAGTTGCACTATACACCTATTCCAAAACTCACCTATACATTCATATTAATGTTATCATTTCTGCCACAGACGCAGCATTTAACTTATATCAAGTAATTACTACTCATGTCCCCATTAACACCGAAAATACGACAAGTTCTGGATCTACCCTATTACACACTGACAAAACTTTCCTCGCGGTCAACGAGGCAGAGACATTGTACTTAGAGATGACAAACGCAGATCTGCTTACGTGCCAAGGCTCGATACTGAAAGTATGCGCTAGGACCATGCCTAGAATACGCAGTGACCAGCCAACCTGCCTCATGGCGGCCTTTAAAGGTAACCAGGCAGACATAGCCAGACTCTGCACATTTCAAGTACACCCTCTGAGACCCATACAAACCCGTGCTATAGCTATTGGTAAAGATAAATATTTAGTAACTACTAACAGGGAGTACTACCACGTCATCTGCCAGCACATGACACCAACTACTAAGAAAGCTTCGGCCTACGCAGTTATTGGTGTCCCATGTATGTGCCATTTACAGTTTGACTCATTGTACCTCCCAAACACCAAAATTCCTTGTAATGAATCTTCTTCAACACATTTTCTAATGCACGCGGCCAACACACCCATACTACTCGCACTCACAAACAATCTCAACATCACAGCATCATCACTACACCACGATCCAATACACATACCACATCTACATACACAAGCTATCATAAAATCTATGACAAACATCAGCAAGTTGTCATCAGACATTACATTGGACCTGGAACCCTTCACCAGGAATATCCTAATAGAAGCCACCAACGCAGCAGACATCTTAGACCGACCCATCCAGGACACACCCATACGAGAGAACATAGCTAGCTTCTTCGCTAGCCCTGTATGGAACTATATAGTACCAGTCACTTGCATTCTAAACGCCGTAGGATTCTTCTACTTATTATACATATCAAAAGGAAAAGCACTGTTCGCGACCATCCCGACCGTTAGTGCTCGACCCAACAACATTTCTTGGAAATTTATTAACCCCATCCCCCAGAGTGAAACCAAAGAAAACCACACTATCAATCTAGATCAATACGTTGATGCCCATAACATTTTTACCCTAATATTTGTAGCGTTAATCGTATACGCTGTTATCAAAACCATCTTCAAGTGTAAAAACAAGATTACACGTCACTTTGGAATGACAAACTCTGGACACAAAACCAATCCTACTATTACGCTCAAAATTTACCAAGGACACGTCAATCACACCATCCCACTGCTATCCCTACCCTACGAACGTGACTCTATTGTTAATGATTTCATACCAACCCTGACGGCCATCTCTGCCCTGTCATGCCCATACCCACGCATAAACATGACATGGAACGGCCCCATATCATTCAACATCAACGGAAAACAGAAGTCATACTACCTACCCAACCACGTCATACTACCCCTAGCGGCACGGTTTTCTATCATACCGGCCCTGAAAGACGACACCACCACCACAGGATTAACCCTTAAGACTATGGAAATGACTACATCCCTACATCCGACTGAAACCCAAGACAACATTGACATTGACCCCGACGGTGACAACACTACGTCACTTATCAAAAACCCAAAAGACATGACCACTACCGAACTATTGACAGCCATTGTTATGAAAAAGAGTGAGACAGGAAATGAAACATAAAAATTTATTATAGAAGGTGATAACTCAGAACGAACTTCCTCCATTGCCCCTCGACATTGAGAATGAATAACAAAAAGATCAAGTATTGCCAAAGATCATTGCATAAACCAAATACACTGCTCAAAACCTATTGTTATACATGTACTATCATACCATACTAAGTATCACACATGGCCTATGTAAACGCTTAGTACATCTATATTATTATTGAAATGAATTTCTTACAGCTTCCTATCGTATGAATTGATTGTATTATAGACTAGGACGGAAGCGCGACATATAGAATCAGTACGTCACATTACATTTACCACTGTACCACGACTTGTATTATGTTAATAATTGGTAAAGGTTAAAAGCTTCCAAAGGTATAATCATATAAATAGAACGGAAGCGAGACATATAGTACCAGTACGTTACCATTGAAATATTATTAATTTACCACTGCATAACATGTATGTATAAAACACTGTACTACCTAGAAAATGTGATTAAGAACATAGTCATAGTCATAGCATAAGATAGATATATCAAAAATCTTAAAATACAAAAAAAAATGTTCATACAAATACTTTTGAAGCGTGACATAACTCTTCCTCTACTACTTCGCGGCCTGCACGAGGGCGTGCAGGAGTTGTATTGGGGGGTGCTGTCACGCCACAAAACCCCTTATTATACCTTCATCAATTGTATTACATCATATTACGTCATATTACGTCATAATTATGATTTATGATTATTAATATTCATATTTATTATTATTTGTAATACGCACAATACTTTATACATATTTTTAATCCATATGTCCATCAAAGTACACCTAGACGTCAGACATACCTACTTCTCATTAAGCCAAGCCAAACTAACCCCCATGCATAACTAATCCATAGATCACAAGCAGACCCTTATCCCAGGGATAATAGGTAACGGTCAGCCCCTCCAGACGACAAGGCACCGACCAGTCACCTATACACAAAACAAATGAACTATATGTTGACCCCAAGGATTAACTGTCAACACATAAAACAATGCTATAAAGCTGGACACCCTTAATCAGTGTGGCACCGCCAAAGCCACTTGAGCTGGCTGGAGGCCACCTGGAAGGTGGGCGACAAAGCCCCCATGTGTGCATGCTACTTATTATGTAATCCATTACCCATAATGCACTGGACCCAGGCTCCCCACCCGCGGTCCAGCGCACACCACATGTTAAAGCCATGAATATATAATTATCCAATCAAATGTCAAATGTATATTATCCAATGAAAACCACTGTTACATCTACTTCCGGTCACATGGGCACCCCCTCCACCTGCCGGGCACCTGTACTTATACCCCGGTCAGATGGAGGAGGAGATCACTTATCATCTTGCAACCATCAGTAACTTATATACTGAGCCCTAGTGACTGGTACTCTGATATTAATATTATTATTAATAAAAGATACCAAGTATTGAAACTGACGTCTCACTTCATCTTTACGCCCTCATTGATGTGGAAGGGTTTTCCCTAGCCACAAAAGTGCCTCACCATGATGCACCACTGGCAAGTTCGGTGCTGCATTGGTGTATCATGCCGACAAATGAGCGCAGAGCATCGAGGCATCATATCGCATTAATTTCACATGTTAATCAGGAATCACGTTCTCCCGGCTTCCTTGTAGTGGCTGTGGGTCATACATAAATACAATATTATAGTGAATTTTTATATGAATACAATGTCAAATGTGAGAATTCTTACCAAAAAAAATCACCTTTCTGCAATAAACACAAATGGACCATTCCAACTCATCAAGTTTGATGTAACAGTATAGGCCCCCTACAATTCTTTGGTCAGGAAAAGTTGACGTACATGTTTTTGTTCTGTCAGAAACTAATGGAAACGTTGTTAAAACAGTCAGTGCCAAACAGTAACGTTATATGTGGCACGTGAGATTCACAAACAACAATAGAAAGGGAATAAAGAAAATGAGTCTTTCCTGAATCAAAAATAAAGAAGAGGAAATGAGAAACACGAGTGATTGCAGAAGGCATGCAAAACCAATTTTCCTCAGTAGGGTCTGAACATGTAAAAAGGGGTAGGCCTACTGGAAACTCTCTGGTAGAAGCCGCTGCATGCATGTACAATAGTCAGAACCCAAGTGCTGCTTATACAATGTACTTAAATTACATGATTTGTAGTTATACAAGGGGTTTTAATCGTACAGTACAGTATTGAAGTAGCCATAATCATGCCCCAGGTGCGGCCTATAGGATTTTCTCAAACTTGGGGTGCGTTTTACACGAGGGCTAGGCTTATGTATGCGAGAATTTACAGTGGTCCTTCAAGGCCAACACTCCATGCCTAACTTGCGTATTAACCGCATCTAGACTTTGTGCCGATCCTATAAGCTGCACCAGCGATCTCATCATGGTGGCTTTAGTACTGTACCATAGGAGCAAAAACCCTTGTACAAACATGTATAAGCCGCACCCCGACTCTGGGCCGAGTCTATAAGCCGCATCAGCCCATCTGAGTCGCGTACTAGCCACGGCCTCTACGCAAGGTCTTACGGTAACCATTGCGAGTTACCTGCAAGGCCTGTGTTGGTGCATCATACTGGTGACATATGTTGCATTTAGAGAACATGCCATGCTAAAAGGTTTTGTTGTGCCTTTTCTACCAGGTTCCGCAGTGATCACAACATAGACAACTCTTCAGCACAACTTAAGGCATGGCTGGACCGTGTCTCACCCCTGTACCACAGCGTGGACGTCCAATACGACGACTCAGAAACACGTAAGCACCAATATCTTAATTAGCCAAACTGTATGGGAACAAATAATGAAATGGAAAAACATGTGTGAATAAAATTTTATGATGTCATTAATAAGTTGAAATTAATAAAAAAAAAAAACTTTAAATTATACGGGCAGCATAGTGATTAAATGGATTACTCGCCTGTGCTATATTCATACATGCAAACCTTATGAAAAGATTGAATGTGTGATTCACATCACAAAGAACATAGGGCAAACACTTTTGAAAGACAGTTTTTTGAATAAAAGACGTTTGCAAATAAGTAGACCTTTCATTTCAGCTCAAATGAGTCTCATAAAAACGTCTTACCTGACTTCATGCACTGTCCCATTGGGTGTCTGTCTAAATGTCCATTTTTTAATTTAACCCTTTAAGGACGGCATGATACCTTAATGCATTCGGCCCTTGGTCGTCATGATGCTTGAATGCAGCACTGGCGAGTAACTCACCAGTGCTGCATTCAAGCATCATGCCAACCTTATGAGGTTAAGACACTCCCGAAGGGTCAGCAAGATGCACCAATGCAACACCAGCGAGTTACTCGCCAGTGCTGTATTGGTGCATCATGACGAGAAATGTCATCTTTTAGCGACATCCGCCCTTAAAGGGTCATATGTAAGTAAGAAATAGCAGTGAATTGGATGCCAAGTCCGTGAATATGCTAAATGTTGTAACTTTTTGCAGGCTTTCCGGGGCAGGAGTTGCCGTTACAATGGTCATATGACCGGTTCACTCATGTGATGCAGCTACGTCAACAGGCGCTGGACGCCGGACGGGACATGTGGGCAGACTATGTATTGGTGAGTAAACCACAGCTATAAACTTAGACTGGTAACTCTGACTTGGGAACATGTGGGCAGATTATGTAGAGCCTACTAGTGAGTAAACCACAGCTATCAACAAAGACTGTTAACTCTGACTCCACAACAGTGACATATCGGTAATCTCGCAGTTGACAGACATGTCAACTATCAATATACAAATGTACAGTCAAAATTGACTGTGTTATTGGAATGTCAACAATTTCTGTTGTCAGTGATAATCAACACATAAAAGTTAATACACACTAATGTTAACAGTGACAGTCTACTGTCAACACATAGAGTGAAAATCAAGTGTCAACAATGAAACTCAACAATGACAGTCTACTGTCAAGGTACTAAATGACTGTTAGCACTGTAAGGGTCAACTGTGACAGCCTACTGTCAAGTGTGACAGGCTAATGACAACATACATTGACCGTCTACTGTCAGCACACATTGACAGTCTATTTTCAGCACACCTCTACTGTCATTGTCAATGCAATAACTGTCAACTCTTAACACAGTGAACGTCAAATGAGAGTCAACTGTCAACAGTGACATGCAACTAGTCAACAGTGACAGTCTACCGTCTACATTGACAGTCTACGTTTAGCCACACGCAACTGTCAACTGTAACATTCTGCTGTCAACAGTAACTGTCTACTGTCAACATGACAAGTCTTCTGACAATATATCGACAGTTTACTTTCAACAACACATATATATTGTGTTCAGCTTAAAAGTATGTCAATGAAATAACTGTCAACAGCCAACACAGTGACATACAACTTGTCAACAGTGACATTCACTTGACAGTGACAGTCTACTATCTAGAGTGACAGTCTACTGTCAACTGTGACCATCTACTGTCAACCGTGACTGTATACTGTCAACAGTAACATGGAACTGTCAACCATGACATATAACTGTCAACAGTAACTGTCTACTGTCAACATTGACAGTCCTCGTCAATATTGACAGTCTACTTTCAACAACACATACAAATTGTTTTCAGCTTAAAAACGTATCAATGCAATGACTGTCAACAGTCAACACATCGACACGCAACTTGTAAACAGTGACATTCTACCGTTGACAGTGACAGTCTACTGTCTAGACTAGAGTGAAAGTCCACGTTCAAACATGACATGTAGGCCTAACTGTCAACAGTGACAATCTACTGTCAACAGTGACTGTCTACTGTCAACATTGACAGTTTACTTTCATCAACACATACATATTCTGTTCAGCATCAAATATTATCAATGCAATGACTGTCAAAACAGTGACATGCAACTTGTCAACAGTGACATTCAACCATTGACTATTAAAGTATACTTTCAACAGTGACAGTAATGCTGTCAGCACTGACAAGCAACTGTCAACAGTGATATTCAACTGTCAACAGTGACATGCAACCTTCAATGTTGACAGTCTTCTGTCAAGAACACATAATTATATATATTGTATTCTGCTTTAAAAAGTAGCGCCACTCATCTCTTTTTTTCTCAGATGACTGATGCAGATGTAATAATAAAAAACCCAAGGACGCTTCAACTACTTGTTGAACAAGACAAGTAAGTGATCAGACCCTCTATATGACAACTGTGCATGTACATGTATAGAATTAAAGTCTGAGAAATGTAAATATCTAAACCATTATATGTGTAGATCACACTGGAGTAATAGGACGAATGTCATTTCTTCTTTGAATCAAGTTTGATGATAACAGTATTATATGTGCGAAAGATGTAATTGATTTTTAGAAACTCCTGTCAACATACTACTGTTACAGTTTGGTGTTATTTGTAAACGATGTTGCTCTGGGCCCTAATTTACGGATTTGATTTTCAAGACAAGGTATCACGGTTATTGAAAATAAATAATATAACCCATTACAGGACAATCGTGGCTCCACTAATGAACGTGACAGCGTCTGACAACTACGCTAATTTCTGGGGTGAAATGGATGATGAGGTATGTAGTTTAGGGAAGATCCTCGTATATCACTGGTTGTATATGATGAATGTTGATATTTTTTCTAAATAAAAAATTTGGATATTTATAGCCCATACCTGCACTCCTTATGCGAGGTACCGTAAAACCTCGTTGATAAGCCAACTTTTTCTTTTGGAAATTTAGGCCTGATTGTTCTTAAAGTTAAGGGTCGGCTAGACAGGAGTTTCTTTTCTAATCCTGTTACTATAGTTTAAAGCTATCTAAATGACCGAAATTAGACTTATAAAATTCACCCAAATGGCCGGGGGGGAGGGGGGGAGGGAGCCTGCTTATAAGGGAGTTTGGTATATCAGAGAAGTCTTAGTACCTACATTCTTTAGTGAATTCTGTTTTGAAGAATTATTTCTCCTTGAATGATATAGATGTGAAAAGTGTTGAATTCTTCCTTTTTCAGGGTTACTACCAGCGGAGCAGTAACTACTTTGCGGTTAAGGAGCGGGAGACTAAGGGCTGCTTCCAGGTTGCCATGGTTCACTCCATCCTCCTCATCAGCCTGCGGCATGGCATCTCACAGCGCCTTGCCTACACCCCCGCCCCCCAGAACTACCACGGGCCTTACGATGACATCATCATATTCGCACACTCTGCCAAGTTTAATGGTGTCAAGATGCACATCCTGAACACTGAGTTTTTTGGTTACGTGCCGCTGCCAATGGAGGGTCACAACACTCTGGTTGAGGAGTCTGCACAGTTTGATCACATAAAGACGGAGAGTATCGGTGAGTGGTACTTTTATCAACTAGCTGAAGTGGCCTTTGTCACATTGCCACCCTCTCAATGAGGCTTTATGCAAACACAGTGCATGCAACATACATGCATTAATGCAGCATTGGTGATCTACTGGCCACAGCTACTCTCATGCATCAAGATAACAAAAGCATATTAATTTTAGAATACATAGTGCATTAATACTGTGCTAGAAAAAATTAAGAGAAAGCTATGGCTAGACAATCTCATGACCAGTGAAGTTAAAGTCATACTTGGTGCCTAGGTTTTCACACATCTTATGATCCAGGTGCTTTGATTGGTGTGTAGATACTATACTGTGTCACCCCTCTAGTTGTGGTGGCACATCTAGGTGTAAAGGCTGCACTACATTATGTAGCACTTCACACCTCTAGGTGTTGTGGCACATCCAGGTGTGAAGGCTGCACTACACTATGTAGCACTTCACACCTCTAGGTGTTGTGGCACATCCAGGTGTGAAGGCTGCACTACACTATGTAGCACTTCACACCTCTAGGTGTTGTGGCACATCCAGGTGTGAAGGCTGCACTACACTATGAGGCACTTCACACCTCTAGGTGTTGTGGCACATCCAGGTGTGAAGGCTGCACTACACTATGAGGCACTTCACACCTCTAGGTGTTGTGGCACATCCAGGTGTAAAGGCTGCACTACACTATGTAGCACTTCACACCTCTAGGTGTTGTGGCACATCTAGGTGTAAAGGCTGCACTACATTGTGTATTAATTTACACCCATGACTTCAACTCTCTAATTGTTGTGGCACATCCAGGTGTTGAGGCTGCACTACACTATGTAGCACTTTAGACCTATATTTGCTGTGGCCCTACACCATGCAGCAGGGGTAGACACTAACTTTATCAGCCATGGGCCACCCGGGCCCGCAGCCTCAAAAATCTATGGGCCCGGACCTAAATCTGCGGACCCAACAAAAGCATTTATCTTTTTTTCAAAAAGAAACTTATAGTTAATATTGATTAGGATACATCAAAAAGTAATCAAAGTATAAAGATTCCTGTCGATTTCCTCTTTCCAACGGTATATTACATGCCTGTAATGATAACAGGATATTTTCCATGGGTTTCCTTTCCCCATTCTTGTGGGCCACCCGGGCCCATAGGAAGCTAATTCTGTGGAAAACTACGGGCCCGGACCAAGAATTACGGGCCATTGGCTCCCGGGCCAGTGTTAGTGTCTACCCCTGCATGCAGCGCTTCACATTTTTAGGTATTGGTGCACATCCAGGTGTGAAGGGCACATCCAGATGTGAAGGCTGCACTAGACTATGTAGACTGTGTTGTGGCACATCCAGATGTGAATGTTGCACTAGACTTTGTAGCTCTTCACACCTCTACGTGTTGTGGCACATCCAGGTGTTAAAGCTTGGCTACACTATGTAACAATTGTGTGGCTTCTCTCTGTATTAACCCCTGTAAGGCCAAATAAAATTCAAAACTTTTAAAAGGTCATGCAAGCTAATTACAGCTTATGGTATATCTTGGTTACAGTTGATGATGAACCACTTGAGCGCGTGGACTACCTCTATCCACCACCTCCGGTTCCGATCAAAGATAAACTTGGATTTGACCAGGTAAACATATTTCTCTCTTTATTTTTCACTGCGCATCCATTCACATGTATATAAAGTGTCTATTCTGAACATATGGACAAATGCCATCGCCCATTGATACTGTCTCTGTTGTATTTCACGAGTGGGGTTGGGGCAGTATCTCACGAAGCCGCTGGCTGAGTGGGATGCATCCCAGCCCCCACTCGTGAAATACATCAGAGCGGTATCAATGTAGTAGGCATTTGTGTTTATTTTTTTATTTGAAGCCATTTAATGAAGGAAAAGCAACTTTTTCTTAATAGCCCATTGAATACGGCCACATTGTATTCATTGGGGGGCATTGAATACGGCCTTCCAGTTCTTCAGCAGAGGAGATCTTGTATTTCCAGAAAATAATAGGAAATATGTCGAGCACTAGTTTAAACAAAATGCAAATAAATTTATCCTTCTAGGTGTACATGATAAACCTGAAGAGGCGCCCAGACCGCATGGAGAAAATGGTCAAGTGTTTTGATGAACTTGGCATCGACGCCAAATTTGTCGAAGCAGTCGATGGAAAGTAAGTTGTAATTTAAAACTTTGAAATGTAATTGGTATCCTGATCAAAAAAGGTGTAATTAATTCCATACCCAGGTAGCACAAATATGTCAGGCTGATTGTCATGCCAATGTGTGTCGATTGAATACTTAGACAGGCCCTACATTGGATGGCCAGCCCTTGCCATCGATTCTTGCCAATGTTCATTTGGTCTTTCCACCTTGACCGATGCACAGCCAAAATTGGCCTGATGGGTTTGTGCTACATGGGTAAGATAGCTGGTAGAATCACTCACCCTTGATGAGATGCACTCAACCTGAAATGCCATGATATTGCATGAGCGAATAAAAATTAACATCATTTATATATATATTTTGCAGCAGTTTATTCCTAGAGATTCTTGACAAACATTTCTGTGAACTGGGTTGTTGTTTCAGACTTCTTAATGACAGTTACTTAGAAGCCATGAAGGTCCGAATGTTGCCAGGATACGCGGATCCATACCACGGCAGGTGTGTGTCAAAGACAATTCATCTAAGAAAAACTCAGAGTAACTCTAATATTAGATTTTGCTTAAAGAAACTTATTGTAGTACTAATTGATTAGGATTAAATCTGACAGTAAGCACATTGAAAGGATCTTTCTTTATCTTAAGAAGGGATGAGCAGATACAGCCAGGATATCCCAGGATATCCCAGTGATGGTCATTTGACGGTGTGTTTTCTGTTTTCCACAGGCCATTGACAAAAGGAGAGATTGGTTGTTTCCTCAGCCACTACTTCATCTGGCTTGATGTGAGTACAACATGCTCAATCATTGCCTGTAGACCAACATAGAAGTATGTAGTAAAGAAATATTGTTTAAATATCTCACCGCCATCGAGTCAATTGCCTGTCTTATTGATGCAATGTGAAAATATAAACTTCTCCAATTCTGTAATTGTAGTAATAAATCAAGCCTCTCCATTTCTCACAGATTATAGAAAATGGGTATGAGCGTGTTTTGGTGTTTGAGGATGACATTCGGTTTGGGCCATACTTCAGACGTCGCCTTGGTTACATCATGGAGGAGGTCCGGCAACTACGCCTTGACTGGGATCTCATGTAAGCTTACCAGCCATTTTATCAGACAGAAATAAATATGTTGAGTAGAGCCCAAGAAATCTGGCCTTTTAAGTAACTGTACTATGTTGCTGTCAACAAGAACAGACAGGCTGCTACTATTGACAGTGGCACTGTACAGCTGCTGATACCTTTGAGAGTTCAACTTGAAATTGATGGTCTATAAGCAATAAATGTTATAAACTGTTAGTAAGAGATACATAGTAAATCATTGAGTCAAGTACCACAATACTCATGTTACCATACCATATACCCTTATCCCCCAGTTACCTTGGTCGGCGGAGAATGAGACCCAAGTTTGAGACATACGTCTATAACACGCGAATGTTCGTGCACCCTGACTACTCCCTCTGGGCGCTCGGTTTCCTCCTCACCAACCGAGGTGCCACCAAATTGGTGGCCACCGACCCCTTGAGTAAACTCATGGCCCTGGACGAGTATATCAGCATCATGTTCAATAAGCACCCCTCGTGAGTGACACAGAGTACCTCCTACACTCTTAAAGAGGGTGGAGTCTTCAAGAGTTTTGTAACACTAACACTGGCCTGAGACCAATTCTCAATTTTGAGAGAATCATTCTATCATACAATTCTCAATTTCGAGAAAATCATGACATGAATAGGTAGGACACACAACCTGGTTTGAGAAGAGTTGTGTCCCAAAATTGCCCAATTTGTGTTACATAACTCCTGAACAACTCCCCATGTACAGTATGAAATGCAGTGAGACCTCGGTAATCCATGTTCGGATAATGGAGTCTGACTGTAATAGGGAGCCAACATGAAATGGACAACAGTCAACCGTCACAGTTTGGTGTAGACTGTGATTGTGACAGTTGATTATCAACTGACTATCCGCTTTACATTGGCTCCTTATCATTGAACTTCTTGCACGGTGGCGGTTGTAGCACAGCTTATTAACCATCTGTCTCTGCTCCCTTACCGGTCATCGGTATAGTTACCTGGGCAGGAAGAAGCTGCGGTGGCAGGACGAGGACTATGTGAAGGGGACCGAGCACCTTGTCTACCCCCACTATTCCTACTGGACGCTGTCCTACCTCCTCACACGCAGCGGTGTCGACAAACTGTTGAGTCATGATCCACTCAATAACCTGCTGCCTATAGACGAGTATATACCCATACTCTTTGACAAGCACATAGAGTGAGTTGGTTATTTATAGACCTTTGAGCTGTTGGCTCAGTTTCTTTGCTCTAGCTCTGGCAATATTCTGGATCTCTACTCCTTCTTTCGCATATGGTAGAAGGCTCTCACTCTTGATAGTTAATGGTAACTTTCAGTTTTGAGAGTTGCCATAAGCTGTTAGCAGCAGAATTGCTTATTGTCAGTTGATGGCAGATTTCAGTGTGAAGAACAATTGTCAGCAACTTCCACAGTTGACAGCAGATTTCACCATTGATAGTTGACAGCAGCTTTCACTGTTGACAGTCCTACCATTTATAGATATAGCCCTTGGTTACTTCAACTAGATTTAGAAATTCTTCATCTAATTATTATGGGGGATTGTTTTTTTGTAGAAAATATATCTTTCATCTAACTATTGACATAATACTAACATTAATCTCCTATCTTCATTAGTTTACAATTGAATGCAATATCAATATACAATTAACTGGTTAAGTTAAACTTTTTGAATCTGAAACAAAATATGATACCTGCGGATCAGGCATGCAATTTTCCTAATTTTGTCAGAATACCTACAATCTCATTGAGAGTTCTGTTTTCTGTTCGATACAACATTTCAATTGTCAGTAGACATGTCCATGTCCAGTAGGGACTGTCTCAATAATACCATACAGTTTTAAACCTGTAGTGTTTTGTGTAATATGATTATCGGTTTCCTAGGGATGAGTGGAAGAACCAGTTCTCCCCACGAGACCTGAAAGGCTTCTCGGTGGAGCCATTGCTGGTGTACCCCACGCGCTACACAGGGGAGCCCGGATACATCACGGACACAGACCACTCTGAAGTCATCAACTTTGGTGCTGACGGTTACATTGACAAGAACCCCAAGCTTAAAAAGCCTGAAGGTCCGGGGTCACCACTCAAGGATACCCAACCAGGTCAAGGTCACAGAGGTGACATTGAAGACTTACCCAAACCCAAAGATGAACTATGACCTAAAGACAACTAAAGTATTCAAATATGAATGGGGTTATTTCTGAGCATTGCTTGGCCTTTTGTACTTCTTTACAGACTTGTATTTTTCCTCATAAACAATGCTGACAATTTAAACAATCAATTCATAGGGCTTACATTTGACTAATATACAATACTATCACATTAGTGAATAGATGGGATTGCACAGATTAACACAAGTTCATGAAACAGGTACATGTATATTGTTTATGCATAATAATATCACAGCTATAAGGGGTATTGAAATATATCATGTGTGTCTTACTTGAAATATATAAATGTGTTCACACAAATGTGAGGATAATATTGCAAAGCAGGATGAATTGTAGGTTGTGGAAAAGGAATTGAACATATGTTTTATAGCCCATGTGTTGAATTATGTCACTGGTATTGTTTGTGCAGCTTCTAATGGTATTTTTTGTATAGCGTTCCTTCTCCTTACAGAATAGTGATTATGTAGATCTGAAGATATTTGAACTAGGGATGTCATTGACATCCCGTTTTTGTTGATTGCGATTATCGAGATTTTTGGACTCAATTTTCCGATTTTTGTCGATGTCAAAATAGAGTAAATCAAAGCATTAAATCAGCCCAATAAACGTATATTCTACTGCATGTGAATTTTGGAGCATGATATTCCACATTTCAATATATCCTGTTCTATCCAAAGTGCACAAATTTCGTGATCATGGATTGATATGCATTTCTAGGATTAATATAACGATTTTCTTGATGTGATAATCAGGATTCCGGAAATGTCGGTATTTCAATTTGGGGGGTATCGATGACATCCCTAATTTGGACTTAAAGCTGTCTCAGTATAATTAATTGTGTGAAGAAGGATTGTATATTTTTGTGAGTGTCTTTTGTACTTGGCTATAAATGTTATTCATCATCTTAATCGAGTATCATGATGTAAATTTAGCATGTTTTTGTTTGTATGATAGGACTTTGTTAGTTTAGTTAAATTTTTAAAGAAAATATACCGTGCAATTACCCTCTAGAGATACACTTCAACTATGATACTTCTGAGAAAGAAATGCTGAAGATACAATGTATTAAAGTAGCTGGAAAGTAGTCTTATTCCATTCACTGTTGCTTGTGTTGGAAGCAATGATATTTATGAGCCCTTGGCTTCGGTGCTGACTCTAACACAATGCTGTAGTGAAAAACTAGGTTTGTACATATTCAGAGAGTGACTTATACAGAAAATGCACATGGACATGTGCTACCTAAATTTAGATTTAGCAAGGATGTCACCCATTTTAAACTAAATGACTGAATTATTAGGAGTGCTGATATACAATAATGAATAAAGTTCCACCTTACTATTTTTATATTGTTTCCTTGTTACTATATTGATAACGATTATTGGGGTGCAGTAGGGAAAACAGCAACTTCATCGGCACCATATTAAGCATTTTAGGCATAGCAATCTGCAGACTCCCTCTACCTCTCGATGCTTAACATTTAAAAACAACTTACTTGCATTTACAATCATTTATTTCTGATGAATAGTTATTACAAAAAGTTATAAACGACATTTATTTAGTATCACAGATATCTTTTTGTTTAAAATGTGCATTTAAAAGTCCATTACCATGCAAATATAATTATGATAAACAAGTTCTATACACATCAACAAGTCTCCTGATCATACACGTTAAAACTCTTAAGCTCTTAGACTAATATCCTTTATGCAAATTAGATATACACAAATGTATATAAGTTTGAACAAGTCCACCATACCTAGGGTATCGTCATGATCATGCATGGTCACTACCACTTTAATATTCTGAGATACCCGTCCCCTGCAGAAAACCCCTATTCTGTCAAATCCTAATTCACATCTGGAAGAAGTTGGCAGAGATGGATCACACACTTCTACATCCATATCACAATGTGTTTCTACCCGACACAGTGCATTTCTTTCTTTCTAGATCAACCCTTTAAGGGCTGCATAGTGGTTTAATACACTATGTCGTTTTGGTGCATGAAATGCAGCCCTGGTGAGTAGGCTACGGTAACTCGCCCGTGCTGCATTGAAGCATCACATCATCGTCGACCCTACGAAGTCCTTGCACAAACTCCCAGAAAGTTGGCACGACATACCGATGAAGTGCCGGTGAGAGAGATCGGGCCGTGCTGTGGGCTATCAGTGCCTTGCTTTGCTGCATCTTGACGACAATTGACGCTTGGGAAAATGATGCAGTTGTTAAAGGGTTAAATAATCCTTCAGACATGACTTATACAGCGGCGGCGAGCATCTTCTTGAGCTCTCCAGACGCATGCAGGTTGTTGATCTCCTTCTCGCCTCCCACGTATTTACCACCCACAAACAGCTGAGGCACCTGAAAGATGAAGATAGATATTAGGCAACGGTTATTTTTCA
Source organism: Harmothoe impar (assembly GCA_947462335.1). Classification (NCBI taxonomy): domain Eukaryota; kingdom Metazoa; phylum Annelida; class Polychaeta; order Phyllodocida; family Polynoidae; genus Harmothoe; species Harmothoe impar. The sequence goes on along the minus strand of OX381713.1, from coordinate 26,707,661 downwards.
GCACATGTGTGACAGGGCCCTCTGAAACTCAGTCTACCTTACTACTCGCCCCTCCCTAGCTGTGTGGCAAGGCGTCTGAGGAGGCCGGAGCCGAAGTTGAAAGCTTAATTAGGGAGTGTTGATTTACTAATTACTGGGGGGGGGGGTGAGATTTGCTTTCATGCCGAGGCGCAAACATTTTTTACGTCCCCCCCCCTCAAGGGTGCAAAGAATGTTTTGCGCGCTCAATCAGCAAAGGTGCCGAAAATATTTCGCCCCCTTTTGAACTATAGTAACGTGCAGGCTTTTTTGCTTAAAAGGGGTTGAATATTTTATGCCCCCCCCCCTCAATAGGGGTCAGAATTTTTTACGTGCCCTCCTCCCATCACTCAGGAGGGGTTGGACATTTTTACACCCTTCCCAAAACCCACCACGCCCTGTACAGTAACTAATAATTATAAATGAGCACTCCCTTAGCCTAGGCTGAGCCCCACCCCACCTCTACAACTTAGAAGTGCCACGTCCCTTTTCCTTCCCCTGTTGTTGTAACTTACAAGTTCATACACGCACCCTTTTGCTTTTTAATGCTGTAACTTGTAAATCTGACGTCCCACATTACGATGCTCACATGATTATAATTAATCCAACGCATAGATCTAATAATAATGAATGGTATATGTGATTGATATCACATGTGGACCAGGGCAGTCTAGCGTCTCCCAGATTGAGGCCTGACTGAGGGCATCTGTACTTCTCTTCATATGTTTAGGACCACATTAATAACAATACGGCTCCCATGATGCAGTTCACCCGAGGCAATTTTGTTGGGTCCTGGTCGGTGGTTGCGTTCCCGCTTAGCACCATGTTGTTATTGCAACTTTCTTCTCACAGCACACCCCAAAGCACCAAATGTTCAGACCTAGTGTCGCCTGCAGCAAAGCTGCTGGTACAGAAATAAAGAATTTCACACCCTAGTCCCGATGGTTCCTGGACCGTCCACTGTGTGGACGGTTACATAACCTGACCACAGCTCCCTATCAGCTGGTGGGGGCTGGAGGAGGCTGGAGGAGGCTGGAGAAACCATAACACCATATGTGGGTGGTGGGGCTCTAAAGCCCTGAGTGAAAAGGGAGGGCTTAACTTGAAAACTTTGCAATAATTATATTTTAACTTTTGATATATTTATGCACATTAAACCAAATTATTCAAATTATGATGTATGATTTTTTTAAAGTAGTCCAGGTGCCAAAGTCCCTTTTTCTCCTAACCACCCATTATCCTGCATTTGATTGATTCCACAGATGCACATGACAGCATAGTTATTAAAAGTGATATAGGGTATATATCTGGGGTTCTGTCCAGATAGTCCAGGTGCCAAAGTACTTATGTAGCCTAACCACAATGTATTCTAATAACCCTGGAAAGTCCTTTTTCTAGCCTCACCTCAACATATTTTATTAAATCTTCAGATGCACATAACACCATAGTTATTCAAAGTATGATACAGGATATATATCTAGGGTTTTGTCCAGATAGGCCAGGTGCCAAAGTCCATTTTCTAGTTTAACCACAATGTATTCTAAAAATTATGGGATATATAGCTCTCTATATAGGGTTGGGCCAAATTTAAAAAAGAAAAATGTAATACGGGTGTCAAAGTCCATCTGACGTGTGCGAGCTCATACGAGGGCCTAAGGACGCCAATGAGGTGTTGCAAGCCCATACTTAGGGGGGGGGGGAAGGGGGGGTGAACCCATACAAGGATGTGGGGACCCCAGTGATGGCTGTGCTGTCCCAAACAAGGGCCTGATGACCCAGCGATGGCTGTACAAGCCCATATCCTAGCCTGATGAACGCAGCAAGGGGTATGCGAGGCCAAACAAGGGCCTGATGACCCCAGTGAGGTGTGTACAAGCCCATACTAGGGCCTGGTGAACCCAGCAAGGGGTATACGAGCCCAAACAAGGGCCTGGTGACCCAAGTGAGGGGTGGGCAAGCCCAAACAAGGGCCTGATGACCCCAGTGATGGCTATGCGAGCCCAAACAAGGGTCTGATGACCCAGCGATGGCTGTACAAGCCCATACTACGGCCTGATGAACCCAGCAAGGGGTATGCAAGCCCAAACAACGGCCTTATGACCCCAGCGATGGCTGTGCAAGCCCAAACAACGGCCTGATGACCCAAGCGGTGGCTGTATGAGCCCGTAGGAGGGCCTGGTGAACCTAGCCAGGATTGTGCGAGCCCATACGATGGCCTGATGACCCCGGCGAGGGTTGTACGAGCCCAAACAAGGGCCTGATGATCGTAGCGATGGCTTTACAAGCCCATAGAAGGGCCTGATGACCCCAGCTAGGGGTGTGCAAGCCCAAAGAAGGACCTTACGACCCCAGCGATGGCTGTTTGAGCCCATATAAGAGCCCAACGACCCTAGTGATGGCTGTGCAAGCCCATACTAGGGCCTCCCAGTGGGCACAAAATTCAGTCCAACGTTGAATCAACATTGCATCAACATTGAATCAACATTGACAACCCTTTAACAATGTTGATTCAATGTTCTGTGCCCACTGGGCTGGGGACCCTAGTGAGGGGTGTGCGAGCCAAAACAAGGGCCGGATGACCCCAGCGATGGCTGTACGAGCCTAAAGGAGGGCCTGGTGAACCTAGCCAGGATTGCTCGAGCCCATACAAGGGCCTGGTGACCCCGGCGAGGGTTGTACGAGCCCAAACAAGGGCCTGATGATCGTAGCGATGGCTTTACAAGCCCATAGAAGACCCCAGCGAGGGGTGTACGAGCCCAAACAAGGGCCTGGTGACCCCAGAGAGGTTTGTACGAGCCCAAACAAGGGCCTGATGATCGCAGCGATGGCTGTACAAGCCCATAGAAGGGCCTGAGGACCCCAGCGATGGCTGTGCAAGCTCAAACAAGGGCCTGGTGACCCCAGCGAGGGTTGTACGAGCCCAAACAAGGGCCTGGTGAACCTAGCCAGGGCTGTACGAGCCCATACAAGGGCCTGATGACCCCAGCGAGGTGTGTGCGAGCCCAAACAAGGACCTTACAACCCCAGTGATGGCTGTATGAGCCCATCTGAGAGCCCAACAACCCTAGCGATGGCTGTGCGAGCCCATACAAGGGCCTGCTGACTGAATTGTGGGATCTTCGAGCTCATACAAGTGCCTGGTGAACCTAGCAAGGGCTGTACTAGCCCATACAAGGGCCTGATGACCCCAGGGGGGGCTCTACGAGCCCAAATGAGGGCCCAATGACCCTAGTGATGGCTGTGCAAGCCTATACAAGGGCTTGATGAACCAAACGACAGCTGTGAGAGCCCATACAAGGGCCTGGTGACTGAATTGAAGGATCACTGACCTCTCGTCTGGCCTTGCCCATCCTAGTTTTAGCTATTTGACCCCTCATTTGGCCTCCCCATCACAAATTTAGCTACCTGACCCCTCATTTGGCCTCGCCCACCCTATTTTGGCCTCTTTTACCCGATTCTTAGCTCTATGACCCGTCGTTTGACCTCTATAAATGGGTGGGAGAGGACAAATGAAGGGTCATATAGCTAAGAATAGGGTAAAAGAGGCCAAACAACGGATAATATAGCCAGGGTCATGAGGCCCTTGTATGGGCTCGCACAGCCCTCACTGGGGCCCTCAGGCCTTTGTATGGGCTTGCACACCCTTGCCAGGGTCATGAGGCCAGTATGGGCTTGCAACACCTCATTGGCGTCCAACACCTTGTTTGGGCTCGTACAGCCTCACTGGGGTCCCCAGACCATTCTATGGGCTCCCACACCCCTCACTGGGATCTCCAGACTCTTATATGGGCTTGCACACCCTTGCTGGGGTCATGAGGTCCTTGGATGGACAAACGAGAGGTCAGATAGCTAAAAACTGGGTAAGCGAGGCCAAACAAGGGGTCAGACAGCTAAGAATTGGGTTTCGCTGGTTCCCACGGGTGCCGGGGCTAACCCGCAGGCCCTGGCTAACTAGTACTAGCTCTCTAAGAGCTAACACGTGACTTCACTTGTCAGCCTGCAACATTTAGGTCACAGATACAAGCGGAGTCACGTGATCTGTGATGTCATCTGTCACTCTCCATCATGGGCGCCGATCTTCAGTGAGTTGCCCACGTTGGAGAGCGTGACATAGCGCTGATGGCCTGCGTCCTTGATAATGGACGGGGAACCAGCGAAAGAATTGGGTAAGAGAGGCTAAACGAGAGGTCAGATAGCTGAAAATGGGGTAAGCCAGGCCAAATGAGGGGTCAAATAGCCAAGAATTGGGTAAGAGAGGACAAATGAGGGGTCAGCTAGTTAAGAATTGAGTGAGAAGCCAAACGATGCAGTGGCATCATTTCTTATATTGTTGTCCAGAATTGAGTGCATTGATTTGGGAAAACCTCCAAAGGGGGATCCCCATATCATAGTTTCTGACCCCTCATTTGGCCTAGCTTACTCAAGACTTAGCTATTTAACCCCTCTTTTGGCCTCGCTTACCCCATTTTTAGCTATCTGACCCCTTGTTTGAACTCTCCCACCCAATTCTTAGCTATCTGACCCTTGGTCGGCCTCTCCCACCCCATTTTTGGCTATCTGACCTCTCGTTTGGCCTCTCTTACTCAATTTTTAGTTATCCGACCCCTTCTTTGGCCTCGCACACCCCATATTTTGCTATCTGATCTTTTGTTAGGCCTTTCCCACCACATATTTAGCTTTCTGACCCCTAGTTTGGCATCTCCCATCCAACTTTTGCAATGGCAGAAACAGATTTAGTCACATCATCGAACCTCTCTGTCCATGTCTGTCTTCTCCCAACTCTTAATTGAGGGATCTGCGAGCTCATACAAGGGCCCAATGACCCTAGTGATGGCTCAGCAAGCCCAAACAAGGGCCTGATGAACCAAGCGACAGCTGTGAGAGCACATACAAGGGCCTGGTGACTGAATTGAGGGATCAATGACCACTCCAAATTAAGGGTTATATAGCTAAGAATATGGTAAGAGAGGCCAAATCACGGGTCAGATAGCTTAAAAAGTGGTGGGAGAGGCCAAACAAAGGGTCAGATAGCTAAATTTGGGGTGGGAGAGGCCAAACGAGGGATCAGATACCGAAAAAATAGGGTGGGTTACTCCAAACACAGTGGCGGATTTAGGGGGGTGCGCGGGGGCGCGCGCCCCCCCTTTTTTGGGCAAAATTTACATTTTTTTAATGTAAAATTTGACACAAAAGTTAGGAATGGAGAATTTTTCCTATAGCGCGCACCCCCCTTTTCAAATTCCTGTATCCGCCACTGAAACAAGGGTTCAGATAGCTAAGAATGGAGTGAGCAAGGCCTGACAATGGGTCAGATAGCTAAACAAAAGGGAGGAGAGCAGCCAAGCAAAGGATCAGATAGCAAACGAGGGGTCATATAGCTACGAATTGGGTAAGAGAGGCCAAAATGGGATGGGGAGGCCAAATGAGGGGTCAAATAGGATGGGCAAGGCCAGATGAGAGGTCATGGATCCCTTAATTTACCAGGCCCTTGTATGGGCTCATACAACCCTCGCTGGGGTCATGAGGCCCTTGTTTGGGCTCGTGCAGTCATTGGTGGAGTCACGAGGCCCTTATTTGGGCTCATATAGCCATCACTAGATACATCAGGCCCTTGTTTGGCCTCTCCCACCCTATTTTTAGCTACCTGACCCCTCATTTGGGCTCGCATACCCAATTTTTAACTATCTGACCCCTCGGTTGGCCTCGCTTACCCCATTTTTAGCTTTCTGACCTCTCATTTGGGCTCTACTACCCAATTTCGAGCTATCTCACCCCTCCTTTCGCCTCGCCCACCCCATTTTCAGCTCTCTAACCCCTTGTTCCGCCTCCCCCACCCCATTTTTAGCTCATTTGGCCTCTCTTACCCAATTTTTGACTATCTAAACCCTCGTTTGGCCTCGCTTACTCAATCAGTGGCGTAGGAAAAAGGGGGGCCAGGGGGGCCCAGGCCCCCCCAATCACTGAGGACGGGGGAGCCTGAATATGTTTGGCCCCCCCCAAAATTTGTCAAACCCTGCAAAACAATACAATCAATTTCCAATCCTTACCTCTCCCACAAAGGGAAAAGTGGGGGAAGAGGGGCCTGGCCCCCCAACCATAAGTAAATGGGACTCTTTTCTATACAATCCAATATAAGCATGTATATATGATACATGATGCATAAAAGCCGATACTTAAGGCTGGTTGAATTGGGCCCCCCTGGGCCCCCCAATGAAGATTTGCTTCCTATGCCTCTGTCAATTCTTAGCTATCAGACCCCTTGTTTGGCCAGAATTAATAAATTACATTGTGTAAAAAAAGACTTTGACGCCTGGACTATCTGGACAGAACCCCCCAATATATATCCTATATTTTACTTTGAATAACAATGGTTTAAGTTAATGTGCATCTAAAGATTTAATAAAATATATGGTGCTGAGGCTAAAAAAATGACTTTGGCACCTGGACTATTCTTTTTTTTTTAATTTGGCCTAATCCTACAAAACTACAATCTTTGGGCCCTCCCAGAATTTACGAAATATATTGTGGCTCGGCTAAAAGAAGAACTTTGGCACCTGGACTATCTGGACAGAGCCCAAGATATATTTAGGCTAGAAAAGGGACTTTAGCACCTGGACTATCTGATCAGAACCCAAGATATATTTAGGCTAGAAAAGGGACTCTGGCACCTGGACTACTCTTTTTTTTTTAATTTGGCCTAATCCTATAAAACTACAATCTCTGGGCTGTTCAAGGATTAATAAAATACATTGTGGTTAGGCTACATAAGTACATTGGCACCTGGACTATCTGGACAGAACCCCAGATATATATCCTATATCATACTTTGAATAACTATGGTGTCATGTGCATCTATGGAATCAATAAAATACAGTATACTGGGTGGTTAGGAGAAAAAGGGACTTTGGCACCTGGACTACTTTAAAAAAAATCATACATCATAATTTGAATAATTTGGTTAAAAGATGTATCTATACCTAAAGTCCAACTATAATTATTGCAAAATGCCTTCCTTTTTTAAGGTTAAGGAGTAGTGAGCCCCAGCCCCTGTGACTCCATCCCCATGGTATCAAGTGTCCTAGAACAACCACAGTGTTGATAATAATCTGGTGCTAATTAGGTGCAGGTGACCACGGGGTCGCCGGGCGTCGGGAGTCAGATCTACAGATAACCATTGGGACGGGACTGTTCAGCTTTTGCCAACAGACTGCCCTGATGATTTTTTGTCTTTTTTCGTTGTTTTCTGTGTAAACTAATGCCTTACCTTCATTTTCATGAAGGTTATCGAAGGTACATGCAATATTCTGCCCACAGAGCGTCTCAAAAAGTGTCTCACCCTGTTTTTACATAAGAACCAGCAGCTCCTCTGCCGGAGATACTGGCGCGGGAAAATCATGGAGACAGCGTTCGTCTGACCTACTATACTGCACGGCGGGAATGCCTTAGCATATCGGAAATAGGATCGGAGTGGCGTAATATTTTCAATCTCCAACTCTGAGTCCAAGGACTGAAGGTAGAACTTATGATTGGGCCAGCTTGGGGCGCGGTGCATAGCTGGGTAGCGACCTGATTTACTGGTATGTGTAACAAAGAGGATTCTGTGTAAAGGGACACTTCACAAAGGTCTGCTTTACTTGAAACCCAACCCTTAAGTTTAGCATTGACCTGAAAAAGTTGGTTTTGTGTTATTTTAGTGACTCTTTTTCTATATCAATTTTCTGTACGAAATATTGCTTTTTTGGTTTCAATCTTTGATGGCATGGATTGGCATTGATCAAAACTTATTTTATTTCCAAATGTTTCACAGGAAAAAAAAGAGACAGAAAGCAAGGGACTTTTTTGACAAAAAGTCCAAAAAATACCTGTCGTATAAGAACCTGGCACGGAGGTGCCCTGGTTCAATAACTAGAGATCTAGATCTACATTGATACAATACATATACAACAAGTCTACTCACAGCTCGTGTATCAGTTAGGCAGATGGTCTGGAAGTAGGTTTCTATCTGGGTGACGTCTTGTCGACTCTCTATCTCGGCCACTTCGTAGTCTGCAGGTTTTAGTTTGAACTCAGACAACAAGGTGCGAGCCGAGTTACACTCCGGGACGCCGCGCTTCACGAACAATAACACCTTCTTCTGCTTTATCTTAGCGTCCACGTACGGTTTGGCGCCTGCTCCTGCCATCGTGGATGTTTTTATTTTGGATATTATCTGCGTATTTTGATGTATTTTCTGACGGGAAAGTGGAGAAAGCGTCCTTGGTTTCCGTGGTGTTGTTGGCGGATTAAGTTTGTTCTCGACTCCGTGAGTGGAGAGTTAGACTTACTCTCCAAACAGATGTTTTGTTGCTTCAATGACTTAACTACTGAGGACAACTATGATTGGAGAGCCGCTTCGGTTTCCCGCGCTCCGGAAAGACCGGTTTTATATCATTCATGTAAGGATCAGGCTCGAGTAGCCTAGTATGTACAGAGCTACCAAATTGGTGTTAAAGCACATGTAGCTATTTAAAGTGCCCTTTTCTTTATTTGAGAAGGCAGGAGAAATATGCCACGCCGCCGACCACGGTCGCGGTGGGTTGTGGGTCGTTACTATGGCGGGTTGTCCTAGCAACCAGTGCGTCTCCAAGCAAACCCGCCTTAACTACAAGACACAGTGAGACAGCAACGCATCAGTATACACAGCAACGCATCAGCAACCACACGCATCTCCCGAGTCTTCCCAGTTATTATTACATTATTCCACCTAGATCGAAATAATCTAAGTCTACAATGGCAGAAATGTGCAGCTCGGAGCTGTCCGTGGTGAGTAACATGTCTGATACAATATGTAACTTGTATTTAATAGACCTAAACTAAACTAAACTAAACTAAAGCATGCCACGCCCACTGTCCAGACTCCAGTGTTTCAAATTCAGGGGAGGGGGCGTGGTCGGTCAATATTTGATTTCCTCATTTCGAGCCAGGTCTCAAATGATTATCGTGTAGAGTAGGCCTATACTATAGGGGCCACTTATCGGCAGTTTAAGGTGAAATCTCCAAGATTATGTATACTTTTTCATAAATATAGATGAATAGAGTCTAGCCTGTATATTCAAATAGGCCTACATGTACAGTGAGATTGGTGACATCATAAGTAGGGGCCTGCTTGCACCCATTATTTCGAGGCACATCTAAAGGTAGTTTTTAAAGCATATTTCTTAACAATCAAGTACCAAAACATGTGGCTAAAAAAAGAAGCCATTCGAAATTGTAAGGTTCAATTAGGTACATATCTATTTAATTCAGATGGACTGGGGTGATTCGGAACCAGACGTCATGTTCAACCCGTACGAGTGGGGAAGTGCATATTTTCAGGTAACTAAAAGCTTTTAACACATTTCATCCCCGTAGCTGAATTATAATTTATAAGTAGGTACCCACCAGTAAGCATGACATTACCGCAAATCAGCCATTCAAGCCATTTGACAATCATACCGTAACCGTATACCGGTACCTAAATGTAAACATACCGGTAACAATGAAGTATAGATGAAAACAACACTCAGCAGGGAATTTAATGTTCGAATCCCAAATGTAAATACTCAATTCTGTCTAAACTTATGTAGTGATCGCAATCCTGATTAAATAAAAAAATTTAAATCCAGTCTGTGCCCTACGGCGATGCACCGGACAAATCCATCTACACACGTCCAAAGTATGCATGTTGCTGCAAAAATCAGTGGCTACATGACGAAAGGCAGTATTGCCAACCCTTCAGCACAATAACCGAAGAGGCTGAAGACGAGCAGGTAATTACTTTATTATATTTTATTCTCATGTTATCCTTTTTATAACATCCACTGAATTATAAATAAATTGTAAATTTTTCTTCATTAATCAAATATCATGGTGCAATATCGTAGGACATGTTTCAATAGAGAAATTTAAATTTGTAAAGAGAGTTTATAGCCTTTTTGGGGAAAAACTAAATTTTATGGGCATTAATGTAACATGACTTCTTGACTGTTTTAAATGTAAGGCAAATAGATCTTACTCCAACAACAGTTTTGCTGTGTATAAGCATCTCTCCCAGCCATAATAATAATTTAATCTTTTAAGGACCACATAGTGCTCTCATGATGCAGTTGCCCATTATCGCCATGATGCATGAATGCAGCTCTAGCGAGTAACTCATCAGGGCTGCTTTCAAGCACACTCCCAAAGGGTTGGCATAGTCTTGGCAAGCAGCCTTGCAAGCACTGCATTCAAGCATCATGACGATAAAGGACATAGCACATTTAAGCACTATGCCACCCTAAAGGGTTGATCTAAACAACAGAACTGTGTCATCTGAATGTGCCATTGTTATTTCCAGCCTGTTGCAGCACTGATTGCAGCCACCAGCTTCGCAATGACAGGGTCCTTCGGGAACTTGTACCAGGTATGGATAATATCGATGCACCCTTTTACCTACAGCTTATATCATAATGATTTCGCTGATGCGATAATCAGAATTCCGGAAATGTCGGTGTATCTACTTAAGGGGTATTGATGACAGTCCAAGTGGACCCTGTATTACCATTAATGCTAAATTCTTTTTACTTAGTATCAAACATTCACTGAATTTACAGGTGAATGAAAATTAAAGCATGACGTCGTGGATTTAAATTAATACAACTTTTAAAACTCATACAATTTTCCTCTTGCAGAATCGCTTCAATGTCAAGGCTGCAGGCAGTAACATGACTCTTCGCAATATTGCCCTGGTGTTCAACCCACAAATCAAAACGTGAGTTCAATTTACAATATCGGCTGTAACTACAATATTGTCATATTGACATTATTTTGATAAAGCACTGCCCATTATGAGAGCCTTACTAGCTACATAATCTATATGTACAGAGCTATCTCTGTGTACAGTCTTTATTACCAATGTAGGTATATTAAAGGGGCATTCCCATTCACACTTCACCACATAGTAGATTAGTACTAGAATTGTAACTGGTACACGCTCAGTGATTATATTAAAGTATCATGGAGTTGTTGAAAGACCCTGGCGAGTTACCTGCCAGGGCTGCATTGATGCATCATGACGCGCAAGGGCATTGTGCATTTAAGCTCTAGTACTATGTGACCCTAACAGGGTTAAGGCATCATGTATTTGCTAATAGGCTAACTCTAACATGTTCTGTTTCCAGGCTGCTGGTTGAGCTCCTGATAGACCGCTCCCTTGTTCGCTTCGCCATCTCCGCCTGCTTCTCATCACCAACTGCCCAAGTCTATGACAGTGTCCAGCGCAGCCTCCAGGAGACCTGCAGTAAATTCCTCTCAGCTGTTGCCCAGTTCCAGACCAGCGTGCACACCTCCTGCATTGACTCCCAGGCACTAGTGCCAGCGCAAGTCCCTAAGACCGTCATCCAGCTTGAAGAGGCAGTGGTGCCAGCAGTCCCCAAGGCCGTCATCCAGCTTGAAGAGGCAGTGGTGCCAGCAGTCCCCAAGGCCGTCATTCAGCTTAAAGAGGCAGTGGTGCCAGCAGTCCCCAAGGCCGTCATTCAGCTTAAAGAGGCAGTGGTGCCAGCGGTCCCCAAGGCCGTCATCCAGCTTAAAGAGGCAGTGGTGCCAGCGGTCCCCAAGGCCGTCATCCAGCTTAAAGAGGCAGTGGTGCCAGCTCTTGCAGTTGTCCCCAACATCCGGGACCAGCACAGCATCCATAACAATATTGCTAGCCTCCAGGACAAGGTCACAGACAAGAAGGTCAAGGACAACAGCAAGGTCAAGGACAAGAAGTTTAGCGACAAAAAAGTCAAGGATATTAAGCTGAAGGAGATAAATGTCAAGGATTGCACCACCAAAGACTCTAATGCTGGCTCAATTGCCTATCACAATGTCGATTACAGTATTTTTGTCGCCAAGCCAAACGTAGAACCAGCTCCAAAGAAGAAAAAGGCCAGTCGCCTGATGCGGTTCTTCAATTTTGTACTCTGTCGCAGCCGGCACAGGACCTAATTCACTCATCTGTATTCACTGTTCCATCTTTATCAGGTTATAAAGTTGATAAATCACCAGCCGATCCATGTGAAAAGGACAGAATTGAATGTGATTACCGGTGCTACACACTATATTTATGCAGTATTTTCTAATCAGCCTTTACAGTTTACTGTTCAATCCTTTTACAGTCATGTATTATGCAGTTATCTAGCTGGTAAATAACCAACAGCTTCAAATATTTATTGACTCAGGTTTACTCTGAGTCTTGTGCGACGGGTAGCAGGGGGTCTCTCAGCCTAAAATTTAAAACAGCTGTCATTCCTTCAAAATTGGAGCTTTTTCTCTCAATTTTGTGTCATTAGATGCGGTACAATGTTGTCCTTCCTATGTAATCGCGCTTTAATCCATTTTCAAACGCTTCCCCCTGAAAAGCATGATTTTAATTTTGTGTCTAAAATGGTGGTAATTTGCTTCAGCATAGAGCCCTATGGGAGCCTGTAGATAACCCTTGACATTTAACAGTTACATATTGAACGGGCTCAGTGCTAAGTCAATGGGACAGATCTCGGCAGCCGACCAAACCGGGGTGAGACACTTTTTTTCAGCAAGCTTTGACTGGATCCAATGGTAATTTAACACAGGGAAGTACTACACTACTTCCCAAAGGAGATGCCATCCTATATCATATACTAGGCCCAACATACGCTGCAGTATGTTAGATACCGGTATGGTAATTTAATGGTAATTTAATATATATGTTGCTGTCCAGTGTTGTTCAATACATGACAAATATTTTGAGAACAAAAACAGACAACCCTGTAGTAGGATATAGCTCAGACCCTACTAAGCACTATTCGCTGTTACTTACAATATAGACATGGGAGCTTTTTATTCAGTGTGTGTCTGACATAGACGTGAGAGGACAAAAGACATAGATAGCCAAGATCGGGGAACATGAAAATTTGAATTTGGGCCTAAGTACCCCCCCAAAAGAAAGTCAATGTCCACATTTTTTTTGAGTATACCCTTCTTTTGCGCGGCTTGCCTCACTCGGTGTGGCTTTCTTAGGGCACCTGCGTCATGCGACCTATAGGTTGTGTGGTGCAGGCCTATAGGTAGTTGTGAGTTCCTGACTTGTGACGCACAATTTGGGTATGCTATCCGAAACAGTCCAGCCAGGATATAATAGGGGGAGCAATGGATGGATATGGATAGTGGACTAGGGTAAACCAAAGGTGCTGAATTCATTTCTGTTATGTGTAGGATGATATCTAGGTCGGAAAAAGGTCAAAATCAAGGTCAAAGGTCACATCTTTAAGAATCCCATTGATACAAGAGTGCACCCTTTCTCTTTCTTACTATAATAAATGATACATTTCCCTTCACACCTCTACCTGACCCTGAGTCTAGTTAACGGGGGAAGGGGAAGGGGAAGGGACTCGGGGTTGGGACTCGGGGGTGAGACTCCGGGGTGGGACTCGGGGTTGGGACTCAGGGGTGGAACTCGGGGGTGGGACTAGGGGTTGGGACTCGGGGTTGGGACTCGGGGGAGGGACTCGGGGTTGGGACTCGGGGTTGGGACTCGGGGGAGGGACTCGGGGTTGGGACTCGGGGGTGAGACTCGGGGGTGGGACTCGGGGGTGAGACTCGGGGGTTAGGACATGGGGTTGGGACATAAGCTTGGGATTTGGGGATGAACAATATTATTATATGTATACTCCTATATGATGATACTACATTTCCCCCCGAACCTGAGTCATTTGTGATGCAGTCACACGTTCGATTTTTTTAAACGTTGATGTAGAACATTGTATTTTCTACACTGTACAATAGTTTATGAAAAAAGCATTTAACTATTTATTGTATTCATTGTGGATATATTTTTATAAATTATCATACAGATATGGTGTTCCATTTTAACATGTGAATTACAGAAATATATGAATATATCTTCATTTAGTTATCTCTCTCAATCTATAATAAATCCTTATATTATGATACATAATATCATGTTTGATTTTTTATTCCTATCAGGTGTAGACACTAGCTTTCTCAGGTGTGGGCCATCCGGGCCCGTAGCTCCTGAAATCAATGGGCCCTGACTTTCAGTTGCGAGCCAAGGAACTTTTTTTTTTATAGAGAAAATCATGGTCATTTAATAATTGGATTAATTTTTTCAGTTGGATAAGTACTTACTACCACACCCCAGTGCCGCATTCAAGCAACATGCCTTTCAAGTTTCCAAGTTTATAATCTAGAGTCGCCATTATATCAGATACCTTTCAAGGGCCAGATATGACATAATCATCATGATACATGCATGCAGACCTGGTGAGTAAATAACCAGGTCTGCATCATGACGGCCAAGGGCATGTTACATATTAAAGCACTGTGGGGCACATAACGGGGCAAGCTCCTGAGTGCGTTTCAGTCACAACCTGAGCTTCATATAATAAAGCGCTGTTAAATGGGTTATAAAATTATAAACCACCCATATTAGAACCAGCGACATGCCCATATAAATAACTTCTTATAAAATTGGGTCGATTTTAAATGAAATACTACTATATCATTTTAAATGACAAACTTCTCATTAATATAAATAATTTGTTATAAAAGCCAAATTGGGTCAATTTTATATAAAATACCACTACATCATTACAAGACAAGAGATTAACATATGTGGTGTTTATTTCAAACAAACGGCATGAGTCACATATAAGTAGTCTCTGGACTCTCAGTAGATATCAACTGTTGTAAATATGTACACATAATGGTATCTCTAATGTCGCCTCCATGAACAGAACAAACTCTGCATATTTCTCCGAGTCTGACACATTTGTGCCCCGATAGGAATAACCTTGTGTCACCATCATCTTCTTATACACTACTAGATATCAATTAATCATATAGAATTAATTGGTTCAATCAAATGCCACTGTAATCTAGAATAAATGCCAAAACAAACAATTACGACATATACCAGTATTCATGTCGTCAAGTGGTATCAAAACAGGCCCAATTCAAGCAGACATGATTTAACCTTTTCCATACGTCTTCGCACTAATTGAAAATTTAACAAATTGTACCAAATATTCAAGAACTGCAATTTTACTAACTTCAGATAGTCACAAATTAGGATAAGTGCTACTAGTATCTGAAATGATATCCACATAATTTAATACATGTATTAGTCGTCATGCTCTCAAAATATCCAGTTGGTTGGTTTCATCGGAACAAGCTGTATGAAGTTTTACCATTCGCTCAAACTCAAACAACCACGTAACAATTCACAAGTATTCGCTCTCCATATGTACTGTATACATAATGTTGGTCCTCAATACAATGACTACATACCAATAACTGGCCCACTCAGTACAGGGTTGGTGCAAGGACTTGAGGGATCATTATCAGAATCTATACACAAAGGCTGGGGCCTAAAAAAGCGGTGCGTTTTAGACCACCCGGCCCTACCTAGCAACACAAGACTGACCCTATCTTTTTTGTTGTTGACATTTTTGGAATTTTTATCTTTTTGATCAAAACAGGAAACGTACCTTTTTTTTTTGCCTGATTCTGATGCTGATCAGCAACGCTACATATCAACGTTGTATTCTTTGGTTGAAAAAAGTGGGCTGTTTTTTTAAAATATTGGTTGATCTTTAATAGGTAATCAATATCCTTTAATACAGAAATCCCAGGGAAAAGGTAGGAATTTCTAAAAGAACAGATGGCATCTCTGCACTGGTTCCCTGTGCAGCCCATCTTCACCTGTACCAGTACTACATGTACTTAGCTACCCTGGGGGTAGGTAGTAGCCATCTTCTGACTACTCCAAATGGTTAGTTAACACGTGGTTCATCACAGAAACAAAATAACTGTTTACATTAGTTAATGTAAAATACTTCTAGTTCCTGTCATGAAAGTTCTGATAATGACAACACATCACAGTTTAATTGACAGATACCTCTGGTACCCTGTAATCTTAATATTAACCGACCCTCGGTATACTTTTAAAGCGGTATAGTGGGACACTTTAAATGGAGTGCAAGATCTTTAACCCTTTAAAGAAAGCATACTGATTAAATTCTCTATCCCATATTGTCGTCATGGAAATCACCAGTACTGCATTCATCCATCATGCCAATCCAACGGGGTTGATACAATCAAGAAGGATCAGCATGAAGCATCAATGCTGTGCTAGAGACTAACTTTCACAGGCATTATGTCGTCCTTAAAGGGTTAAGGACTCATCATATCCACACTAGGGGGAACTGCTAATCGGCCCGCTCCCCAAGTTTTCTGGCAGATCTTCGTCGGCCATTTTGTAGCTACATTACTCTATGCCTTTTGCGTTCTAGTCCCTTTAAGTTGATCACACGTGTCCGTCAGCCTCTGACTCTGCGTCACTGTCTGCATCCTCCCCAGAACACCGGTGGTAACTCATCTTCCGCGCGTCTGTGAAGAACTGCAGACACACCCAGCAGATCTCGGCCTTACATGCCGTGCAGTGAAGGTGATCGCATCCATCCACTTTCTCTATGCCGGTAGTACAGTTGGGGCACAGCTTCCTGAAGTCTTTGTCCTGGTCCATCCAGGTTTTCACCTTATCGTCCACCTGCTGCATAGCCTTAAAGACGGTGCAGGAGAGACCCACGTGGTAGGCGCAGTGGCAGTAGGTACACAAGTTTACCTTACATAGTGGGCAGGTGAACGAGCGCACCATGCCTTCTAGTTTAGACGTACACATGCGGTACACCATCTCACAGTCCGGTGTGATGCATGGATAGACCCGCGTAATATTTTTCCGTTGGAATGCCTGCATCGACGCAGTCAGGATGTTGGTCATGGGTACACTTTTGTCGGCAACTGCTTGTTCAATGTCTGCGTTCAGCACAATATGGTTGCAGTTCTCCTGGACGCAGCGTATTGGGAAGTTCCGGCTGCTGCGGCAGGAGTTGACTAAGTCGTAGAAACACTCTGTACAGTAGATGTGTCCGCAGAGACTGAGCCTGGAGGCGGTCCCCTGCACCTCACACAGACAGACCGAGCACTCCCCCTGGCCCTGCACGCACGGCGGGGATGCTACCCGACCACGCTGCCTGCCCCCTTGTCGAGACGTCCCCGGCCGCTGGGGCGTCCGTGAGTCAGCAGTTTTGCTCAAGAAGCCACGGATTTTCTCTCGTGCCTCGAGCACATTTTTCTGCGCCCCATAGATGTGGACGAGCGAGTTGCGTTTGATGACCTGGATGAACGTGTCTGTGTCAGTCATTATTTGAACAACGTTTGGCTGCTTCTTCTCAGTGTTAGTTGCCAGGAGAGCTGAGAGTAGATCACCCTTAATGTGAACCACGTGAGGCTTCATTAGTTTGGGGACTGTCTTCAGTTCCTGCCCGATCCGTGCCCAGTAGTTATCTCCATAGAAGGTGACGTTGATGCACTCTCCCTCTGGTTTGACATTGATATACGAGTTCTTATCCCGTCCCCCAAACATGGTGTCTGTGCGGTAGAACTCATCCTCTCGGGTAGCGTCGGAATCATCAGACGCTCCGCGGCTGTAAACCCGCTTCCTATTCACCGTCTTTAACTCAGGTTCTAACTTGGTGAATGCCTCAGTCGGCAGAGTAAAGTTCATGTGCACGCGTCGGTCGGTTGCCATCTCTCCCCCGGCAAGCAGACTGCTGCCCTCGTAGTACCCAATATAGTCCTCTAGCCGCATTAACCGGTGCACCGAGTAAGAGTTAAACGTGCCGGTCATGATGGACGCCCCCGCTTTGGGCTTCTCAAACGTGATGTCAATGAGGTCTGGGTCTGTGAACGACTCGGCCATGCGCTCCTTGAGCTGGGCTTTAACATTGGGGATGTCAGCTTCTGAGGCCTCATAGATGACATGGTGGTTGTAGGTGGTGAACTTGGGGTACACGGAGAGGTGCGAGATCATCGACGTGTGATCTGGGAGGTTACTGTATGTGTCGTCCGTCGTTATAATCGCCTTCAGCTCATCATCGTCGTACTCACGTTTAAACTCATAATGCAGCTTCTGCCGTTTGAACTTATTGAGATCTTCTTCGTTCAGGAAGTACATCTGGAGCCGGTTGCGGACCAGGGTCGAGCGGCGCCAGTGGAAGTTGAGTTTGTACACTTGGCACTCACTCTCTATGTGGATTACCTTCATCTGGAATTTATCCAACAGAATTGTACCATCAGTTTCTTTTGCCGCTTTTAGAGCTGAGGAGAGGAATTCAAACCGAGCAGTCCCCCAGAGGGTTTCCTCCGGGAAGTCGCGAGATTTTTGAATCTCAATGATCTTCCCGAATTGTCCTAGTGTAGTGCTGATGAGCTCTTCTGTGAGCTCTTCATGTGGGGAGGTAGAATTGTCAACTTCCATGCTTGGTTTTTCCTCCTCCCGTCTGATAAAGTAGATGAGAACTGGATGCTGGTTGCTCTGGACTTCTTGTACGTGAGCCCCGGCACCGACTAACAGCCGCAAGCCGCTGTCGAGATCCGGGAACGGGAGGAGTTCGACCTCAGTCTCGAGTTCCTCCATGGTGACCCTTACCTTCTCAGACATGAGGTGCTGGATCTGGCTGTGGTACATCTCCTGACAGTGGATCTCCAGCCTCCAGCCCACCTCGGTCCCACTCGGTTCCCACACCTGCATGTCCAGTAACATGTCCTCCTTGCCGCATAACTTCAAGATGGCCTCCCTCAGCTCATCTTGAGCCGTCCGGTTACCGGCGAGTCGTAATACTACCGCATCCCCCATGGGTGGGAGTTCTACTCGTACAGGAGTGAGGGGCGCGATTTTGTGGCTGTTTTTGACTAGTATGCTCACCGAGTTGCGAGCAGTTTGAGCGATAGGGTCAGGGATGACCAGACCAATTGTGACCTCTGTGGCGGGGTTAAAGTCGTCCTCGCGACCTCTGGAGGTCACATTGGGTAAGTAGAGAATGTGTGTAGGGAGGGTGACGTTAAACGCCTCAAACAGACCAAGGTCAGTAAAGTCCACCATTTTGGAAGCAGATGTCACTAGGTTGAGGTAAGTCTGTCCAGTGTGCCACCGCATGAAACAACAGTCAGCGAACACTTTCACAAGTAATCCGGCAAGTCTGCCGAGTATCGCCCCCTCCTCAGCACCCACGGTTACCGTCTCTGCTGAGCGGAGACTCCTGCGCCTCCCCATCTTCTGCACCTCACCCTTCAGCTTAATCCACACCTCCTGCACCTGAGACATGCTCCCGTTGTTGACATGATTCCGCCGGCACCACCGCAGACGCTCGCGTTTCGGCACTTTCTCCCACGACCTGAAGACGCACACAACTGCCGCTAGCTCTCCCTGGTGCCTATCGAAACGCTTCTGGACAATGTGGATGCGTTCTATAGGCGAGGTCTTGCAGCCTTTTGTGCCCTTCGACTCGGTTTCTGTCCATATTTGAGGCGCCCGGGATGCCACATAGGACAGGACAGTCAGGAGGTATTCCCCGAGTTCAGGGTCGTGAAAAGGGTAGTGACGCTGCAGGCATTCCGTCCAACGACTGTCGAGGCCTGTCGTCGCTTTCAAGATGGCTGCCATGTTTACCGCTTAGCACCAAACGCCCACAAGATCTTTCTGTAAAATTGAGAAACAAGAAGAGGTGAAATCTTTGGCTATACCAGTGAATGGATAACTGCCCCATGCGGAATGCTGAGTCTGACTGAGACTGAAACTGTGTCCCTCTTTACATATACATGACATATACATGACTCATATCATGAGCACTAATCCCACTCAGCTACTGAAAACGTTGTCTGGACGTCTGCATATCAATTACACTCATAGAGGGCGCCGAGGAAATGCATATTAGCGGGTAGACAGTGGCGTTGTTGATAAGTGGTGCAATACTCAACTCATTGCCATGGAATTGGACTGATCCAGTGATTGGTTATATAGTGACATTCTACAAAGCGAATCACAGTGCAGCCTATAGAAGCGTTTCTAGAATTATCCTACGGCACTATAATTTAAAAAGGGAGTGAACATTTTTAAACAACAGGGGCCGGTGGGGTGAACTATTTTTACACCCCCACCCCAATCCTGCACACCCCCTTACTGTTACATGTATTATACATTTATAGTGTTTGAAAATGTATCAGTCCCTTAAAAGTGCCCAAAATCACACCCACTGTGCCTGTCCAATTTAATTCACATGATAAAACAGTTTATGAGAATGTGAAATATCATTAGCATTACTTTATTTAATACTACCACTTATCAAGTCCACTACCAACGCTCCTAGGCTACTTCACTGGGATATCTAGACCTTCCGGTGTGGAGAGTAGGCCTATAAAAAACACGTATGTCAAAGACGGACACAGTGTCAGGGACTGTCATCTATTAGTATTACCGGTACTTCGTTCAGTACCGTTACGTGGCATGCACTGATAACATTAAACATAGGCCCCTATATCTATTCAGACTATTGATAAAGATATTGATCAATTTGATGATTCAATATGGCCTATATTGCACAGGGACATGTGTGAAGGGGAGGGTCTTCCAACCTAATTTCACCTTTTCACTTAATTTACAATATTCAGACCAATTCCAAATATCATTCGTAATATTAAAATGGAAATTATAACAAATAGAAATATTAAATTGAAATATTTTCGTCTTCACGACGTCGACGTCTAGACTGAGATTGTGAGAATGATTGACACTTCAATCGTGAGTCACAACTTCACACAAGACAAGTCAGAAGTTTACAGAACTATTTAGACTTTCTCGGCCAGTAGATCTGCAGACTGATCCTTGTGCTACAAATTATGTCAGCATTGCCACTGATGCAATGTCAGAGAGAGTGGGTTTACTCGCCGAAACACTCGGGCAAAAACAAACCACTACGAAAGTAAAATGGCAGCGGTACCGCGAAGTTAGCCCCCACCCACCGCCGTTCTGTTAAACGTTAAATAACAAGTTAACTCCCTTGTCAGCGACCACATTTTAGGATTTTTGATTCCCCTCTTAAATGACCAACACTGTATGATGTAAATTAGAAGCAGCATACCGTTGTGGGGCGTTATTTTGTCTCTAAATGCTGGTGTTTTTGGCGACGGCGGTGGTTTTGGTGTGGTACATGCCTCGGAGAGCAGGGGGAATCCCCGACACGTGACCACCAATCGGTGAATGACGTCACAGATGCCGACAGGGGGGAATCCCCCCTAAATATTTAAGAAAATCATTGGAATACGACCTTTGCCGTCTGCATTATTGTATCTATCGGCAAGAAGTGAAAACACATGGCTCTCATGCTTAGCGTAGTTGTAAGATATTGCAATTATGCTGTATTTTCTTGAAGTTATTCTTATTTTCACCGGCTTCGTGATCGCAGCGCCCTCTGGTTTTCCAAATGAGAACTGAACCGGAAACCTCGGACATAAACAAATGGCGGAGCGTGGGAAAGATGTGAGATGTGGATTCGGCACGGATTTATGGCTAAATCGCAGGGAAAATTCTTCTGGTTGCATTCAATTGTGTCCGATTGTAACCAGCAGAGTATGAGGTAAGCACATAATTGTTAATTGTCGTAGTTAGTGTCAGTAAAACCGCTAAAACCACCATCTACTTTGTGTCCAACCACTTCATTATCACTCACTCAAATCTCAATCACTGCCACAAGTGCCAGTCTCTAACATTAAGTCATTTATTGACTCAGGGTCCCCGCTAAGTCAATTGTGATGATTCTGGACACCACTTTTCTTTGAAGAAAATGAAATTGCTCCAATATTTGGTCAATATTTCACTCTTTGCATCTTGCATGGTCTCACTAGGTCACTTTCCACAATATTAGGCACTGACCTATCTCCCGTGCGCCGTTCTGTCTTTCTGACCGCCGCGGGGGTGTAAAGTGTGATATTTTTTTTACTGAGGAATTTCAACCTAGGATTTCTTTGCCAGCTCATTTCGAAGTTGTTTACAGGTGGATTTGGACTCAAAGGGTATCAATATAAAGGTATTGATGATGCGGTTATAATGTGTATCTTGGATTTAATATCAAGCAATTACAATGAAAATAAACATGATCTCTTCCTGTGATGAAGTTGAAACATATCTTTAGCAGTCGTTTACTATATGTAAATCACATAGCACACAAAAATAAATGATTTCCACGTATTCTCCTGTTAATTCCGGTTCAGAAAAAGTCTAGGTCATTTCTTTATGCCATTGCGCACTATGTTCAAAAGGCAGCGCAAAAATCGTAGGGAGAGAGGTATTTCTTGCATACGGCGCTCAGGGCACCAGAGGCGGCAGTGCAGGAGGTCTAGCACCCCTCCTACTGCACCCTACTAACTGTCCCCACCAGCCCTAGAAGCGGGAGCAGTACGGGCGGAGCTTGCGCCACTAGAGGCGGCCCTGTGTCAGGGGTAGCACCTCTTGTGCACCCCTCCTACCTGCGGCTTTATCACACCTTTCTAAACAGTTAACTATGGCATATTGTGTCAGAATTTTGGGGTTGATATGACACCTTTGATCGCTCATATTTTCACTCTAAGTTGAGATAAAGACTTCTTTTAAAAAGCTAATCCACTTATTTTATCAAGACCTATCTATTGAGTGTGAAATAGAATGTACAGCACAAACCCATGATATATAGGTAAGTGCCTAACAATATCTATCTAGACTAAGACTAATGCCCGGTAGCCTAATTGTGTATTTAAAAAAAACAAAAATTCCTACTATAACGCTCTAAAAAAACAAAAAAGAATATTAGGTAGTAATTGCTGGTAGTTTGCTTTAGCATAGAGCTCTATGGGAGCGTGTAGATAACCGACAACCCCAAATTTGGATATGTTGTGACAACCAATGCTATCTCTATGGGAGGGGTAGGTGAGACGCCTTTTTTCAGACATCTATCAAACACTTAAGTACTAGAGGTAATTTACAGGGGAGGTTACTTGCTATTATTTGTGTAACAGATCAGAGTTGTGATAACCCTGATTCACTTTGCACTGACAATTGCACATATTGCAACAAAGACTAGATCTATATGGAAATGTGAGTAACCCCCCCCCCCCCCCCTTCTGCTAGACATGTATAAATTGGTAATTGACTGGGGGGAAAGCACACTCCGCCCCGTGGCCGACCGACACGGCAAAACAGAAACGGAGATGGTGTTGCTGCTGAAGCACTGATCGGCCCGCTTTTCGGCTGAGACGTAAAACGGCGGTTACGTGCTGCCGGGCGCTGACGCTCACAGCCACCTGCTTGTCCATACACACTTGCTCACCCACACACACCGGCTCGCCCACACCCACCGGCTTGCCCACACCCACCTGCTCAGCTGAAATATGATAACATACTAGTAATACACATAATTAATTTGAAGGTAGTTTTGACCCAGGAATACATTCCTGCTCTCAGAATTGATAATTCATTGCTCCTGAAATGATATTTACGGATTTAGTAGTTAAGTCCATCAATTCAATCACTTTATCACCCTGACCCTGAGTCATGTGTGATGGTAATCGCACGTTCAATATTTGCCAGCTGGCAGGGGGGGGGGGGGCTTGGTGAATATAGGGAGGGGGGGTCATAATTTTTTTTAAACAGGCCCTCGGCAGGGGGGGGGGCATAACAGGAAAAGCCTCCTAAATGATCATGGTGGGGGGGGGGGCATAATAAAATATGGTCCATTTAGATACTCGTGTGATTCCACAGGCGCATGCAATAATTGGGGGGGGGGGGTCATTTCTCAAAATCCAGATGTAGTGGGGGGGTCTAGATAACTTTCGCCTAATGGTGGGGGTCGGGAGAAAAAAAAGCCCTTTCGGGAAAATCAACCAAGCCCCGCCCCAGCTAGTAATAAATGACTCAGCCCTTAACTTTACCATATGAGGCTAAACTCATTGGCATTCAATCTTTGTTAAACGGTTGTTCTACAACCGTTTAGTTAGGAGCACAGTGATCCGTTCTTGGTCTGTTCTTACCATAGGTTGAAATTGCTGATTTTGTGAGTAATTCATACTGATTCATATTGAACTTTTGCTTTCTATACTCTGACATTGTATACTGTACATTGTATACTTGCCTGGGGTGTTGCGTAGGGCTACAGTGTCAGTGATCACACAACACATCTATATAGCTGCTTCAGTATGTGTCCTGGTCAGGTCTAAGCAGTCTGAGCCATAATGATTTTTTTTCACACAATGTCAAGGGCCTGGCGCCGGTTACAAGGGCCTAGTGCTGGCTACAAGGGCCTGAGGCCGGCTATAATGCGGATTTGAAGTGTTTTCTCACCTGCCTTGAACTGGTTAACGTCAGGTCGGTGGGTACATAATGAAAGCTGTGCGGATTTGGAGTGTTTTTCTTGTCACGCATTGCAGCCCTTAAAGAGGCCCCGACATGATATTTTGATTTTGATAATGTTGATCGGAAACAACCATTTCTAAGGTCATGTGACCTTGCCTATCTTATTTTTATGTGATTATGTCTATGATCCTCTATGGGCCTTTTAAAAATCAACACGGGCGACGTGGCACTTTTAAAAATCGACGGACACAGAGATTTAGAGTAATTAGTATTAGATAAAAATCGACACGGCGACACAGCACCTTTGCTAAAAAGCGACACAGTCAAAATTCTGGGCACCCATGTATAGTCACATGTGTGGGTCATTCCCTCGAGGGTTTGGCAGTTTAAAATTCTAGATTGTGTTTGTAAAGAAAAAATGATAATGATAAATAGCAACAGCAATTTTTAAAGACTAGGCAATGAGATGATGAGTTCCACTGGTATCTCCTGGATGCTCTACCTAGCTCTCTTGATATTGTATGAGCTGACATCAATAGGCTATTGATATCATATCAGGCCTAGCCCTAGCTACTGGTAATGGATAATCAGATTAACATGCAGCTGGATTAGCATCAGTGATTAGCATAATGACGTGGGGCAACTGCCCAGTTCACACAAATCTAACTCAACATTAACCCTATAAGGGCTGCATAATGAAAGTCTACTCACAAGGGCTGCATTTATGCATCATGCCAACCCTTCACTTCAGGGTTGTATCAACTCCATACGGTTGGCATAAAGCTTGAGATTTAATGCAGTACTGGCGAGTTACTGGCCAGGTCTGCACTCATGCAGCATGGACAAGGGCATACTGCATTAAAGCGCTATGTTGCCCTTAAAGGGTTACCGTAAAACCTCGCGTATAAGCCGCGGCTAGTACGCGAGTCAGACTCAGCTTTCTTTTTTATACCAAACATGTCTATATAGGGTGCGGCTTATACGAGAGTTTTTATAAGTATACTACAGTACCAAATTAACAATTTTCAGACACCCTCTGCGGCTTATATAATCTGTCAAAGTTAGGGGTGCGGCTTATACGCGAGTTAGGCTTATACGTGAGGTTTTACGGTAGTCAGGTCTTGGTGTGTGGTGGAAGGTGGTGTTGGGTCGGGTTCGTTGGTCCTCATGTGAAGTGAAGTGCTCATTGTGTGACCGATAACAGCTTTGCATACTGCAGCCAAAACATGTTGACCACTCTTGAGGGGAGGAGGGGAAGGCATGGCGGTGGTTAAAGCAGGGCATTAAACATAGGGCATGAAATCAGCACTCTCAACAAGAATCCACCTGTTGCTTTGGAAGCACTGTTTGAGTCAACGAATGGTCAATGAGGGACCCTTTTGTAAGAGTCTCTAGGCACCCATACTGGAATGGACGTTATAAATAACACCTGATTTTGCGACACTTCACAGGGGTGGGCAGCTGTCGCCATGTCGCCAAAATGTGGCGACACTGGCCTTGAAATTGGCGACAATACCCTCCTGGACTCAAGCTTTCCAAAACTGAAAGAATTTTGTAAATTGTTCAACTAGAACCAAAGTTATAATACATTTTTTATTTGGACTAAAATACATTATTTTGACTTCAATATTTTTAAAATAGGCATGTTCATTGTGGCTATTTTCTTGCGATTTAGTCCATTTTGGTGAAAACAAGGGCATTTTGATGAAAACTAGACCCATGCTAGGTCCATATTGATGCAGTAAGCCTCTTCTAGGGCAATTGGCCAGTGGCACATTTATTGGGAGAGGGGTTACATAGGTCCTGCCCCCTGAAAATCAAAAAAAGGGTGAAAGAACGGCGAGAGATAACCCCTAATTTTCTGAAAGTCAAACCTAACCATTCTAGTGCCAAAACCTGGGTGCCAAAACTTGGCCCTTCCCTATTCCCAAACTTCCCAAAATGCATCAGATAACACCATTTTAGGTAAAGATTTTCAAAATTTTCCAAACCATTTCGAACCACTCTAAAACAATGTTCCAGTCCCAATGAAAAGAGGACAATTACAGAATGGGGCAAAAATATATTTTGTGCCAAAATGCACCAGAACACACCATTTTAAGTGTAGACTTCCAAAATTTTCTTGGGGGGGGGGGGGGGTTGAGGGTACATCAGCTGCTGCACTGTAAAAAATGCCCACGCGGAAGGTCCTTTTTTTGCACGTCCTTCCAATATTTGTCTTGGCTACAACTAGTCCTGTATTGGCTCCACGGTGTTCAGATATGCCCACCCCTGCTTCAGGACAATGTTATTTACGAAAATCTCTTGGTGAAAAATATATTAGCAAAGGGGGTAGGGCGTGTTCACTAACCTTGATATATGCAGAGACGTTTTCTCTCTGATATATGCCTCTGACCTATGAAAAGGCCACCAAGAAACCAGTTGACCCTCCACCCCCCTGCCCCCCCCCCCCACACCCGCCAAAACTCACCCTGCATCTGTAACTCGGGTACAAAGAAACCAAAAACAGTCCCACCCACTATTAGTATTACCGCTACACAGCAGGGATATCGATCAGAAGAGAGTCATGGGAATCCCAAGGTTTGTTGATATTGTGACTCATAGAGCACCGTGGTAAACCACAACGGATGAAGAGGCATATATCATGTATGGTGAACCACACGTGTCCAATGCAGGACTTAATAAAGATGGACATGGCTGTAAAACTTCAAAGACAGAGGGGCCAGGACCCTGTCGCTATTCGTGTATAGACTCCTACTAGAGTCTCATTGTCATGCTCACATCTTCAGCAGGCCGTGCTGTATTTATTAGATGAAATCGTGAGCTGGTGAGTAGCTCTCAACCTCAGGGTCAGTGTTACACATATAGTTTACTTTCACACGTTTTCGTGCTGGCAGTTTCGATTTGCCTTAAATATATATATCCACCCAAATGATTCATCTGTCTTCAGTGGACAGATAAACGCCTTGATGGACAGGTGAATGGATAGATTGCAGTCTGTCTATGTACATGTATATGTCCATCAATTCTCTTGGCCGTCCTTCTAATAGGTCTATATGTCTTTCCGTCTCTTTGTCCATCCATTGGTCAATATATCTGTCTGTCCATCTATCTTTCTGTCCATCAACCTATATGCCCATCCATCTATCTGTCCATCCATCGGTCATTATCTGTGTCCATCCAACCATCTATCTGTCTCTCTGTCCATCCATCCAGCTGTATGTCCTTCCATATATGAGACTGCCTGTCCATTAATCTGTATGTCCATTCATCAACCCACCTGTTTCTCTATCGCTCTATCCATCTCTGTCTGTACATCCATTGATCCATCATACTGTCTCTATCCATTCAGTTCCATCCACCTGTCTGCCCATCGCTCTATCTGTCTCTCCATGCACCCAACGTTCTTGCCTGTCCATCTAGCCACCTTCCCTTCCTATCTATCCATCTGTCTATCCAGGGCATACTTCTTCCATTTCCCTATCCATTCAGCTGCTCCCTATCTATCCAACTCATTCCTCCATACTTTAATGATTTCTACAACACACTATTCTCTTTCTTCTTGCAGGTGTGCGTGTGTGAAATACCTCAGATGACTTCACATCCACTGCTGTCCTTATAAACTTCCAAGAACCTCAAATCCTAATCCCAAAAGATGGAACTGTACCCTATCTATAGAACTACACCCAGATAAAAAGCCTGCTTCATTGTGTTTACTCACATCTGGATATCTTGTGTAAACAACAACAGTTAAACAATGCAGAATCATGCATAGGCATTGTGTACTCCGTAAATGCCACATCCCACAGGTGCAGCACTGATCAATACCAGCAGCCTGGTAAATGCTTGTCTGACTGTATTCAGCAGGGCTGTGATGTCATCTATTCTTTACTAATTCTGGAGACAAAATGGTTTCCGACGAAAAGAAAGATCTGGCAATGATCTCCAGGATTTCATTCCCCATGACAACCTCACTGCCATGACGTGTTCAATGTCTCACCAGTCTTGACAACATCAGTTAATCTAGTCAGAACAGAATCTATTGGTAACTCTTAACTTACACATTGTAACTAACAAGACTTCCCATCATGGAGCTCTTTATTCACGCCGACGACATCTACATGGAGATTCATAAGGTGACCTTGAAGGAAGGTCACATCCCAATGATCGGGGACCAGCTGCCATCCTTCCTGAGTGAGACTGACTATGGGTACTGTAACCCCCAAGCCATAGAACCCGCAGTATGGTTCAAGGTCATGGTAGTGGATTCTATAAGTATAGACTGCACCAAGCGGGCTATCATGTGGAACAGTGACAGCTCATTGCCATATATGGGCAATGATGCAGGGCAGCAACCAGGACCTGGTAAGCGCCGTCGTAGGGTCTCAGAGTCCATGTATATTGGAGGTGAACTCTATGGGTTTGAAACAGACTTAGATGAGTTATTTGATACCCTTCAAGTTGCGGTAGTTGACTTTGCTTCGTCCAGGACCAGTAGAGATGAGTTTAACAGTGAGGTGATGCGGATGCTGCATTGTCATGTTCTTCCACTCATAAAGCTGACGACAGAAGATGTACCCAAAATGAAGAAAATCTATGCTGACGAAGAAAAGTACATAAAAGAAATAGACGAGGCCATCATGGAAAAGGACAAGCAGATGGACAGCATTGCTAAAGCCATGCATCGACAAAGAGATGCCTTTCTGTCAAGCTTTATCACAGTGAAGGAAAATGACCAAAGCACTCTAACAGTTTCTGCAAAAACCTGTAACAAAGAACTCGCCCAGGTTTTAGTTGATGATTGCGAGTCAGATCTTATTGCTCTTCACCAAAGACTAGATGATGTGCAAAGGGAAGTTGAAGAGGCAAAGAAGGCTCTTGCTGATTATAATGGGGTAGAGGTGGCCGAGTTGTTCAGAGGCATGGAAGGGTCAGTTAGCTCAGAGGATCAAGTCCTCCTGCAAAATATCCCAGAAGATGAAAACCTGCCTCAACAAAGACTAAGAGAAAAGAGAGCAGAGAGAAATGACTGCCATGGAAAACTGAAAAAGATATTGTGTGCAAGAGAGAACCTCAGGGTGTACATCAGTGAAGCTGAGGAACTGGAGGAAAAACAAAGGAGGAAGTCCTTCATGAAATCTTTTAAAAGTTCTCCACACCATCAGCCACTGCCGATTCACAATGTGTACATGGGAATGAGGGATACTTTGAAGGAGGTGAGAGGCAAAGCTAAAGATTTAGTTGACAAGAAAGTTCTGGTAATCAGTGTCAAAGAGGCACTGCGAAACACACTTGAGGAACTGGAGATTAAAGATGAATCTCTTGGATTCGATGTGGGTGTTATGCAGGGGTCACGTCCGACGGATGTCCTCCATCGATCACGGAAACCACAGGAATGGTTGTCTCTTGGTGAAAAAGTGTCTGGTCTAGTCGGACACCACAGTAACCAGGTGTGTCTAAAGCACAACAACTTTAGTAAAATTGTAGCGGATCGTTGTCAGGCAGCCATCTTTGAGAAGAGACTGATTGATGTTTCCCACAATGCCGAAAGGACAGGTACATCAGGAAGTTCAGAGATTTATGGGGAACATTCACGGAAAAGTGACAGTGGCTGCTACGTAGAAAATAAACTATTCACAGCTCAAAGTAGTAAGGAAACACCAGACAGTCAGACAGACATCCATGAAGAGTATGTTAACATCAATGTAGCATCTCCCGGGACCAGTGTAATTTCTGACACATCAGATGTTGGAAGTGAGTCAAGAAATTCCTCCGGAAATACTAGCCAATCAGAACTGAGTTCTCTCACGACAGACAATAGCATGGCAACTGGTGTAACCTGCTGTGATTCGCTTGTTCAGGTGGAAGGTCAGTTAGGGGATGAGGACATTGTGATTGTGCACAATAATGGCCGCGACCATCTCAGACAAGCTATTGATGAGGTAAAGCAGCAGATACAAGAACACTTCAGTGACATATGTAAGTTGATTCAGACATCAATAGAAACCCACACTCAGACTGTCACCAAGAAGGTCTGGCTGTGCTACGAGCATCACTTCTACGAGGCCACAATGGAGCCTTTGATGGAGCTGTACAGCAATGCCTTTAAGTCGGTCACGGATCGCCTTCAGCACCTTGTTCCCCACCTCACAGTTGAAGACCTAGATCTGGATGATACCATCATTGCCAACATGCTGCAGGAGAAGGCACTCAGCATGCCTGAACCACATGTAGAAGCTGAGCAGGACTCTGCCTCATTAACTGATGTAGTAGTCTCAGATGGTGAAACAGATCCCTTCAATACCAGTGA
Organism: Harmothoe impar; assembly: GCA_947462335.1. NCBI lineage: Eukaryota > Metazoa > Annelida > Polychaeta > Phyllodocida > Polynoidae > Harmothoe > Harmothoe impar. Next base: position 26,677,077 of record OX381713.1, on the reverse strand, counting down.
TGTGTCACAGACTGTTAGTGAACCTGCCTCACCATCAAGTGAATATGAGTTTGTTACCCCACCCGAAGCACCGCCATCGACGGGCAGCAAGAACAAAAAATCCAGGAGTTTCCGTGGTCGATTGAATACGCATCCGGTGGAAGATACTGCAGACAAACAGCATGGAGTGGTCACTGAGTGCTGCACCAGCCCCAGCGGTCTGCAGCGCATTAAGATACACTACCCCATGTCAGTCACTGTAGTCCGTAACCGGCAATCATGGCCGCAGGCACCTCTCCCGGATATATCAGAAAAACTGGAAGTCGGCTTTGAGGCTATGCATCTGCCGAAGAAAGACACCAACAGCACCAAAACAAGCACCTTTGATAACTTCCGCCGAAGCTTGTTCTCTCAAAAGGATGCCACACTTGAGAGTGTAAAGGAGAATGCAGATGGGGTTGCACCCATTGTGTACAGGGATGTAAAGCTCAAACCAGACTTCCAGGAGAAGTTTTCTGTTGCCAAGGACTGCCTGAAGGAGACCTTGGAGGGTATGACACCCCTCATGAAGCTACAGAGCCTCATGAGATGCCTGCGCGAGGTGACAAACTGTCTGTCAGAGTATCAGTTCCAGTACAATAACAACGAGACAGGCGCCTGTTCAGATGACATCATTGACATGCTGATCATCCTGCTACTGAACTGTGACGTCGCTCTAACTGCCTCCCTGTACCCCCAGCTCATGTTTCTGGCTGACACATTACCACCGTTCTTTGAAGGTGGTCCATACCAGTTCTGTCTCGTGCAGTTCTCTGTGGCCTACCAGTTCCTACAAGACAGGTTGTTGTTGAAGAACCGCAGCCTACCTCCAGCAGAACCGTTATATATAAACTGATACTGTTATTGAAATTGTTGGAAATTACTTAAATTATTAATGTGAACCATGCACTGGCCACCTCCCAAGACAATCAATGTGTGTGTTATTAAGTGCTTCACATTTTCACTTTGTGGATTCTGCCATTTTTACTTGGTTTATAAGTCTGGTGTTACAGTTGTTAGTAAATGACAACCTCAAGCAACATGAGGCAGGTATGATGTAGAGGTTGTGTGTGTCTGTCATGTGCGACTTTATATAGTCATATACACAGTGCAGTGTTGATTTAACTTGTTGTCATTCCTTTGATTTTTGACAATTTTACAATTTTATTGTTGAAATATAGTGGCTACCTTCACTAATGGTATGAACATTCTAAAGTGCATAATAGTAACACTAATTTCTAAATTGAAACCTTTAAGCCAGCTTTGTGCAAATGTTAAACAGCTGATGATAAAGTATCATTTTGAGAAAAATGACCAATATTTATCATAAATATGAACAAGAAGGATACTTATTACAAAATGTATTCGTGTAAATTGGTTGTCCATGTGGTTGTGTCATGAATGGTTGTATAAAATGTGTGATCTTGATAATTATAAACATCTTTAATATGAGGTTATGTCCCTCCACAGTGACATTTGTACTTACCACAGCTGTTGTAAAATATAATATTTTGATAGGATTCCATTTTATTATAATTAGTTTCCACTGTGATGTTAACTGTTAGTGATATGTTGAGATAGCCTTAGAGGCGGTAAACCATAGAATTAGATCTTCATAGACAGTGATAGTAAATTGGCTTTATCTTAATTAGTGTACACTTGTTCCATTAAGTAATGTTATTTGCTTAGAAAGTAAATTATGTGTGTATATAACTGATGTATATATAACAATATACATATAACTGAAGTGGCACTGGTATGTCAGGTAAATGATCCTTACTTATCATGGGTTAAAGATGATTATTTTTTATTCTGTGTTAAAAGAAAAGGAAGGATATATGATTTACAAACTCAACTTCAATCTTACTGTTATAGTGCCAACACCACCCATGACAAAACTGTTTTAATAGCTGCAGAAGAACAATCTAAGTGTGTGCCAAAGTCAGGATATCAAACAACTCCACTAATGGTAAAAGGTGCTTGACTCTGAGAACTTCCACCATTGGAATTTGATAAGCATTTTTTTCTCTTTTTTAAGAGCTTCTACGAGTCTACTTGGGAAATCAGATTTCTGTGTAATTCTATGCATTTTTAGTGACTAGACTTAATGTACTAAAAGACTAGGCTAAGAATCAAAGGCTTACCTGATATTTTGTGCCAATGTCATACATTGTTTGCAAGGATTGATTTAGTTGTACAAGTTTAATTTTGGAAGTATTGTCTAAGATATAAGTAAGGCTACATGTATCAGCATTGTAAGTCAGTTTGTAAGCCACTCTTGAGATTTCTTTAGCATCACTTTAATAGCTTACCCATTACACTAAAGCTGGATACAATTTAATACATGTTTCACAAATATCTGTTATGGATGCACTGAGAATGATGTATGCAATATCTAATTGCAAAGCCTACTTCAAGCTTCCTTCTGTATTCAGCATTGTCTTTATACAATGATATGTTTCACCTTGTCTTATACAGATTAGTATAAAAATGAGATGTAAAATAATCATCAAAGCTTGGTATTGGCAGCAAACAACTGAGTTAGATGTATACCCATCTGTACGTGTATGAGATATGTAGTTTTAACCCTTAAAGGGCAGAATTGTTGTTTTATGAACCATGACCCAGAAGTCATAATGCATGAATGCAGCCCCGGCAACAATGCTCATCTATAGTTCAGATCCTGCATAGTTAACACTTGTGAAGGGTTGGTATTATGCACAGTCGCTGGCACTACTTCGTCACATCAAGACCCTGATGTCTCATGCTGTCCTTAAAGGGTTAATGTTTGCAATCATGATGTACAGGCCATAATACTATTTAACTTCATGGAAGGAAGTGCCAGAGATTTTATTTATGCCAAGATTATGGCCTGTTACAGGTCGCAATAGAAATAGCATTTTCTACCTATATCTTTTTTAAAAGCTTAGATATTTACATTTCTAGTTATGTTAATGATATTGAGATTGTTTTTCTTATAAACTTTATTATACGATCTGCAGCTACTAGTCAAAATGTTTAGCCCTACGGTAATACATATTATATTGTATTATGTGAAGAGAGAGAGAGCTAGGATCTATACTTGATATTCCAAATACTTAAATCACTGGTTGAAAATAAATGATATACAGTTCATTTTAAGGTATTCATATTGGTTGTGTAAATATGATAAGTGGACATGTTTCTTAACTGATGATATTGAACATAAACTATTATCACCATGAATGAAATTGAATTCTGTAATTTGAAAAATATGATTTCCAGAATGCTGTACCATTGTTTTTGAATTAATTTTTGAGTTTGATAGCTGTCTTTTTGTACATCAAGTAATGCAATTACTAATAGATACTTCCTATTTGATAACTGTCAACGAGGTTAAATAACTGCCGTATATCACGTAAAGCTGTAAAATTGCGTTGCTGTATAGCAGCTACAGTGTGGGTGAGCTTTGAAATATGTACTTGTAGATTATGCACTTGTCTGTGGTGATAAAGGAGAGAAAGTCCAGAGTGGCCTGCAGTGTTTGTGAAGGGTCTACTCACGGTATGTAGGCCTATATCTATCCCTTTAAATGTTGTATATTGCATTATCCCCTTAATTGTCATGATGCATGCTTGCATCATGACGTCCATTTCGGAGTGTATAAACCCTGAAGAGTGGGAATAGTCAATACTTGAATGCAGCCCTGGCGAGCTAGTCACCAAGGCTTTATTCATGCACTATGATGATAAAGGACACAATGCATTAAAGCACCATGCTGCCCTTAAAGGGCTTATATCATGAACAACAGGCCTAGTCTGTGTGTAGACTCCCACCCACATGACCCGACCCCGGGGCGGCACAGACTAACACTGATATCAGCAGCGTCCTGTCTGGTCTCCCGCCACGAGGTAACGGTCCGGACTGTACCGCAGCCATTTTGTCACTGGCCCTGTGCACTCTGAATCGGGCTCTAAGTGACAATCACTATGACCTTGAACTTGGATTTTGCTGGGTTTTACGCAGTCCCGTGGTTAGCTTGGAACCAGCCAACAGGAACCAGAAATGGAACCAGAAAGTATGATGGTAAAACATCAAACATTCTGGTTCCTGTTGGCTGGTTCCAAGCTAACCACAAAAACTGCCCAAACCTAGCAAAATCCAAGTACACGGTCATAGTGATTGTTACCAAAGTCTTCCTTCGGAAGAGATTGGAAACGAGAGTAGGCCCTGTGGGGCTCCTGGAAACTGCAGATATTTAACTCTTTAAGGGCTGCATGGTGCGCTAATGTGTTTTGTCCTATGTTGTCATGATGTAGCCCTGGCAAGTCTACTTACCAGGGCTGCATTCATGCATCATGTAGACCCTTTGGGAGTATATCAATCTTGCAGGGTCGGTATGATGCATTAATGCAGCCCTGGCAAGAAAATTCCCCAGGGATGCATTCAGACATCATGACGATTAGGGGCATAGGGAGCTATAGGGCATTCAACTTACAGCCCAATGCTGCCGTTAAAAGATCCAAAATGGCTGCAGTGCCATCTAAAGCTTAAACCTTTAAGGACGGCATGATACCTCAAGATTTATGTTGATTTGTTGTCATGATGTACGGTAGCTCAAGCGAGTAACTCATCGGTGTTGCATTCGTGGGTCATTCTGACAATATGTTCCCTGAAAGGGTTAGCCCAGGCGAATATCAGCTGTGGACCAGATAAAACAAAACCAAGTGTGTCTGATGTTTTCTTTTTACCAACACTAGATATAGAAACACAGATAGCCAGCTTTGATAAGGGAAAAAGGGTTACAGCCAGTGATTTATTAATAAAGCTGAATAAAGTATCTGAATCGGAGAAGAACAATTATTAACGGGGTTGAGATTGCCAGTGTTGTAATGATTGTGGTCTAATCCAGTGCAATAGCCTTGTGTTCCTTCTATATATTAAAGATATTAATCCTATTCTGGATGTTCTACCCCTCATTTTTTTAAAATGATCAATGAGCAAAACAAGGAAGGCATAATACATCATGCCCTTGGTCGTCATGAAGCATGAATACAGCCGATGCAACCCTGCAAGTAACTCGCCAGTGCTGCATTCAAGCATCATGCCGACCCTACGGGGTTGAGAAACACCCAAAGGATCGGCATGATGCACCAATGCAACACCGGTGAGTTACATGTACTAGTAGGGGCTGTATAGGTGCATCATGACGGCAAATGTCGTCTTTTAGCGACATGCTGTCCATAAAGGGTTATCAAGTACTGTAAATGTTAATTGCAATGGCCACTCTGGTTGTGTAGACTGCAGCATCAGTTATAGCCAAACAAGATTGTGTAATTCTGTATAATTATATTATGATAAACTATAATTATGAAACACTTTGAATATTTCTTGATGGAATTTTATGTACTCGGTAAATGGTCCTGACTTTCATATACACTATTTCTACTTGTCCATGTGGTATATGGTACGTGTCTATTACAAGTATTATACCATGTATAAGTACTTAGCATTTGAGGCACAACAATAAGTAAGGGAGGATCTCTGTTGAAGTTACATGTATTGATTGGTATCATAGTGTCCGTATGAATAAGTACTGTCAACACGGTTTATACAGATTCTACATTCTTGTGCAATTTATGCAAATATTTACATGCACTACTGTTGTGAGATCAGCTATATTTCTTCATTAAAATGCTAAACGTGGCAAACTGTGAACTGCAAGTTTGAATTTAACGAACGATGAATTTGCATTCTGAGGACGAATTAGAAAGTATGCATGAAATTAAACTTCATTTGTGTACGGTAGCTTAAATATATCATTCTTTCTTCTGCTATTGTTAAACTTGAATGCATCTGCATATTTTCTAGTGTATATTTATTGTATTTTGGCACCATGACAAGGCTACCCATGTAGTGATAGTAAAGCCAGGTATGTGTGTAGCTAGGCCCGTGTACAGAGATGACTGATGACAATAAACTGTGTTAAAACTTAAATCGATGCAAGTGTCTCCTTTAGATACCGTAATAATACACTTAGTTATACATGTAATTAGCCTACATTAACAAGGTCCAGGATGGAGGACCGTTCGTGGAAATTGGTATGACATTATCTTAGTTTTGAATGCTCGAGTCATAGTAAGCATGTTTAGATCTATGACATATACTGATATAGCCTACATCTAGACTTTATATTAGTCCTATGTATGACACGTGCTCTTCAACTTTCAATACCTCTTCAACTTCAAGATACCTATAAATAATTATAAAGGCCAGGGGCGTGGCAGGCAGTTTCAAAGTAGGCCTAGGGGAAGCTGAGTGGTATTTTGACCCCTTTTTTTATTTGACCATTTTGGTGTGACCTTTTTCGGGGTTGGTCAAAAATAGGTAGGGGGCATGCCCCCGGTTGCCACGTCACCTTGGGCGGCGGGAAACATACAAAAAATATTATCCGGTCAGAAAGTAACTTTCATTAGTTCCCATTTATGCCACAGGGTGGCAGCAAAAGCTAAATATTGGTTCGCTTCTCATCCACCAGACGGCAGCATTCAGAAATTATTCCCCGAAATAAACCCGATTTATGTCGTCAGAATGGCACTGGAGTCACCACAGACGGACGTACCAGCATCATCAGCCCATAATCTTACCCCTCACCAAGTTTTGAGCAAAAATTCATAGTTTACAAGGAGAAATACGAAACTTAAGATCGGCCCCGTAAACGGGTCTGACTCAGTGCGGCTCAAACATGGCCGGAGAAGGGACGTCTCACGAAAATGGCAAGGCACGAGTCAACGGGTTTGATGAAATCCCGCGGCCTTTCTTCATTGGAGTGTGTGGAGGAACAGCCTGTGGAAAGGTAAGATACTCTGGTGGCATTTTACAGGAGTTTAATCGCAGGGAAGACGAATAAATGGGGGAAAACCAGGGGCCCATGCGCCTGGTCTGTGATCTTTTGTTGGGGGACATGGAGGAAAACCACGCACTCACGGCCTGGAAACCCAGCACAGAAAATCACCGAATACACGGCGGATCAGCGATTTGGTAGCTTTAACTTTATTTCTCCAGATTCTCTAAGGTCTTGGGGGTGTAGCTATACCTGTTAGACAGCCCAGTTGGACGAGTAGAGAGAAGAGAGAGGCAGAATAGGAGGGGAGACAGGGAGACTCCTGCCACACGCGTGGGGAGCAGGGAGGAGAGAACGAGGCAAGAGCTCGGTTTGACACACGTAGACCCCAACCAAACCTACCCAACTTGTGGTGACGTGTTAAACTACTTACATATGTAATAAGTAGGATCCGGCACGACCAATCCTGCAGCAGATCTGTTCATGAAAACTTCCGGCTGGGCTATATTTAACTTTTGTTATGGCTGGTTGTAGTGCGGAGGGGCGGGGAGACCGGGGAGAGCCCGGCGTGTCCCCGGCCAGGACGCGAAGGGAGGCGGGGGGAGGGGAGGAGGGCGGCCGGGTAGCTGTCACTGTCACTGAGATGCTGGGGTAGTTGGAGCATACAAGCTGTGAGTCAGAGTGATGTTAGACTTCTTTATTATCAGTTGAGTTACCAGTAGATCTACATCAATACATGTTGGGACACTGTCTGCCAGGTGCGCTCAAGTCCGCCATCTTGGATTCTGGTGTCGCACCTCCGATGCGCCCCCCAACATCTCCCTTTTATTAAAAGATTTTTTTTTTGATATATATATATATATATTTTTTAAAGAATTAAACATCCCCGCAGACATGTATAGTCCAAATCATAAGAAACACAATAGTGACGACCTCCATAGTCATATTATCCCATGATAGCAGTGCTTTGCTGGAAAGAAACTGGGAACAATGAGGCATAGAATAATGTCACAGGGTTTAACATAGCAGGTAGACCGGGAATGAAGTCACAAAGTTGGTTTTTATGTGAGGTCGTAGTCATCATATTTTGTTGGTCGATATATGTCTCTCGTCCTTGTACGACGAGCAGGTGAAGGGCTTGGTGCGAGGGCCAGTTTATTGCTCATAACTGGGCCACTACCAGCACCAGGCCGAGATGCACCAACACTTGGAGTAGACGGTGCGGGACCCATTGGGGACCGCACTGGAGAGCGAGGTGCTGTCACCCCAGGTTGCGACTCAGGCTGGTTGTCTTGTAGGTCTGGCTGATCTGGGGCCCTCACCAGAGGTGGGCCACCAGGTACCAGTATCTGTGGCACTTGTACGCATCCAAGATCCTTTTGTGGGGGAGCAGCTGGTCGCACATGAACCCGGTTACGGCTAGCTGTCCCACGGTCGGTCTGAAGGGTGTATGATCTAGGTCCTTTGCAGCCCACTACCTGCCCATAAGCCCATGGCTGACCACGCTTGTTCGGAGGGGGCTTTAAGTAGGCATAGTCCCCAATTGAGAGTGGGGAATGGTGGACCACATTCCTGTCATACAATGTCTTGCTGGCCACTCTCCGAGCCTCAATCTCTTCCTGAACCACACGAGTGTCCACCACCTGAGGGTCCAACAGTCTGTCTGAGGTCGGCAGAGGGGTGCGTGTTCGGCGACACAACATGCGCTGCGCAGGTGAGTATGTGTAGCCAGATTGAGGGGTGTTCCGATGAAGGAGTAGGGCCAGGCTGATGTTCGTGGATTTCTTTAGTAGGCCTTTGGCTACCTTCACAGCCGCCTCTGCTCGGCCATTTCCCTTGGGGTAGTAAGGAGATGACGTTGTGTGGTTGAAGTTATATCTGATCGCGAAATCTGCATAGTCCTTACTTATAAATTGAGGGCCATTGTCTGTGTGTATCCTTGCTGGGGCGCCAAAAGTGGCTAGATGGGCCTCGGTCTTGGCTACAACTGTGGAGGCCAGAGTGTCCCCCAGCTCATCTACCTCAATCCAGTCTGAGAAATGGCACACGGTTACTAGGTAGTCCTTACCCTCAAAGGCACACAAGTCCTGGCTGAGTAGCTCCCAAGCCCTGGTTGGTATCGGTAGTGACATCATGGGCTCCTTTTGTGAGGCTGAGCCATACAATGCACAGGTCCCACAAGCCTCACACATGTCCTTGATTGCCGCTCTCATTCCAGGCCAGAACAATACCTGCTTTGCCATTCTGTAGTTTGACTCAGCCCCAAGGTGATTTGCATGGATCTTGCCTAACATTTTGGCCCGGAGCTGTTGAGGCACCAACACAGTCTCCCCCTTATATAAAGCCTCATTCAGTACAGACAGTTCATCCCTGTATCCCCAAAATGGCCTAAGATCCTTGGGCAACAGGGTACGATCGTCGGGCCATCCATTGATGATTGTGTCCCGAAGGGCACTGAGGGTCTCGTCAGCATTGGTGAGTAGGACTATCTCCTTCTCGGTCTCTCCAGTCAGCCTGGGGCTACGGCAGATAGATTCACATTCCAGCCGGAACACCTCAAACCCAGTTACAGGCGTGTTGACTGGGGTGTGCAGGGCCGCTCTAGAGAGCGTGTCCGCAATGAGCAGGGTAGTGCCTTTCTTGTACTCAAGTGCGAAGCGATAGCGCTGCAGGGTCATTAGCATCCGCTGCAATCTGGCAGGCGCCTTGTGTAGCGGTTTTGACATAATCGGGACAAGTGGTTTATGATCTGTGTGAACTGTAATGTCAGCTTTCCCGTATAGCCACTGGTCAAACTTGTGTAGTCCCTGGCATATTGCCAGACATTCTTTCTCCATCTGAGAGTAGCGTTGTTCTGTCGCACTGAGGTGACATGAGCTGAATGCTACGGGCTGTAACTCACCCTTGGCATTTGGTTGAAGGAGCGCTGCACCCAGTCCTGACTCACTAGCATCCACCTGTAAGGTGACAGGCTTGTCCAAGCAGTAGTACAGGAGTGTGGGTGCTGATGTGATGAGGGCCTTGGCGCTCTGGAAGGCTTGCTCTTGTGTGTCTGACCATATGAAGCTTGCACCATCCTTCGTTAGCATCCGAAGTGGCTGTAGGGTTGAGCTCAAATTCTCGCAGAACTGTGACAAATATGTGGCCATGCCTATAAACCTGAGCAACCCAGCTTTGTTGGTCGGGGTCGGCATCCCAACGATGGCTGCCACCTTGTCCGGGTCAGGTCGCATACCATTGTCTGTAATAATGTTGCCCATGAACTTGAGTTCCCTGAGAGCAAACTTGAATTTGTCTGGGTTCAGTCTGATATCTTTGGCCACACAGCGCTCCATTAAAGCCACTAGTCTCCTGTCATGGTTGACCTTTGCCACATCATAGCTCTCACCCTCGCCATACACTAGAATATCATCCGCTATGCATATCGTGCCCTCAAGCCCTTCAAGGGCATCCAAGAGCCTCTTCTGAAACTCCTCTGGTGCACTCGATATGCCGAAAGGCAGCCGCAGCCATCTGTATCGGCCATAGGATGTGTGCATAGTGGTTTGCAGTGAAGACTCCTCATCAAGAGGTATGTGTAAGAATCCTTCACGGACATCAAGGAGGGAAAAACACTTGGCGTCACCCAACTTGTGCAAGTGCTCCTTCAGTGTGGGGATCTGGAAGAAAGGCCTCATAATCGCCTTATTAACTGTCTGACTTGGGTCGATACACACCCGGAATTTCTTCGGGGTTTCCCTGATGAGGGCATTTGAGCACCATGGGGTGGGTTCATCCACCTTCTCCATAATCCCTAGGGCCACATACCTGTCCAATGCTTCCTTCTCCTTTTCCCTCTTGGCGACTGGTACCCGGTGATTGGGCATCTGAACTGGCATGACGTCTGCCTTCATTTGAAAATGTACAGTGGGGCCAAGGTATCCGAGGCCCTGAAAGCTGCTCTTATACTCACGTAAGATGGCATCTTTAGTTAGCTTGCCAGCGGGTGGTAGGCGTCTGGAGAGAGGAATCTGGATAGTCTTTGGAGATGGTGGGCATTGCCCCTGATCTGCTGCATCTACCACATCTGGGGAAAGAGACAGGACCTCATCTGCCATGATCTTGATGAGACCTAAACTCTCACTGTCCTCACCAGAAAGCAGTGCAGGCTTGTCACCAATGTCACTGTCTGCTAGCACCTGGAATACTAGATCATAGTATCGATTTCCGCGGTCACACAGGAGGTTGATCTGACCAAGCGGTTTCACAGGTGAGGTCTTTTTGTATGGGAAAAGTTGATATGGTGAGCGTGACATGGTGATGGTGGGAAACAGACTCTTAGCTAGGCGCTCAGGCATCGTGTTGATCCCTGCTGCAGAGTCAATCTGTACCGGGGTTCTGACAAAGCTGTCCCCCTTGTCTGATAAGAGAAGGTGTGCAAAATACTTACGACCCTTCCTTGCACCGGCCTGAAATGCATCCACATCACCAAGTGAGTAACACTGTTCGTCGCACTGATCATGAGGGTAGGCACTCTCAGGTGCGCAAGCCTGGTCGCCATCAGCTTGAACGGCATGGACACTGTGTTGCCGGGCTCGATCATCGGTCGGAGGTTTGTTTGGAGTTCCATGATAACCTCCCCTCCCCCGGCGGTTCCTACGTGACTGGCCAGCACCACGGCCCTGGGACTGTGGACGGCGGTTATCCCCCTGTGTCTCGAGACAGACGCGGGAGAAGTGATCATTACCGCCACACTTGTCGCAAGTCTTTCCCTTGGCAGGACAGTTCGACCAGGGATGTGGGCCACGTTTGTCACCACACCAGTGGCATGTGCCGCTCTCACGCTTCAACTGCATGTCCTTGTGGGCCTTTCCCTGGGCCGCCCAGTTGACCGCCTCGTCCGTTCTGCCACTCGCCTCGCCAATGAGCTGATTCGCTCTTTTAGCCGCCTCAAGTGTCTTGGCCTCCGCCACCACGTCACTCAGGGTCTTCTTTGTGTCGTCGGCTTTGACATGGCATTTTAGTAGATCGGCCCGTATGTCACTGTTCCGAAGTCCGAAGATAAATTTGTCGCGACTCATCTCATCCGTCAAGGCATCATAGCCACAAAGGCTGCAATCACGTCGTACATGGGTCTCCCAGTCTTGTATAGACTCGTGAGCACCTTGTGTGGCCAACCAGAAGGTGAATCTGTCCGTCAATAGCGAGGAAGTGGCTGTGCCGGTGTAATGTATTCTGAGCCGTTCCATCCAGACCCATGGCTTTGCCTTGTCTGCAACCGGGATCTGGGGCTCTATGCTGTACCGGATGACCTGTAGTGCCTCATCCGGCATGGACGATCGGAGCGCCGCGATCTCCATCAGTGGCTTGGCATAATACTCGACTCTATGAGTCGCCGGGTCCTTGGCCAAATCTCTGTATTCGGCCTCTGTACAATAGTCATGGAACCTCATCTCAAAATTTTTAAAGTTCTCTGAGATGTTCCCTGACAGGCTAAGTTCTGGTTTTCTAGGCCTAGACATAGTGTAGATGAAGGTGGGTCCTGATCTGAGTTGGAATAATTAGGGCTACTAGTGTGCTAATTACTATTAGATCTGGTGCAATTAGGCCTACACTATAATTTCCACTTCCAGACAGTCTGAATGAAAATTGAAGGTGATACCCACTTGTGACTTGCTGGTGACTCTGGCTCTTGACAGCTCCTGTGTTTGAAACTGACCCCACTTCTGACACCAAGTTGGAGCATACAAGCTGTGAGTCAGAGTGATGTTAGACTTCTTTATTATCAGTTGAGTTACCAGTAGATCTACATCAATACATGTTGGGACACTGTCTGCCAGGTGCGCTCAAGTCCGCCATCTTGGATTCTGGTGTCGCACCTCCGATGCGCCCCCCAACAGGGTGAAGGGGGAGGGGGAGGGGGGAGGGCAGGGGTATTCCCAGAATCCTTATGCTTTCTTCCAATTCGTGAGTAACACGAGTAGGTTTTGTTGTAGGGACTTGCATAAATTTTGTGAATTGATTGAAATATATGAGTATTGGCCCAGTCATGTAGAGCTTGTTGAGAGCTTTTCAGAACTGTTTAAATCATATTCCTACTGTTGCTAGTTGCTGAGCAATCAGGATGGAAGATCCAGAATTGATGGGTACTTCATCCCTATTCAAACACTGTTTAAGCTGGATCCAAAACTGTGATCAGAGCAGATTAGAAAGATACCCTGAACAGACAAAGGAAACAGGTTATTTTAAGATGAATCAGCTATTATTTAATCTTTTAGGATGAAATTTTCAGCACACATTAAGCACCACGGACCAGATAATATGACATTGTTCCAGATGATCTTTGACCTAGATAGATTGACCTTTTCCCTAAGTAACTAGGTCAAAAGGTCATAAGAAAGGTCATTTTAGGATAAATCAGCCAGTATTTAATCTTTTATGATGAAACTTTCAGCATACATTGTATGTCATGGATCAGATAATATGACGTTGTTCCAGATGACCTTTGACCTACATAAGCTGACCTTTGACCTAATTAACTGGGTCAAAAGGTCATAAGAAAGGTATTTTTTAGGATATATCAGCCATTATTTGTTCTTTTTGGATGAGATTTTCAGGATATTCTTCGTGAACGATGTCTAACATCAACCAGACTTTTGATAACTTTTTTTTTAAATTATAAGAAAAAAAATATTAAAAGATATTAAAAATTTAAAAAAATAAAAAAAAATTCAATAAAAAAAAATTCACTTATTTTCTCTAATTAAACTAACAATTGTACATGGCCTGTCTTTCATGAGGTTTTCATGAAAATTACTATGAGCATACATATCATGTGATGGTCACTGTGCCTGTGGGCTGAGTAGGCTGGCTGCCTTCACTGAAGACTCATAGACAAGGGTCACGGGAGGGCTTGGGGCAAATAGAAGGCATCCACATAGGGAATTGAAATCAACAGTGCATAATCTTATGATAATGAACTACATCCCTAGGTAGGTGAACTTAGATGAAATTTAAAATTTGATAAGTTTTTGGCCTCATAAAGTTTGCCAAATCTTAAGAAATTTTATATGAATAGAATGCTTATGGTTACAGTAGATTGGCACCCCTCATCATGAGCGTCTATGTCATAGCTTTCCAATGATACCCTAACCTTGATTCTAAGTCAATAAATAAGGTCAGAAACTCAAATTAGGCCTGGGTCACCAGTGGCACTGGTGTGATCACAATATTGGTGCTAGCGCTAGCGCTAGCGCGGCACCCGTTTATGCAAGTCCCTATTTGTTGATCACCTCTGGTAGGCCTACCCGTAGTCAGGCTACTTTAATACGGTACCGGTAGATCTACCGTAGTCTAGACTAGTGGTACGGTAGGGCCTACGGTACGGTACCCGGTAGGCTACATGCATTCAAGACTTTGATAGGGAGTGATCTTTTTTTTTTTGGGGGGGGGGGGGGAGGGGGCAGGTGAATTTTGTTTTGCTCCCCTCCTGCCAAGACCAACCCATTTGACATTTTCACCCCCCCCCATCAAAGGATTCCTTTATTAAAATTGAAAGGAATTACCAGTAGGGGCCTGCTCATTTATATTTGTAATGAAATACGGTATTGAGAGTATTCAGAATAGCTCCCGTACTATACTATAGATGGAAGGGAGAGCGCTGCAGCCCATCTACTCTATAAATCATACCCAGGTGCCTGGTCTTCTAAATTTAACAGCAAGCTATGGCCATATAATATATTATTATAACTAGGGGCCTATAGATATATAAATGCACTTTACTGCAGCTTTGATGAGGGTACTACCGGTACGTGATTTCAGGGCTAAAAGTCATACACCAGGGACTGGCAGGGTTGACACACCTAATATTAACACAGACGAGGTAGATACCATACAGGTTTTGGAACTGGTCCTTATTCGTAAAGAGACTTATTAATAGACCATATTGAGGATGAGTTGTTGCAGCTATAGGACCAAGGACACACTTGGCCAGTGCCGCAGTGCAGACAAACTGGCACCTGCCGCCCACTCATAGAGCAGGAATAGACACAGCTGACAGCTGTCCATGAGAGACCCCCCCCCCCCCCTACCACACCCCTCTTGGACACATTTATACTAAGGGAGTGGTCATTTATAACATCATGGGAGCCGGAGAGGGGGAGGGGTGGACTCCTGTGCATGCATGGGATTCCACCCCCCCCCCCCCCCCCCCCACGTTGCGTTGAAATTGATTGTGGCCGAGCTCTTTTTTTTTTTAAGGTAGCGAGTAGTGTTTTTCACTAAAAAAAGGTTGGAGTTTTTTGGTCCCTCCTTCGAAACAAAAGAGGGGTCCACAGTATTCCCCCCCCTCTTCTGAAGGGGTCCCCATTAAAAAAAATCAGCACTCCCTTAAAAGACCTTTTCTGTAACCCTAGCCTACCTGGCTACCAGGGCCGGATCTAACTCTTTTGACATATTCTGAAAAGAAATTACACATTTTCTTTATTTCCTTTTGATTATTTTCCCTATTAAATAACACATGTAGATAAACGAAGCAAAGGAACCCACGGGGTAGAAAAGCTGGTCAAAGTAGAGAAAATCAACAACAAATAATTATACACAAATAGCTGGGATAAAGCCCACAGCAGAAGTATTGATAAACTCTGGATCCGTATCTGGTGCACTATCAAAAATGCCCATCCTACTACATTGTATGGCAATAGAGTCTACTGGCTAGCACCCATTATACATGGGGTAACCTGAGCTGGGTGCAGCGGCCCAGTGTAGGACAGCAGTGACTGATGTAGATAGATGGGTGAGGTCCTTCATAATGCAGCCCCATCAAGGAGGCTACACACTGACAATAGCAACACTGACTGCAGCCATGGGTGACTACCGTAAAACCTCGCGTATGAGCCGAACTCGCATATAAGCCGCCCCCCTAACCAGCTGGCCCTAACTTAGGAAAATCATATACTAGTAAGCCTATCAGAGCATCAGATTATGGTCGCTTTAGTACTGTAGACTAAGTATACATTTAATCAAAGAGAAAGTGTGACTAACATCACAGGGCGACTCAGGGTTCATGGGGCAAGAGGGACTGTTTGGTTCACACTTGCCCCAGTGCAGCATACCTCTACTATTATGCAGATCTGCGAGCTGGGATGTCGCGGGATATCTTAAAAAAAGCGTCTCACCTGAGCGTCCCATAGACTTAACATAGAATCGTATACTACCATGTGAGCAATGAAGCTTAGTCCACAGTACATTTACATAGAAGCTTCATTGCAGACAATTTCAGAAAATTTTGTGACACTTTTTGTATTGCATTTTTCAATATGATATTGATGTCCGATTTCTTCTGTTGTGCTATCAATCTCTTCGTATTGATGCCATCTATTTTCTCCACCCATTCGCTCCCACCCATCGAATAGCTTCCCTGGCTGCCCTGAAAGTTGGACTAGTAAAATGAGGGAAAAAACGGTCCCTGGGGCGTCTCCCTTAGACTCAGCGGAACCCTGGTTCAAAAACTCGTGTCAGTGTTGCCGAAAACTTTTTCTCTGCGCAGGCCAAGGTGGCCTGCGTCTTGGCTTCTCACGCAGGCCATTTACTTCTCACGTAGGCCATTTGAACTTTGATATTTCAAGGTACCTTCATAAACCTGTTTTATACTATGCAAAAATTTTACAAATATGGCTCTATCTTCACTTCTAATTGGCCGATTTGAAAAATTCTTTCAGCATTAGGAAGCTAAGATGATGGCAGGCCATTCTGGCCTGCGTCCTAAGGCCCTACGCCGGCCATTAAGATTCTACGCCGGCAAAAGCCGGCGTGCCGGCGTTATTTCGGCAACACTGTCGTGTATAAGACGCACCCCCACGTGGAGCCGATCCTGTAAGCCGCACTAGCTATCTGACTTGCGTACTAGTCAGACTCAGCTTTGATACCAAACATGCCTGCAGTATAGAGTGGCTTATACAAGGGCTTTTATAAGTATACTACAGTGCTATATTAGCCATTTTCAGATCCCCATTTGTGGCTTATTGTATAGATTTGTGAAAGTTGGGGGTGCGGCTTATACATGAGCTAGACTCTTACATGAGAATTTACGGTACCCGGGTAGCACGTCCGGTATGTTGGGTATAGTATTTTAAAGCTTTTGTGTTACTGAGTGCAGAAATAGAAGCCCTATCAAGATGGGGGCCAGTGATAAGGGAGTGACAACAAGTAGGATTTATTTACATGCACCTCCTGACCTGCCCAACACAACAGTCTATTAAACAGTTATCGGTCACCTAGGGATGCTTGGGTTACTATGGTTTTCGCCCAGGTTTTCGCCTGTCTGCCCCGTCCATGCCTGCCTTACCTCTCACTGCCTTACTTCCCTGTCTGCCTTTATGCCCATTCTCTCTCGCTAGCTATGAGACCTCCCTTCCTGGCTCCCGATGCCTGTCGCTATCTGCCCCCCTCCTTGTCTGTCTGTCCTCCTCTGCCTGCCTGCCCCTTTCCCTGCCTGCCCCATGCCCTGCCTGCCCTTCTCTTTCCCTCCCTCTCTGCCTGCCCAACCCCCCATCCTGGCCTGCCTGCCTGCCTACCTTCCATCCAAACTTTTCTGCCTTTCTGACTGTCTGCCCTTCATCTCTCCCTACCCGCCCTACTTGCCTGATTTACCTCTCACTGACCTCCCTTCCTGCCCGCCCTGCCTCCATCCCTGCATGCGCTTTTTCCCTCTCACTGCCCTTCTTACCTGCCTGCCCTGCCTCTCTCCCAGTCCCCTCCCAGGGCCCGTCTGTCTGCTTGCCTGCCGGCCTACCTACCTACGTACTGACTAGCTAGCCAGCTGCTTGCCTGCCCTGCCTGCCTGCCTGCCAACTAGCTCCGCCCTCGCTACCTGCCTAATCCCTCCCTACCTCTCTGACTACCGGTACCTACCTTCCTACCTCATGGCAATCGTCAGTGTCCGCCCTCTTATCTATCTGCGCATAAGTCTCCCTTTCTCCCTCCCAGCCTACCCTCCCTCCTTTCCCGCATGCCTTCCCTTTCGCCCCTACCCCTTTCTTCACTTTACCCTGTCCTGCCCCCTTTCTTAGCTCCCTAACTCTATATCCTAAGATCTGCATTAACAGTTGTCTCTTAGAGTTCACAGTGTGCGCTAGGCTCATGTTTTGTTTCTGCAGTCAACAGTATGCGCTAAGATCATGGTTTTTGATCAGGACATGAAATAAACACAAAGGAGCACTCGTAGAGGTCCTCACTGAGGGTTTTACTCGTGCACCTTTGTCTATGTCTGTAGTCCAAAGTATGCACCGAGATCATATTTTGCTGTCAGTCCACAGTATGTGGCTAGGGAAAACCCTTCCACATCAATGAGGGCGTAAAGATGAGAGATGAGACGTCAGTTTGAGTACTTGGTATCTTTTATTAATAGTAATATTAATATCAGAGTACCAGTCACTAGGGCTCAGTATAGATGGTAAGTCGGTGGTTACTGAGATGGTTACTGATTTCTCTCTAGCTGCCCGGGGCTTAAGTACAGGTGCCCGGCAGGTAGAGGAGGAGCCCATGTGACCGGAAGTGGATGTAACAGTGGTTTTCATTGGATAATATACATTTGACATTTGATTGGATAATTATATGTTCATGGCTTTAACATGTGGTGTGCGCTGGACCGCGGGTGGGGAGCCTGGGTCCAGTGCATTATGGGTAATGGATTACATAATAAGTAGCATGCACACGTGGGGGCTTTGTCGCCTGCCTCCAGGTGGCCTCCAGCCGGCTCAAGTGGCTTTGGCGGTGCCACACTGATTAAGGGTGTCCAGCTTTATAGCATTGTTGACCCAGGGGACCCTGGGTCTTAGGGAGACGCTTTTCCAGAAAATGAAGTAGATTTGCAGTCAAACTATGATGCAGCTGTATAAAGTTCCTGTTGCATATTTGGAAGAAGGAATAACACTATAACAAACTTGCAACCTATGTCTGTCTGGCCCTTCATCCAAAAATTTGAACAAAATAATATTTCCTAGTGAAAATTGCAAACAAAAAAGAGTTAATTTACTGTCAAAATCCACCTCTCTGTGAACTAATGCTAAAGAATAGCACAGTGACCTTGAATCCACCCTTTAAAAGAGTCACGTTCACACAGACTTCCTATACCTACAATGGTTAAGACCAGGTGAGATCAAAAAGTGAGACGCTTTTAACACCAAGAGAAACTCCAATAGTGGTGCACAAAGACACATAGCCTTTATAAGTGACCCTCTCCTCAGGGAGAGGGCCACTGGTCGCTCTTATATAGAAAGTGGAGTGCTCCATAAACTGCCCCTAAGTAATTGACTCAGAGTAAATCATCCCTGAGTAATATACGTCTACCAATTTTGCATTTTAAGACAATTTTGAGACATGGAAGAATGGTTGTCTTTCAGTCATTATTTGAGATAGACAAACGGGGAAAAAATGAAGAGAAAGGCAAGATCGGGGGACACAAGTTTCTCATTTTTTCTTTGAGATATTCAACTGCAATCTTTTACAAAAAAATTCTCTCTTTCGCTACTATGTAAATGTACTAAAAAAAATCTACCACCACTACCGGGCGCCCATAGACTCCAAGGCATTGATTTTTTGGGTAGAAGATAGAAATGGGATTTTCAACCATTCTGGTGCTATTTCTCTCTTCTACCGCCAAGCCGGGCAAAAACTGGGCATGTCCTGTGGTGGGTGAGGGTAAGGGTTAGGAAGTGTACAGGGGGAGGGGAGACAGGCAAAGGCATGGACGCGTAGCACACGCCGCCCCGCAGCCGACCGACACGGCGAAACGGAAACGGCGATGGTGTTGCTGCTGACGCTCCGATCGACTCGCTTTTCGGCCGAGACGTAAAACAGCGGTTACGCGCTGCCGGGCGCTGACGCCCACAGCCACCTGCTCGCCCCCAGCCACCTGCTTTCCCACAGCCACCTGCTCACCTACAGCCACCACCTGGAATTCGATTATATATGACTTCCAATATATGAAATTAAGGTAGCTTTTTCTGGCGATTACGATTCTGCCGTCAGAATTGTACATATTGTACTCAAATTAGATCACTCATTCAAATTCATTTCTGATGCCAGAATTGACCGATGAATCATTATAAGGGAGTACTATATCTAAGTACATAAGCTACATATCCAGCTTACCCTGAGTCATCTGTGAGGCCACTCACTCACTCAATCTTTGTTTATGACAACCATTTACACACTGTTCAATCATACAATTCCTTACTCCATACAATATACCAACTGAGGAATCTGCTGAAGAGTGATTGAGGACTGAATGGGAGTTGGGGCTTGAGACACAGGAGAGTAGGAAATATTGCTTAAATTTACTTCAAACCATCTTTCAGATTTTTCTTCTCTCATCATATTCATGTGCAATACATAAGAAATGTGTAATCCTTCTATTAGAAAACAGGAGGTAACTTTAACAGGTAGTGAAGTAGGCATACAAGGTGGGGTCGGGACTTTGGGTCAGGACCCTGGGTCACATGTGATGTATGTCACACAATCAATCTTTTTATGTGTTGACAGTTAATCCTTAGGGTCAACATATAGTCCATTTGTTTGTGTATAGGTGACCGGTCAGTGCCTTGTCGTCTGGAGGGACTGACAGTTACCTATTGTCCCTGGGATAAGGGTCTGCTTGTGATCTATGGATTAATTATGTGTGGGGGCTAGTTTGCTTGGCTTAATGAGTAACAGGTATGTCTGACGTCTAGGTGTACTTTGATGGACATATGGATTGAAAATATGTGTAAAGTATTGTGCGTATTACAAATAATAATAAATATGAATATTAATAATCATAAATCATAATTATGACGTAATATGACGTAATATGACGTAATACAATTGATGAAGGTATAATAAGGGGTTTTGTGGCGTGACAAGTATGAGCTAAATTATGTTTCTTGTCCACAGTCCACAGTATGCGCTAAGATCATGTTTCTTGTCCACAGTATGCGCTAAGATCAAGTTTCTTGTCCACAGTCTACAGTATGCGCTAAGATCATGTTTCTTGTCCACAGTCCACAGTATGCGCTAAGATCATGGAGGCGCTGGGGCAGCACAAGGTGGACTCGTCCCAGAAGCAGGTGGTCATCATCAGCATGGACAGCTTCTACCGCCCCCTCAACGAGGACGAACAACTACGCGCCAAGAAAGGACAGTACAACTTCGACCACCCAGGTATAACTCAGAGAGTGGGCATTATTTAAATAGCAAGAAGTTGCTAGGTTGGATTTGACAGGGTGCTGACGGGGGGGGGGGGGGGGGTTAAAGGCTGCAAACATAATTTCGCCGTCTTGAAGTAATGCAACGCTTAAACTACTTTTAGTTCAAAGAGTTGAATGTGGCTGGAGCTATAAATATATCTCATATCATCTCAACAAAAAAATGAGGGCTTCATGCCAACAAGTAAGATATTTGCATCCACGCAACAGTCACTAGGCTGGTCCAGCCTTGGTAACAAGTCTGTAGTGACCCCTTATATAATATTTGTATTAAATAGTCAATCCAGCATGTTGGATATAGATGTATAATGATTACTCTATTAAAATTAGATACATTAAAAAGGTATACATTGTATATTGGCAATATCGGTCAGCTAGCTTTGCCCCATGACAAGCAGGAATGAAATGGGACTTGAGCATGAAATATTCTTCTTGTAGGTGCTTTTGATGACGATTTGATATTGCAAACCATGGAGGAATTAAAGGGTGGCAAAACCGTAAAAATCCCAATGTACGATCCTGTAAAACACTGCCGGTAAGGAACTTCTTATAATGTAACATGTCGATTACTGCTGGTATGTGTTACTCAATTACAATGTCTATCACTGTATAAAATATGTACAATAAATTATAAAATGTTAACAACACAGAAGTAAACGTCCATGATTCCAAGTGCTGCATGTATGGAAAAGCTGATTTTACATTAAAACTGGAATTTCTACCATGAACTTGAAGGGTTAGACTGTAAACTCTTCGGCCCTTAAATGTTAAGAGGTTGATGCACGTGTTAGAAGGTTGATGAACGTGTTAGAAGGTTGATGAACGTGTTAGAAGGTTGATGGAAGTATTCGAGGGTTGATGGTTGTGTATATTTCAGGACGGAGGGTAAGTACCGGACCATCTACCCGGCCGATGTGATCCTGTTTGAGGGTATCCTCACCTTCTACATCCGGGATGTCAGGAACTTGTTCAACATGAAGCTTTTTGTCGACACAGACGCAGACACGCGCCTCTCACGACGAGGTAAAGAACTGCAATATATTCATTCATGTTTCGACCAGGCGAGAGGGTGTTTCGACTATCATGTACGGCACTACCACTCTTAATGACCGTTTGGGGGGGGGTATGAAAAATTCGCCGAACTTTTTTTTCCTTAGTGGTTACACTCGTTGTAAAATATTCATATTCAAAACCGACTTAATTGGAATTTGTGGAAACTTAATTTGAAATAAATATGACTACAGTAACTTGTTCGTCGCCAGAAATGCTGACACGTGCTGCTTATAAAAAGGGAAGGAACTGAAATGGAGGATAGTTCAAGGTGTGAAGGAATCTCTTTAATCAGGGCAATAGAAATAATTGTCCCTGAGCCAGTAAAAATGTCATGTAGCTTGGTCTACCGGTATGCCACTTTTTTCAAGCCTTGTCTCTGCATGATCTTTTGAAATATAAACATGCATGTACCATTTTGCGTTTTAATCTTGCAGTTATGAGGGATATGAAGGAGTGGGGCCGGGACTTGGACCAAATACTTAACCAATACACACAGTTGGTGAAGCCAGCCTTTGAAGAGTTTTGTTTACCGGTAAGTAGTGATACAATTATGATAATATTCCCATAAAAATTATAGGAACATAATATACTAAAAAAAATCTTGTTTATAATATGAAAACCAAAGTAGAATTCTAATATTTGCGGTACTAATATTTACTTTACGGTTAGTGAAATAAAAATAGACCCTTATCAGATATCAATAGTAAGAGCTCTGTGCGGTATTTTTGCTTGTTAGAACTGAATTAAAATAATTAACTTCTGACCTTATGTTTATTTTTCCAGACTAAAAAATATGCTGATGTCATCATTCCCAGAGGTGCAGATAACACAGGTAGGCAGTACATCATATTTCTTCTTTATTTAGGTGGTGGAAATTAAGTTCATTACTTTGATAATGAAAAGTGCTCGAGGATATGATACCAATTTATGCAATTTAAAACGGACTCGTTTATGGAATAGAATCCTGGTTCAAATATAAATCAAAGAATATTTTGTCACGTCATGTACCGTACATACGAAGCAATAATTTCAAATATTTTATATGCATATGATAGTGATATATTTGCTTAATATCCCAATACATTGTATGTTAATCTAAACATACTTCTGATACATCATATATTACCGTATTCGACGTAATTAACGCCCTCCCCCTTTTTAGGGCATTTTTAGACTAGAAGAAAGGCAAAAATTTCACAATTTAGACTTACTACTAAAATGCCATAAAGATAATTTCACAAGCGCCCAGAATGCTTATTATGTGGAATACGGTAACCCATATACCGTATTCAACGTAATTTATAAGCGCCATCCCCTTTTTGGGGCATTTTAAAACTACGGTAATACAAAGGCTTAAATATCACGACTTTGGAGACAATTAAACTCCTACTGAAGGAAAAACAGCCTTTTCTTAGGCCATTGAATATGGCCACTTTGTGTTCAATGGGGGGCATTAAATAGGGCCTTTCTAGTACATAAGCATAGTAAAGCTTGTATTTCAAAAAAAAAGAAGAAAAAAGAGTGTTCATGCTTTCAGTTTGCCATTGATTGACATGTTATATAGATCAATGAATCTCCAATGAATATATTCGCTAACCGATGAAAAAAAAATCATTTTCTTCCAGTTGCCATTGACTTGATAGTTCAACACATCCAAGAGCTCCTGAAACCGACTAAGAACGGGAGGAAGCCACGCGTGCGTCACAACTCGGACTCGCTGGTCAGCAGACCCCACTAGTTGTTGACTTGTTTGTTTGACCGCCATTTTACTGCGTTGTGTGCACTTTTACTACCCTCACCCACTCCGCCTGGTCACAGGACATAGGGCCCAGGTCGAACTGCCACTTCCATGTCAGGCCTCTTTTCCCCCTTTTTTCTTTTCCTCTTCTTTTTGGGTATGTTGGATGATAATAAGGCACCATGCTAGACCAAATTTGATGTAATCTGTGTTAAAAATCTGTTCGGATTGACCTAATATGACAGATGGCAAAAATCAGCCTATAGATGTGGAAGAGCGAAATTCAAAATTGACAAAATGTTGCCTGTAAATGCGTAAAGAGAAACTGTGTTGGCATTTTCCTTGAGGAAAAAAACCTTAAGGAAAATTAACCACCCTATAAATTATTAAAACTTGGATCTGATATAGCCAAAATTCACCTGTTAAGAAATGTGCAAAAAAAATATAGAGGAGGTTATCGAAGAGGCACAATTGTCCTAGGGCAAGGGTAATTCCATTTAAGCAGGCTTTAATGCTAGGGCCTAATGGTCTCAAGCAAAGGAGTGTCAGGGCTAATTGTCCTAGGGCCAGGTGCAGTAACTACTAGTCTGACGTTGAAGCGTTGAGCGCTCGTTGCTCAGGCTCGTTGTCTACGACTACTACTGTACTTCATGGTACTACTCAGAATACCCGACCCCCTGCTTCCGTGTTGAATTGTCACACCGCCCAGTTTACTGCTTCTGACTCGGTTCTTGCTGCTGTTTGTAGTTTGAAGTTTAACTGATTTGTCTGTAGATAACGGTAACTTGCTATTCCGTTTCTAAGACTTTCCCTGTCGAAACGGGAGCGGGATCCCGGATACATTCTGTCATTCTCAGGTGTTGATTCATCATTGAGTGTTTCCACCTTTCCTATGGGATAATTAATATAATATCTATATTGAATGGGCACTTCTATTAGTAGTTAAGGAACTAATGTTACTTTATGGTTATATTTTTCATATAATGAATGTAGCCTTATGTATTATAAAGTGTTAAGGTAAATTTATCTCATAACGGGCCACTCAAACAAAGGCATTTTATTTTAAAAGTAAGTAGCTTTGCCCATACGGTATTTAACATCTTTATGTTTTGCTTATATTTAGTCAAAATATGATTATTTTGCTTCTATGTTTACTTTACGCCTTATGCGGGTTTGATAGAAAAAACCATTGCAGAGGTTTATTTGTAAAATAGATAGTTACTTCGCACACTTAGAATCAAAATATATCACTAGCAACCAAATGGTACCATCCATTGCCCTTAGTCGTTGGGTATTTCCGCATTCTTATGAAAAAAACATCAAACTGTGGTCAGGACACATGATCTCACACATGACACTTTTTTACATTTTACAAAGTAAGGCATTTGTAAAACAAATCACTGGTTCAATTCACAGTATATTAAGTCTACTGAGAGACATGAGGAATGGAATTTAGATAGATAAGACTGTTGAACAGGTGTAGCAACTTAAAGTTTATAGAAAGAACAAGTTCATGGGAAGTATTTACAAAATAATGCACTTCATACAGATATATACAATTTTTTGTGTAGTTTAGAATTTAAATACTGTGAAAAATGTACTGCAAACTTAGGTATTTATTCGAATGTGGAGCACATGAAATCATAAAGTGAAGTGAAGGATAAATAAGATAAGGGCAAACAGTCTAATTTTCCACTAGACTATACTATTTTTGTATTATTAATCCTATCAAGGTGGGATGGGAAGAGAAGCATCATTTGTGCATTATGAAATTGATCTTCCAAATTTCCACATCACCGATTATATTGCTCACTTGGGTTTTATACCGACCCTAAAGAATGCTGCTACATGTAATTATATCAGGCCATGTTCTTTAAGGAATTCAATGAAAGCATAATCATCTTTTCCGTATCTAGTGGTTCAGCACATTATTTGATAAATGGATCCAAATAGACCTTGATCTCCAGGCATTAGATAAGTCTTCCAATGTTATACTGAATTTTATGATAGAGTGAACAGTATGAAAATATAAGTATCTGAAAAAGAGTTAAATTTTCTATCTATTTTCTATGTTATGAAGAAGTGAGGATGATAGTTGATAGGTATAGTAAATAGAATGTCTAGCAGTTAAGATTAACTTGAGTGCTTAAATATGAGATCTGTTTTCTATAACAGTATGAGTTACATCATATATTTTGCGATAAGCACAGCTTAGTTCATGTGAAAGTGGATTCTTTCTTACTGTTTTTTTCAAGTGCACATATGTATTATCTAATCAGAGATGGGATGAAACAATGCATGTATATATGAAAATATGATCAAAATAGGAGCATGTAACAAAGCATTCAATAAGAAACATTGACAAACGTTCTGTAGAAATGCCCTTTTATATTATCTTGAAATGGTATTAATTATCTTGAAAACATACACATATATCATAACTCAAAGGCCAAAGTGAAAAAAACAAAAAGACCTGTAATACAATTTAACCCAAAACAAAAGTATTATTCTATAGAATTGTTGGTTGTCAAACAAATATTTTAATGTTTCTGTGTGATGTTGAATGCAACAGCTTTCATTTAAAAATGAAAAGAGAGTAAGTAAAGCCCAGGATTTATATCCAGCAACATATCCTATACATAATGCACATCTATGGGCACTTGTTAAGTTGTCAGTTAAGTGGTCACTTGTCCTTGATTAGTAGTTCATGTCATATAGTAGAAAACCTTGCACAGTCATTCCATAAAGAGGATCGAGAGTGACATTTATAACAAACATATGTTATATATTTACATGTCGTAGTAAAAAATTGATGCAAGGACAGGCCAAATGAAATTTAGGTATGAAGGCTGGTTCACTATTGAGATAATTAGTTTCTAACTTTGACACCAAATATAATGTAATATCAACCCGTCGTCCCTGAGGCAGTGTAGCTGCAAGAGGGGCCAGGCTAAAAAGGCTAAGGGGACTAAGGAGGTGCCTCCTCTCACTCAGGCAAGCCAAACACTACTGTCCACTGGTATCTTCTGTAATATTGTGTGGCACGACAGCACTACCTTGCCTCGGTGGCCGGTGACTGTGCCCACCGGTCGCCTCGCATCGCCTTATATAGCAGTAACAACTCGCACATCACCTGGTGACTCCCGAAGGCATTAACTTAACTGCAGTCCTGCCCCGCCCCTCTTGCACTGCTTCAACATACTGGGATTTATCGTGAATCGGGCGCCTCAGTATTATTTACTTTTCTAAGCGGCAGAACAAGGCGCCACAAAAACAATGTTTCTGTGGTACTTAAAAGGGTCTTTGGACACAACAGACATTCCTGCTTATACCCAAAACCCAACGTGCTAAATAACCATATCTACAACTGCTGTAAATGACATTGATGTTCAACCTTTTTGTTGTAGCAATGAGCATATATATATAATGATGTAAAGTAGACAGATCTGCAGTAATGTACATACAAGGTTGTGTAATTGTAAAGAAGTTATAGAAAAAAAGAAAGTTTTTGAAGGAGAGTGTAGGACTATAAATTTGTCCTGTATTTTAGATAAAGGAAATAAAGAAATAGAAACATTTTTGAAGGATGTTGATAATCCACTTTTGCGTTAGTATTTTGTATTTTCTTTCTTTGAGTTATTTATTCCCTTTGTGGTGCTTAACACTTACTTATGTTTATCGATTAAGAGCCATGCATGTGACTTATTCCCTATGCAATTGTGTCAAAGATAGTTCAAATCCAATACAAAGATCAAAACAATTATACCGCGCCCCAAGTTTTAGAGTCGAAATTTATTCCATTACCTTTATCTGTTAAACTCTAATAATGAAAGAAAAGTCACCTTTTATGAAACAGTTATTCATATATATCTTTACCCAATAGGCCTACATGTGGGTACATCTCTTGGTTGATATATGTAAAGTACTCATCATTCTAGATTAAAAGAAATACCCACATATCTTAACCATCATGGTCAGTTTCGTATATAGCTAAATGGAAATCATTACTGCAAATGTACAAATACTGCAAGCCTTTGATGTAGTTCATTTTCTTGAGAATATATGTCACAATTCACAAACAGTTTAGTAGTTTCACAATAAATTAACACACCCCAATAATTAGAAAATTTGGAGAACACACATTGAAGTAGGCCTACACTACAGCACAATGTTCAGGGCATGTCACCTGGCGTAAACCAATGTTTTGGTGAGTCCCAACTTATTTGAGTTAAAATCCCTTTATTACTAATTTTTCCTAGCTTATTTTTCACTACCATATCTGTGTTATCTGATGCTATGAAGAGTTGTGTGCGTATTTATATGTCTAACACAACAGATGTACAGTTCATATTTATATTTATTTATGCATTTAGAATAATTAGAAATTGCACCTTTGAAATATATCATTCTGGGGCATTAAATATGCAACCAATCTAAGGGCACCAGCAACTTATTCCTACTATTTAATGATATATGACCCCTTTTAAATGAGATTACTGTAGTTATTTCAACTATACTGATAATTATCTTTGGCTAATACATGTATGTTATATGTGCACAGCTCAAACAGCTCGATTTATTACAAATACATGTAATTCATTTCCCTTTCGTTTCAGCTTCTTTTCCAAACACCACATTAGTCTCGGATGCCAAGGTCACTGGGATAATATGTCTGTGACCTTGTATACTAAAATCGAACAGGGATGTTACCATGGCAACAATCAACCAAAGAAAAAGCGTGCCATCCATGACACCAATTTCTTCA
Source organism: Harmothoe impar (assembly GCA_947462335.1). NCBI lineage: Eukaryota > Metazoa > Annelida > Polychaeta > Phyllodocida > Polynoidae > Harmothoe > Harmothoe impar. The sequence goes on along the minus strand of OX381713.1, from coordinate 26,648,458 downwards.
TTTATCAAAAGGAACATTTGTAATACATGGGCCTTTGACTCTTGCGACTATGAGCTGTCATGTTCGTTAAAATAGCGATGATGCGTTAACTGTTAAATTAGGATATTCATGGAAGTTGCCGTTATATTAGAAATTATCGGATTTAACACATATGTTGTTTGATATTTAGATGTGTGTGACATTTTGTGAAACTTGAAACTATAAGGGAAGTTATTGAAGCATCTACTGTTTCAAGAACTAAGAGGAAAGATGTGAAAGTTAATTTTGAATTAATTTCTTTGAGGTGTGTTCGTCCTGATAAAACGATCGATGCTGGCATCTTGAGAAAAATTGTGTATGAACTATATTATAGTCAATACTATTATTATATTAAATGAAATATCACTTGTAAACAAAAGGAGATGTGATCAAGGCAATACTATAACAACTGTACGAGGTGGTGAGAGAAAGGTTTGTGTGTATGCACTTGGTTGGATAGAATAGAAACAACTAGGTCTAGATCTTAAAGTAAATGCATATCGTAAGATCAACAGTCTAATTTTATCCATCCTACTTTTATTTTGTACTTGGGCATTGTAACTTTTAAAGATGATTACCAAAGCCATAGTTAGTCTCCTTCAAGCTCTTGTTTTTTTTTTAGCATTAATCAAAATTCCAGCAGAGACCTTTTTGTTGTACACTATGCTCCATAAGCATCAGTGTATAAAGTGTATTTGAACGGATGACATAAAGAAGTAGTAGAGTCGGTTCAATTGGAAGTAGCCTCTCTAGGCAGAATGTCATCTTTTTTTTCAAATTTTATCTGGTGTGATTCACATTCAGAACACACTTTTGGATAATGACTTTGTTTATTATTCTCACATGTAATAATAAAGTCTTCCGAAGGTACATATTTGTATTTCTTCACTATCTACTCCATATTCACAGTTTCCACTCTTCCATTTTGTAATACCAGCTCCAGGATTAGGCAGGAACAAGCAGTATATATGCTGTCCCAAATACAGACAGCTGTTAGAGATCTGATGAGGGCGTGTAAACTAGTAGGTTTATCACAACTACAAACTCAAGTAACATTTCAAACTCATTTCCCATTGTAATCAATACTAGCGTATTTAGTATCTGCTGAAAGATATGACTGAGATTCAGGGATTGGTGATTGAATTGAGTCCATGGTAGTTTTTTTTTGTATTGTCATATCATATATAAAACATATTGTCATAATGAATAAACATATTATAAGTACATGTACAAAGAAGTGATGCTGTACGCGTGTCGTCGATCTCGCATACTGAGTTTAGAATCCAGAATAGGGGGGAAGAGAGGTTTAAACTTGAAATAATCAAAAATATCGATCATAAGTGTTTTATATAAGTATGTCTCAACCAAACTGGTCAGGCTACATATTGTCAGGAATGATATTTAGTATTCTATATTTATTGTAATATTATTCTATGGTCAGTCAAACAGAAATCTGTTTATCAGTACCCAATATAACCTTTATGTTGTTTAGTTTGTATTGACTACTCCTCACAGAGGGGTCCCCGGCATTCTTTCTGTGTGGTGCTACGAACAACACGGTAAATAACTGTCATTTAAATAATTGTACACTTTATATTTTAGCCTCGGTTTATATGCCTCATATTCTGACAAAATCCTGATTCTGGCTGCAATACTTGTATTATACATATGTTAATGTTAATATGAAATCAGGCCACATAAATGGTAAAGTCGGTCTGTAGATCTCTCCAACAGCGAGTGCGGATGGGAAATGACGCAGGCAGCTTTTCAAAGAACAAATACTAAACCGCATTGGAACATTGCATAGACATTTCAAGAGTGGGGAACAACAAGCAGACATTTCCATTGTTTGTATTTTAATGAGTCTGCTTTTGAAACTTATTATTCCACCAATAAATTCATGGACCATTGTCACAGAGAAGCATAATATGTATTAGAAATGATTTGTTGATATCAGTGTATGCCATTGCCATTTTATAAACCATGTATGAGAAAGAATATATCGAATCAAAAATAAGTAATAAAGCATCAAACAAGCAGATCGATTTCTTTTTTTTATTTAATGAGTTCTGAACTTCAGTTAGAAACAACCCAGTTTATCATCACAGGGGAAAAACCTACATTGGACGAAGATAATTGATTTAGACATTTGATTTCACCGAGACAGCATATAAAATATATATCTTGTTGCCGATATAAGAAATATTCTGATGCAATTCAAGTCCAATTTGTCTCAACAAGGCACAGTGCCCTCCACCAGCATTTGTGGTAAAGATGTAAAACAGTAGGTGCTATGGTAGCAAAGACCCTTCAGTAAATACAATAAGTTGGAATGTAATATAACACATCTATGGCAGTCATACTATATCATATGAATCACTATATTTTGCCCTATGATTATAGGAATGTAAAATAACTACCTGATTCACCCATGTATGTTAAGAAATCTGGTATCATTTCAGACTACTGTCAGAAATTAAATAACCTACCTTTCTGCTACTGTATTCATACATGAACACAGTAGGGCTGAGGAGAGAGAAACTAGTGTAAAAGTAAACCCTATGCCTATTCGTATAATATGAAATAGATAACTTTGATTGAGTCATGCATTTGGCATAATGAATGATCATTAACACATGTTTCTGTTACCTCATACACATCCACTGTACATCCTAACATCCCCTACTTTCACCCCACACATTTCACGATCCTTCTCTCATTCCGCCCGCCTCCAATAATTATCTTTATGGTTCAAGTTCACCATGTGTAAATCATAACAGCAGTATCGCTCCTTCCCGGTGAGACCTGACTTAAAGAGGGTCCTGTAGTTGGTGCGTGTGTAGTACACTGAGAAGCCGGCCGCTTTGAGGTCGCGGAGAAGATGCATCATGGCAGCGAGTGTATCGCGGGTAGACCAGGTACAGCGGTGCTGCGGCTTCTGGTGGATATCCACCTCGGGCGTGTGCACCTCCATCGCCAACTGTCGCACCTGGTTATAATGACAACATTTTAAAATCAATATACCCATCAAACTCCAGACTGAAAGCATTGAGGAAATAATTAGTTCATTGGACTGTTAATTATAACAAAGAGAATGGAATCACTATAGTGGTAGTAACACTTATAATAAAATATGGGACTACAGAATTTTTTCTTTTTTTTTCTTATTGGAGGCATTTATTACAGTATTCAGTGTTTGCCACTGATTTAGGTACAGCTAGAGACATATATTAGATTTGTAGTTGGGGCCAATACGGCACATGGACAAGGGTAATTATATATGTATATCTATATAATGATTTTTGAAATTATAATGCAGATGGTCTTTATAGTTTGCTTCATAGCAGGATACAGCAAAGAATATTGAATATATTTTACCTGGTTTATAACACCTGACTGGATCATGTCGTAGAGAGCCGGCCACTCCGAAAATTCTACATCCATTTTTAAATAATCTATTGTTCGCTAAAGTAAACAAGTAGAAAACACTTTATTAGGCTTTCTCAGCTTCTCAAAATGAGTTTACTGGAGTACATAATCATTTTGACAATTTTAAACAAATTCGATATCTCTGCAAACTACTAAAAGTGTTGCCTCTTCAAATATTGGCTTCCAACCAGTCTATTCACTACCCCTTCCTCCCGACAAAGATGACTACATAATTATATGCTTAATTTAGGTATTTCAAGTAATGTGTAACAGACAATATATATGAGTTAAATTTAAAAAATTTAAATGATGTCCTAGATATGTAACAATAAACGGATTAATTATGTTTTAACTCGTTATACAAGACTCACCCCCTCATGTTTTAACATCTTCATTATTGTGGTTAGGCGGCGCATCTTCCATGTATTACCGACTGCGTAACTGTCCACATTGTCAATACCCATGTTGTAAAAGTACCCATTGGGAGAGAACTGGTGGTCTTCTAATCCCATACTGTATGAGATGTTGGAATAGCATGTTACATTAACACATGTGCACTATTCACAGAACTATATGACTAGAAAAGGGCCCTGCAGCTGTACTATTCCAAATGGGGCCATACATGTATCAGAGAACTTTCAAAATGTAACTATTGACACAAAGTTATCCATATATAATATATACCATGTGAAAGTAAGGGGATATTTAACAAACCTATAGGCATAAAAAACAAGTTGATTCTGATTATGGTTCATCCTGTCTGTCAATACATATAATAATCCTAAACTTTCATTATTTCTTACATGATTTTTCAATTATATTAATAATTCCATACTTTCTATGTTTTGACTTTATTAAAAAAGAATTCGTGTATCATTTTTCAATTATATCATTAATTCCATACTGTCTTTCTCTTTTGACTTAATAATATCTATCATAATGCAGATTTTTCATAAAGTAGGTTATGAAGTGTATTCAACTAACCTTGGATCAAATGCGTGCACCTCACATCCTAACAACTTCTGTATTCCCTTTTCAAATCGATAATCAAAATCGATTCTGGAACGTTGAAATAAAGAGACAATAGAGTATACAACACCATCATAATAAGCTTTCCCTACTAATATGATTAAAGCAATTGATTAATTTTAAAATTTGAGTTATAATGTAGAACAAAATCACAAACAGAAATCGGGAGCTCGAAAAGAAGTTCCCATCTTTTAACCAGGGAATATATCCTCCCTCCACGTCTTTAAATGTTTGATTTTTCTTCAACTTACCCGAAGGAGTAGACAAGGCAGGGTGCCTTAAACTCGTAGCGTATATCCAGGCAGACCTCCCAGCCACCGTCCTCAGATGGACCAATATGCACCTGGTCATAACACATACGCTCTGTAGTCGTCATAAACCTGTTAATGAAATGGAACCTGTTGCTCAGAACTTACTATGCATGTAAATCTGAGCTGACGACACTTGTTAATTAAAGGTTATAACAGATAGTGGCTACTATCAATGACAGGTAATGATACCTGTCAATCACATCTGTAATGCCTGTCAGATTTGTGATACTCGTAATGAATCTGACATCACAGGTATGGATATCTGTCAAGCAAAGTATTGACATCTGTCACTCAAAGAATTTGATGCATCTCAATCAAAGGAAACGTCTGTCAATCACAGCTAATGACAGCTGTCAATCAGTGCTAATGGTACCTGTCAATGATTCCCTATCACATACCAACCAGATGTTTAGCTTATCAGATGAAAAAAGGGTAATGACACATACTAATCACAAGTAATGATAACTGTCAATCACAAGTAGCAACTGTCAAAATGGGAGTAATAACCCTTACTGAAAATAGCGATCTTCTAATGTGTAGACATCTTGTCCCATTACTTCTAAGTACTTGTTCCGTGCATCTAGATTGGGAAGTATTATCTGCAAAGAAAGTAAGGCATGCATGTTTACTAACTGTTAATGTGAATACAAAATAATATAATAACATATTTTGAAGACTTGTAATTGATAAAATCTAGCGTGTGATCCTAATCACAAAAGACTCAGGGCAGGTATCTGTAGTGTGCTGTCTGTAGTGTGCTGTCTGTAGTGTGCTGTCTGTAGTGTGCTGTCTGTAGTGTGCTGGCTGTAGTTTGCTGGCTGTAGTGTGCTGGCTGTAGTGTGGTGTCTATATTGTGCATGCCTGTAGTGTGCTGTCTATAGTGTGCTGTCTGTAGTGTGCTGTCTGTAGTGTGCTGTCTGTAGTATGCTGTCTGTAGTGTGCCCCACCCTTAACCTCAACTACACCCCAAACCCCAACCCAGGGTTCCCACCAAAATTTCAGATTGAAATTCCATGACATTTCCATGACATTCCATGACAAAAATTGCGATTTTCCATGACATTTATTATATTCTTGTGGGGGTTAAGGAGCTTGGCCCCCGAAAAAAAATCCTAAAATCTGGAAGGGAATTGGTACATTCACAGAGATTTTGTAATATTAATTCTATCATTTTCCATTTCCATGACATTCCATGACACACAGCAAATTTTTACAAAATTCCATGACATTCCATGACTTTCCATGACAGCTTTCAAATTCCATGACATTCCATGACTTTCCATGACACATGGGAACCCTGCCAACCCTATCCACCCCACATCGATTTTATGTCCACAGATGGCAAACTGGTCTGACAAAAAACATCTCACCTACCCAGAATTCTGATTCCCCATAGGTTTAACACTAAATGCCGAAATCGACGAAATGTCTACACCAGTACATTCATGTTTGTCTACAGTGAGGAAAAAATGATGTTTTTTGGCAAGGTCTACTTTAGCAATTTTTTTCAGGGGGTTCCAGTAGGGGTAGAAGAATGTTTTTTGGATCCCCGGGTAGGAAAACACTTCAATTATCAGATTACGTGTACTTTTGATTGATTGGCCTAATGTTTCTATGAAAGATTTGGAAAATGAAAAAAATATAATTTCCCCTGAAAAACGTCTCACGGAGGCGTCGCATAAGACTCTGGGAGCATGGCTCCCTGAGTCAAAAACTAAATATCTATGATACCCAGCATAGCACTATGCACGTATAAAACCCAGGAGGAGAGGAGCGGTTTCCCAGGCGGGAGTTGCTCGCCGTCCCCTCTAGGAGGCGCCAGCGGCGCCCTGGGAGTAGTTCCCCGGCTCGCCGCATGACATCAGCGCCACCGTGACGTCATGCGGTCATGTCGCCTAGCAACATTCCTTTTGATGACGGTGCACTATAATAGCCCACACTGGAGTAACGGTCTTCAGTTGACCACAGCAAGTTCCTCCAGTAGGGTCGTCACCCGAGTCTCCAAATATTTCAAATTTTTAACGGTCGTCAGCGGTCGTCAGCGGAGTCTCGTTCGTCATGGCGCCTAGGAAGTCACCAAAGAAGGCCGGCAAGAAGGCAGCGAAGGCGGGGGCGTGTCCAGATGTGGAAGAAGGGGGCGTGGTCAGCTCGGGAATTATTTTACAAAGAACACAACAAGCGCTAGCGGAATCGGAGGGTCGTCTGGCGAGGGTCGAGGGTGGTTTCGATCGCCTTGCAAGGATGGTGTCTACCGTGCAGGACCACCTCGAGAAGCTGAGTGAGGCCAAGGAATCCGAGGGTCGTCACCCAAGTCCCGAGGGTCGTCTCCCGAGTGGTAGTGGTTCTGGAGCAGCGAGCAGGAGCAGGAGGCGTGCAAGACAGCCTTCCCCTTCGTATGCCCGTGGCAGGTCGTCATCAGAGGACTCCTCCAGTAGCCAGGGTCGTCACAGAGCTAGCAGTAAGCATGACTCAGCATTTCGTCAGAAGAATTTTGTTGAGAGGGGTATTAGGGTAGATTCCTTTGAAACCTTAATGCTTGTGTCAGTTAGAACCGTTTTAATACTACTAAAACAGGGGGAGGAGGTTGACGGCCTGCTGGCCCATATGGAGATGCTCTGCGAGAAGGCGATGACAAAAGTATACAGAGTAGGGTCTTTAGTCTCCTATGATAAGAGTGTGAGAGAGCGGGCGGACGTGGTTGGTGCTGATGCCTTCGGTACAGTATTGACCTCAGATGTCTTCAGATTCTTCTCCTACGATAGCACTATAGTGTCGGCAGCTAAGGTTGGGAACAAGTCTAGGCCTAAAGCTGATGGTGTAAGGGAGAAGAGACCTTGCTTTGCCTTTAATAAAGGTAAATGCGACACTGCTGGGTGCAAGTATGCTCATAATTGCATTTTTTGCCATAGCACTAGCCATGGGTCAATGACCTGTTCAACAGGTAAAGCTGATAAGTAGGATGGTTGGGGTAGACAGGTGGTTGGTGCCTTAAATGTTTCCCCTGTTAATACCCACTCTTTATGTCTTGTAAAAAATTCTAAATTAAATCCAGCCGCTCCTGCGTTCACCCCTGACCCTATGGGAAAGGGTGCTGGTGTTTTAGATTTATGTACAGGTATTTATGGCACTTATAATGAGGGTAAAGGTACCGGTAGTATGGTTCCTCAAGGTGACACTCTAGAAGTTTTTCCCCCGTGTGTTGCAGTTGGTACAGTCAGTGATCTGAATCCTGAGTGTACCCCGTTCGTCCCTCGCCGGGCTACAGAGCAGGCGGTGGCGGCGGAGATGTTAGTAGTAGAGGTGCCAGCAGTTGTCGCTTTGAATCAGGCGCCTCTGGCTATTGAGCCACTGTCCCCGGTCTCAGCGGTGGACAGGGTTCTTTTATTTACCATTGATGGGGTAGGCTCTATGCCTACTGTACATGTGTATGACGATTGCCTTAGTGGCTCTTGCAACTGTATTCACTATATAGGTTCTGAAAAAGCTCAACTTATGCCTTGCAGGTTTGCCCCATACATATCTGGCAGTGCCAATGTGTGTGTGGGTAGGAAGGAAGAGGCTAAATTTATATGGGAGGGGGTCCTCCAGGGTTTTGCTATTGTAGATGAAGGTTGTGATACCGCTTACACTTGTGAAAATTATAAGACCATTCTGGAAGATCCTTTTTATTCTGAAATGTGTGATATCGTAAAGCAAGAGCTAGAGGATGGTTTTGTTACTAAGGTAGTTCCTCCTCCCAGGTGCGTTCATGCCATGGGGGGGGGTTGAAAAATCCAATGGAAAACTTAGGCCTATTACAGATTGCTCTATGCCTGATACCCTAGCGATAAATAACTTCATGTTAAATACGTATGAGCCTTTTTCCTATAATTCTGTATATACTGTGGCTGACCAGTTGAAGCCTAACATGTACATGGCTGTGGTAGATTTGAAATCAGCCTATAGGACGGTTAATGTTTTAGCCTCTCATGCCGAGTTCCAGGGGTTCGCTTGGGACGCGGGGGAGGGCTTGGAGTATTATAAGAACAACAGGTTAAGTTTTGGTCTTAGGTGCGCCCCTAATATTTTTAATTCCATATCTAACTTTGTGGTTAAGGTAGCCAAGGCTCACGGGGTGAGCACCTTGGTCAGTTACTTGGACGATTTCATTGTTCTAGCTGAGTCAGAGGCTGAGTGTCTTCGCCAAAGGGACCTTTTAATAGAGTGTATGGAATTTTTGGGTTTTGTCGTTTCTTATGGTAAGGTTACGCTACCTAGCCAGAAGGCTGTGTTCTTGGGTATAACCATTGATTCAGTCGCTATGGAACTGTCCCTCCCACCCGAGAAGGTGATCAAATTAAGAGAGGCTCTGGATGATTGTTTAAATATGAAATTTGTCCATAAGAAAAGGCTCCAAAAAATTGGGGGCTTGATGTCTTTTTGCTCTCAGGTGGTTAGGGGGGGTCGTACGTTCAGTCGTAGGCTATACGACTTGTGTGCCAAAGCTAGGCCAGGCAGGGCTATCTTTTTGAGTGAGGAAACTAGAGAGGATCTTCTATGGTGGAGACAGTTCTGTGGTGTTTTTAACTCTAAAGCCTTAATTAATAGAGACCTGTTAGATGTTCCTATGGTATCTGATGCTTCCAAGAGGGGTTTCGGCGCCTGGATGGGCGGTGATTTTTTCTATGGTACTTGGGAGGGTTTCAGAGTTGCTGGTAAGGTTAGTTCTCTACATGAAGAGGCTAGCCCGGAGATGGATAATATTAGGGTTCATCGCGGCAATATAAATGTGTACGAGCTCTGGCCTGTCCTGGTGGGTCTTAGGCGCTGGGGCGCGTCCTACTCTAATAGGAAATTACATGTTATAACAGATAATATGCAAGTTTTACATATGATTAATTCTGGTAGGAGTAAAAATAAATTGTGCATGTCCTGGCTACGGGAGATTTTTTGGCTATGTTTCATTCTCAATGTAGAATTATTTGCCACCTATATTAAATCAAAGGACAATGTGCTAGCTGATCACTTATCTAGGCTCCCGTACAGGGGTACTGTGGATAAATGTAATATTTCTCTATTAGATTATAATATGGTTGATTCTCTTTACAGCTGAGCTCCAGACCCTTCGGATTGCACAGTACATATTGGCGGATGAGGGAGTAGCGCCAACTACTAAGATATCCAGGGCGGCTCAGTGTAAAAGGTATATGTCCTTCTGCAAGAAATTCTCTCTTGTACCCTACCCCTGCTCTTCTGATCAGGCGGGGTTGTATGGGACTTATTTATCAAAGGAGGGTTTTGCTCCTGTGTCTGTTAGGAATTATATTTCTGGCATTTGGTATCAGCAGAAGATGTTAGGGTGGCCTGCCCATTCGGATGATTTCATATTAAAACAGACTTTGAACGGTATTGAGAGGTCCTATGATAAATCTAAGAAGTCTGTTCGTTACCCTTTCTCTCCCTCAGATATTTTAGCTATTAGATCTATGTTGGATTTAACTTCTCATACTGATATTATATTTTGGATTGCAGTTGTTCTTGGATACAGATGCCTTCTCCGGATCTGCCACATGACAGCTTCCCAGCACAATACTGGCGTTTCAAGTTTGCTGCCATTGGACGGATCTATCCGTATTAATATTAAGTCTAGCAAGACTGATCAATTTTCCAGGGATAATTTCTTTGTTTTCTTGCAGGATGTACCTGGATCCCCTTGGTGTATAAGGAATTTTTTATTGGACATTATTAAGGGTTCTTCGCCTGCTGACCCCCTTCTGTACCATAGGGTGGGTGGCTTGGTGTTTCCTTTGACATATGAGGAAGTTTATTCTAGGTTAAAAGCCTGTGCTGTTAGGTTGCAGCTTCCAGTCGACAGGGTCTCTACTCATTCGCTGAGGCATGGTGGCTCTACCCTACTAAAAGATCTAGGTGTTCCTGTGGAGTCCATCATGCGTAGGGGCAATTGGCGCTCTTCAGCAGTGAGGAGGTATTTGCACCAGTCTGTACCTGAAATGACAGCTTTGGAGCATGCCCCTTGTGAATTCTTTTCTTCTTTCTTGTAATGTTCCATTGTGTGTGTGGCGGTTTGGCTGAGTTTAGTGCTATATATTTCCACCACACTAATGTCTCGTGTTTTATTTATTAAATTAACATGTGCTAATTATAATCTCTCAATTTACCGGTAGTAGCTATTAATTATATTATATTAATCTGGAGTACCGGTAACTCGTCTAATGTAGATCTAATCATCTCAGGGCCCGAGTGCCCATACTATAATAATTATTGTATGTAACATAATTGTTATCTCCCCCCTCTCAGACCTTTATACCCAGCATAGCACTATGCACGTATAAAACCCAGGAGGAGAGGAGCGGTTTCCCAGGCGGGAGTTGCTCGCCGTCCCCTCTAGGAGGCGCCAGCGGCGCCCTGGGAGTAGTTCCCCGGCTCGCCGCATGACATCAGCGCCACCGTGACGTCATGCGGTCATGTCGCCTAGCAACATTCCTTTTGATGACGGTGCACTATAATAGCCCACACTGGAGTAAAGGTCTTCAGTTGACCACAGCAAGTTCCTCCAGTAGGGTCGTCACCCGAGTCTCCAAATATTTCAAATTTTTAATTCTGTGGGGATATTTATTCTGATATTTATTCTATTGTGATATTTATTCTCTCTGTGATATTCTGATTATTGTATGATACTTATGTATTGTTAGCTTTCTGTGTCTGTTTAGACCTGGTTAGGCGGTAATGGTCTTGTGTTATTGCGATGCAGGGGGTTATTTCCCCTTTTTCATGCATGTGTTATTTCATATAGGCCTGGTGAGCCTTGGTATATGTCACGTATAAAAAATGAGTGTGACTGCATTTTTGACTCGGTGTAATTGTTATTGCTGTGATAATAAAGTTATAGGGCTGAGTTTAGTGCTATATATTTCCACCACACTAATGTCTCGTGTTTTATTTATTAAATTAACATGTGCTAATTATAATCTCTCAATTTACCGGTAGTAGCTATTAATTATATTATATTAATCTGGAGTACCGGTAACTCGTCTAATGTAGATCTAATCATCTCAGGGCCCGAGTGCCCATACTATAATAATTATTGTATGTAACATAATTGTTATCTCCCCCCTCTCAGACCTTTATATCAAATATACATGTACTAAACAGAATGAGGTCTAGACTTTATATAGGATCAATCATAATTGTTTGCCCATGCATTTTGACTTGGGTGCCCATTGATTTGGCTCTTTTAAATACTTTTCATTGAGCAAGTGAAATCAAAGATTTAAACGAAAAATCATAGATCCTGAGTGATCGTGAGAATTTAGAATTAGAATATCTCTTCTTTGATTTTGAGCTAAAAAGTATATTGAATATCTGTCCTATACAAGGATAAATATTTGGAAGATTCTTAGCGGTAAGTTCAGATCTCCCCTACTTTAAGTACTTATCCGCTACCAGTTTATCATATGCAAAGTGAACCAAAGTGAACCTACATGTGCAAGTTTGTTCTTGCAGCCTACAGCCGATGTGGCGCGTGGTTTCCTGGTGCTCCATATCCACAGAGCCGCGAGGAGGACAACGGCAGCGACCAACAAACCCCGCCGCAGGGATCGTACCTTCAGGTACTGACCGAGGACACGAGCCAACTCGGCAAAGTCAATGCTACCTCTGTCTGGCATGGTGTAGGGTTGACATGCTGACTGTAGGAGAAGGAAAGAAGCACAACACCATTATTTGATTAAATGAAGACATGGGCATAACATATAATATTGTAACAACCATATCTTGATTTCTGAATCTTCTGGTACTTTTCGGCTTACTGTTTTTTTTTTTTGTTTTTTTTTGTTATGACTCATAACAAGGTTTATTTGCCATGATTTTTAGTACATTACTCCGGCCATGTTGACCCCAACTCGGTTTCGCGTACTCAAGATATCTTGATTTCTGAATCTTCTGGTACTTTTCGGCTTACTGGTTGCAGAGTTCATGAAATTGCATCCCCCCACGGGGTCGAAATTGTCCCCCCCCCCCCGCCGGGTTGAAAATTGTGAGTGTTGGCACCCCTTTTGTAGCATAGTAACGTGGGCTTTTCTGCTAAACAAGAACAGGTGGATTTTTTTTTGCCCTCCCCCCCCCCCATTGAAGAGGGGTGTACATTTTTTACCCCCCCCCCCCCTCAAGGACAAGTCACAAGGATAGGATTTTTTAACCCCCCCCCCCCCCCCACAAAAAAATGCACCACCCTGAGTCTGAGCACTCCTGTAGATCTATGTGCCTCTACATGGGTACCCACAATTTTGACCGTGTCGCTGTGTCGATTTTTAGCAGAGGGACCATGTCATTGTGTCGATTTTTAGGTATATAAGAACTTAAGAGAAAAATCGCTGTTGGTTGATTTTTATCCCTAATTTTCCTGTGTCCGTCGATTTTTAAAAGGGCCAGTTGCAGCTCCTTCTCCATTGTGATTCATATTCCACTCTATTGTGGCATTCCTGTTTCCTTCATGATGACTGCTGAGCTCATTATGGCCCTGCAGATCATTGTTACTTCCGAAGTACTTCCTTGCATGACTGACATTCCTCTTATATGCAACCCCTTCCGGGCTCAGGACCGTGATCTGAGTCCCATTCTTCTCCTTAACCTTGAATGGTGTCCCAGCAAAGGGTGCTGTCAGCTTATTCTCCTTCTCCCTCCTCAGTAACACAGTGTCTCCCACTCGGATATCTGTGGGCTTGTGTCCGCTAGCATTAGCATATTCCTGTGTCTTTACCTTCCGCACTCTGTCATTATCCCTTACGCTCTCATCCAGCTCTGAAAACCTCAATGTAGGCAAACATGTCCTGAGTTTTCTCTTGAATAGAAGCTCCGCAGGGCTAACTCCTGTCGTAGAGTGTGGAGTTGTGCGATATGCTCGGAGGAAATAGCGTATTTCTGTCCTCCAATTCTTCCCCTCTGCATGAGCTATCCTCATTGCCTTCAGGAGGGTCCTGTTTTGTCTCTCTACTTCTCCATTTGCCTGGGCCCATCTGGGGGTGGTCCTGCGATTCTTCACATTAATCCGCTGCAGGTAGTCCTCAAAGTCTTTTGAGACAAATTGTGGCCCATTGTCCGTGGTTACTGAATAGGGAAGCCCTAAGAAATCAATCGCCTTTTCCATGACAGCCTCTAGCTTCTCAGACGTGATTTTCTTCATTATGCTCACCAAGAAATACCTTGAGTAGTAGTCTACTATGACTAAAATATATTCGCCAGTAGGGAATGGTCCAACAAAGTCCATGGCTAGATCTTGCCAAGGCCCATCAGGTAACAATGTAGACTCCACCGGATCAGGCAAGTTCGGTTGTGACACTAGCTGGCAGCCATGACATTCCCTGCAGTAGTTTTCACAATCCTTATCGATTCCAGGCCACCATACCTTCTCACGTAGCCGGGCCTTGGTTTTAACAATCCCTTGATGGCCCTTGTGTGCCAGCTCAAGCACTCTTCTCCTGAGCTCCTTTGGAATCACTATACGAGTTTGGCGCAGCACCATATTTCCGTATGTCGTCAACTCTTCATGTATGGCCTTGTATGCCACACTACATTGAGAAAAGTCACCTGAACGGATGCCATCCCGCACCAGCTCCAGTTCATCGTTGACCCCTGAAGCTTCTTGTAGCTCTTCAGTTGACATCGTTCTTGGTATTGCACTCTCAGCAACAAACTTAACATAAACCTCAGTCTTGTCTCCCCGAGGATGATCTACACATGACAATCTAGATAGCACATCAGCAATGTTCTGTTTTCCTGGGATGTACACCACCTTGAACGTGAAGGACTGCAATCTCAAGACCCATCTTTCTATCCTAGCAGATGGTCGTGACTTCGGCCCATAGATTGTCTCCAGTGGCTTATGATCAGTCAGAAGGTCGAACTCCCGCCCCAGTAAGTACAATTGAAACCTTTCACATGCCCACACTAGCCCCAGTGCCTCCCTCTCTGTCTGTGAGTAGCGTCGTTCTGTGTCTGATAGGGACCTAGCAGCATAATAAACTGGTCTGAAATTGCCATCCTGTTGTTTCTGCACAAGAACAGCCCCTAAACCCACTCCCGAGGCATCTGCTATCACCTGCGTATGGGCTTCTGTGTTATAATAAGCCAGCACTGGAGCTGAGCTCAGTCTATCCTTGAGTTCATTGAAAGCCGTCTCCTGTTCCTCTGTCCAGATAAAAGTCTGGCCTTGTCGTGTGAGCCGCCTCAAAGGCTCTACAAGTGTCTCAAAATCAGCAATGTACCTTGAACAGTATGTAGCCAAACCAAGAAAGCTTCGTACTCCTGCTGCATCCTTGGGCTGACTCGTGTTCCTGACTGCTTCAACCTTAGACTCTTCCACTGCCATGCCTTTGGCGCTCAGGACATGCCCCATGAATGTTAACTTGTCCAACCTGAAGTGGCATTTGTCCTTGTTAACTGTGAGATTCCTACCAGCCAGGGCTTTCAGTACCTTGTCCAACCTTTCATCATGCTCCTTCACTGTTGCACCATGTACCAGAATATCATCAGCTATATTTACAGCCCCTTCACATGAACTTAACAACTGTTGAATTGTATTCTGGTATATTTCAGGACCTGACGATATCCCGAACATCAGTCTTTTATACCGAAACAACCCTTTATGCGTGATGAATGTTGTTATGTCCCTCGACTGTTCGTCCAATTCAAGCTGGTGAAACCCCATCTGCATGTCCAGTTTTGAGAACACAGTACTCTCATTCAAGTCCACAAGCACTTCGTCAACCGTTGGAATGGGGTACCTCTCCCTTACTACAGCTTCGTTAGCTCTCCTCATATCTACACACAGTCGTATATCATCACCTGACTTAGGTAGAACAACAATTGGAGAAACCTATGCAGTCGGAGTATTCACAACAGGCTCTATAATGTCCAACTCCACCAATTGAGCCAATTTTTTTTCCACCTTACGCCGTTGTGCATAAGGGACCTTTCGTACGGCCTGCACCACAGGCTTTACCTTTTTGTCAATGTGGATTCTCACCTGGTAGTCAGACATCTTCCCATACCCCTGGAAAACAGTTGGATACTTACTTTCAAGTGAGTCAATTGCATGTACATACTTAATCAACCTCAAATCAAGTGACAGTTCTTCAGACAATATGTTACATACTCTTGGTCCCTTCACTACCAACACCTTAGCCAATGTAATTTTTTCTCTTGACTCTACCTCTGTAGTGAAGACACCCTCCACCTTCAACCTGTTATCAGTACCAAAGGGATACAGCAAATTATCGGACCGACACATTTTTGGTTTACCCAACCGTTCATAAGTGCTTTGATCAATGATATTAACACAAGACCCTGTATCAATCATCGCATTAACATTTTCACCCAGCATTTTAACCACAACTTTTCCTTTGGGAACTCTTTTACCCTTCATTGACCGTACATGTTGACCTTTTTTGAACCTGTTTTTCCCATCAACATCATTTTTGCACTTGGCATAGTCATACGGATCACCAAATAGGGCAAAAATGTTTTCATCATCATCGCGATCATCATCATCATCATCGTCCACCATATACACCTTTGGGCAGACCACTGCAAAATGTCCGGTCTGTGAACACTTGTTGCACCTCTTGGTCAGGGCCCAACATTTTGCCCCTGTCTTGTGAGGCCATCGACCACATGTTGGACATCGCTCTTTGACACCTTCTTGTCCTTTGTCAGCCTTGTCAGTCTTTTCAACATGCTTTTTCCTCATTGTAACCTTGTTCACAGTCTCCGTAGTAGGCCCCGACTGCAGTCCTGGGACCTCCATGACCTTACTCATTGCAGCTGTATCCTCTTTGAGCTGGATCTTGTCCAGGAGTTCATCAAGTGACAGCTCCTTTGCGAGACAGTCATGACGCATGACTTCATCTGTCATATGAGCAATCACAATACATTTTATCATCTTGCTGCCCGACCAATTGGCAAAGTCACACTTTTCCGCTATGCATCTAAGCCGGTCAGCAAAATCAACCAGTCCCTCATTGTCTTTTCGCTTCAGTGTCATCAACTCACAAAGGGAAAAGTCATTGCTCTGCCTTGGCAGGAACCTGGCATTTAGCTTATGTTTTGACTTTGCATAGTCTGTCCAATCTGCATTCTCAATGTGAGCAGGCTTTACAACATCTGGGAGGGAGTCGTGATCCTCCACTGGGATCCCTGCATAGATTAACAGTGCCATTTTGCACATTTTTGCATTGTTCTTGTCTGTAGGGTCACATCCATTATATGTCAGATCCCTTTCAAACCTTTCCATCCAACGCTCCCATCTTTTTCCCAGAGTCAGTCTATCACCATGCATATCAAATGGCTCCACCTTCAGCTTGGGCCCTTTAGTAGCCATTGTCAGATTGAGTTTTATGCACCCAAAACACTGCCTTTACTCCTGTGTACTACTTTGTCTTTGCACTGTGCTGAGATTGCTCCTATGTACTACCATGCCCAATCAATGCGCTGGGGATGCTACTTTATACTACTTTCACGCAGATTGTACACCCACTTGGCAGCCTTCCCACGCACAGCAGGACCAGATCAGATGCACAATACACACTTTGAACAACCCACGTATCAATAGTTCATCACCTTCGTCGCCATTGAAGTGTTCCCGTACTTATATCTCATAGAATGCATCAATATTCAAGGACGGGAAACAAAGACGTTGTTGACTCGCCGCTCGTCTCGCCGGAAGTACTTTTATTAATCTCGATCCGATCATCATCTCGCGTACGTACACTACATCGCCTGTGTCGATTTTTACCCATGTAGAGGCACATCTAGGCCTAGGCCTATGTGCAGGTGGTTTTGATTCTGGGGGGAGGGGGGGGGGGGCTAGTAGCTATAGTTCATACAATCATCTCCAATTTCATCATGGCTACACAATGACAATGTGCATTGACGATTGAATGATTGAATTTGATGTGATTGTGAAGTAGACCAGAGACAATATAGGGCCACATTATAGACTGATACAGTGATAGTCATACTCATAGACATGTCATAGTGATACTGTGATAGAGCTCCTGACCCTGGCCTGAGGCAGAGTAGACTTTTTACTGCCTTCTCCCTCCTAGATTGAAATTTCTTCATTTTTTCAGCTGAATCTACCAACTTCATAATATCTTGCAGCTTTCTATCAACTTTCTATCAATTGTTCTATCCCTAAAACAGTGAAAACTAGGAGAAATCCCCCTTATACACAAACAAGTTTACATTTCATGCTTACCTTCAGAACTAGGTCAATTCCGAAACTAGGTCAATTCGGGATCCCTCTAGTGGCGAGAACTGGCGAGAGTCACGGGATTCAAGATGGCGACCTCCAGACGTGGAGGTGGCAATTACGGTCTGTGAAAAGCTATTTCTCCCTCTAAAGTTAGGAAATAATCCACATTACATTGTAAAAATGGGTGCTGAAGCAAGTGCTTTCCAAGATCTCCAGCTAGACGATGAGTTACCGGTGAGTGGTGACTATGGATGGACAGTTCACGACGGAAGGGGCAAAGACGGCGCCTTGGCCACCGTGTTCCTTCCAAACAAGTCGTCTGTCAACACGCAACTCATCCAGAATGCAGCCAAGGTAAGCTTGGAGACCAAATATTGGCAATGTGCAGGGGTTTGACACATGAAGCGGGGCTTTAAGTGAGGCATAGACAAGGATAAGATTAAATATTTTCCCTTCCTCCAGGGTTTGTGGTCAGCTCGTTTTGAATGTGTATTGGATCTTGACAACTCCCCCCCCCCCCCCCTCCTCTGGCTCTGCCACACCCACTTTCAAAAGTTGAAAGTTTACTTAGTTGTCACAAATTCAAAGACTAGATCTCTAATACCAGGCTGCTAATAGGTTGAGCTTAGGTGTCGAAGATGTTGAACAGGCTGATAGACTGTCACAAGTGGTCCATGGGTTGGAAGGAGACATGTGAGCCATGACTACCTACCAACATGGTCTACATCAGTGTCATCAGTGCATGGGACATGATGAGTTCTGCATTTTTGGGAACCCCGGCCGCACATTCTTCATAAGAACTGCTGTCTAGATATTCGTGTCTAGATATTCTTGTGAGCTGATAGTGATAAGGGAGTGGTCATATTTTAACAACGGGGGGGGGGGGGGGGGGGGGGGGTTGGTGGATTTGGGGGGGGGGGGACCAAACAAATTTAGACCCCTTGCAGGGGGGGACCAAAAAAATTAACACCTTTTTAGTGGAAAAGCCAGCGTGTTACTATAGCTCAAAGGTGCCGGCCGTAGTCAATTTCAACGTGCCTCGCGGGGGGGGGGGGGGGGCGAGAAAAATTCCGACCGACTTGCGTGAGAATCCACCCCCCCCCCCCATTGTTAGAAAATGACCACTCCCTAAGGGCAGATTAAACATGCAATGTATGAGGGAAAAAGTGATAAATCCCCCTCACAAGAGATCTAGATCACCGGTACCTACAACAAAATACATTTACAAAATCTGAAAGATATTCAAAATATGTTATTGCAGTGGTACCCTGTGCTCCCCAAGTTATACATTGAATGACCGATTGACATATGCTACAATATGGCCAACCCCATTAAAGCATTTTCAATCCTTCTTCAGCAACTGCGGACACTGCGTCACCCGTCAGTGCTGAAATTCCTCGCGCTGACCAAGGCGTCGCAAGGCCCCATGTTGGTGACGGAGCATGTGACGCCGCTGGAACTGGGGCTCGAGAACCTGAGTGCCGCAGAAACAGCTGGCGGTATCCACAACATTATAGAGGCACTTGTCTTTCTACACGACAGGGTAAGGTTACAGACAGACAGTATATATACCAGGTACTGTATTCAACATGATAAGCACCCTCTTCCTTATGAGCTCCTCCCCTTTTAGGGCATTTTCTATGATAGCTGATAGCATGGACCTGTACAATTCCATGCTGATAGGTATATACGCTGAAATTATCCTGTTTTTTTAGAGAATTAAACTCTTGATTACCGGTACTAAAATTCCTTTACAATAAAGACCCTGGGCACTTATTACAACGAATTCAGTAATACTTTTCAACCATTTCAAAATACGGTCAAGCACGCAACCCATGTTTAAAAAATAAAATCTCGAATTGGAGGCTCTCAACCAATTGCTATTTTTTCCCTATATTTGGCCAAAAGTTCCAATATTCCTGTCTTATTCCTATAATATTTTGGGCTAAGACTCTTATTGACTCAGGGAGCTACTGCTCCCAGAGTCTTATGCGACGCCTCTGTGAGACGCTTTCCACTGATCTGTGCAAAAAAAAGTAAATCAATATTTCTCACAGAAAAAAACAACATTCGATATTGCTGTGATGCACAGATACAATTGAACTGTTTTCTGTTCCAATGCAACAAACCCCAACAGTGACTGTCCATTGGTTCTATCTGAAATTCTATCTCAAAGTAGACCTGTCCAAAAAAGGTCATTTTTTTCGTAACTGTAGACAAACATCAAAGTACTGCTGTAGACATTTCGTCGATTTCGGCAGTTAGTGTTAAACCTATGGGGAATCAGAATTCTGAATAGGTGAGACGTTTTTTGTCAGACCAGTTTGCCATCTGTGGACATGAAATCGAAAACACACTACAGCTAGCACACTACAGCCAGCACACTACAGGCATGCACAATATAGACACCACACTACAGCCAGCACACTACAGACACCTGCCCTGAGTCTTTTGTGATTAGGATCACACGCTAGATTTTAAAAAAAATCCCCATTCCTCCGTATAGGTTGGTGTGAGTCACAACAATGTGTGCGTGAGCTCGGTGTATATCAGCGACTATGGCGGGTGGCGACTGGGCGGCATGGAGCACGTCTGTACCTTCCAGGAGGCAACCGCCACCTACCTCTCCAGTCACAAACCGCTCCGCAACGAGGCTGCAATCTCACCCGAGGAAAAGGTAGGTGATATACAAGAAATGTATTGTGTTAATATGCTATGGACTTTGCCGTCATGATGCATTTAAAGTATCATGCTGACCCCCCTAGATTGATACACGCCCGAATGGTCAGCATATTAAAGTACAAGGCAGCCCTTAAAGATTTCCCCAATCAATAAAGACTCAATTTCAATATAAAGCAGCCAACAGAACCAACTGAAGATTTTATTCCAGCACTGTAGGTAGGGCAGCTACATTTTTCCAATCCTAACAGTTTTCACCACAGTGGTTGTTTCATGTTTCAGGCAGGAAAGGCTGAGCCGTCTGTGGAGTTTGGACACACGCGGGATGCGTACGCATTTGGAGTCCTGGCAGAGACTTTACTGGAGAATCTCACGGAGCTCGGTAAGGAGTAAAGGTTTTAGTAATGAGAGTATGTATACAGTGTTACACCAGTTCTGCATCAATGCTGGATGTTTAACCCTTTAAGGGCAGCATAATGCCTTGTCTATGGCCTTTTGTCGGCATGTATGAATGCAGTACATGTACAATGGAACTTACCAGTGTTGCATTCATGCATCATGACAACACTGCAGTGTTGATACACTCCCTATGAGCCAGCATGATGCACCAATGCCGAGTCAATTGCCAACACTATGTTGGTACATCAATGTTGCCATCATGAAGCAAAATGAATCATGAAGAATCATTCGGTTCTTAAATGGTTAAAAACACATGGTTGAAAACACACTATAGGAGACCATGGATGGACCTAGTAATGATATACTTTTACAGCATTAAAATATCTTTATAAGTAGGATTTAGAATTTGGTATAATTTATATTGGACATCCCCACTTTGACATAATATCTCTGGTAGCTCACATACAACACAGACCTGGAGTGTGGTTTGTGTACAACCTACAGGTTATACCGTGGGAACTTGCAGTGTAACCCCCTTTGAGCTTGAATTTAACTTGTTAAATACTTATCTAATTAGTGTGTCTACCCTACTCCCTATCGCTGCAGGTGACATGACCAAGACATTTGAGTTGCGGATACAAGACGAGTTGCTGCACCCGGACCCCAAGATGAGGCCCCACCTCCGCACCCTGCCGGCCGACAGACTCTTCAGGTACCGTAAAACCTTGAGGTTAACTCGCATGAATTTTCCGGGAATTTTTCCGGAAATTTGGAATTTTCAAGGCTAAAAGGGTAACCCCTGTGATTTATATAGATCCATTGAGAAATATTTAAACATTCATAGGGGTTGGTTCTTAGTCTCAGAAGGTCGCCCATCCCATAAAATTCATCTCATATACCACCCGGAGTTCTAAGGGATTCGGGGCCATTCTTGGAACTTTTCCTCAAAACTCATGCCTGCCTTTGAGGATATAGTAAAAACCGCACATGGGACCTGATTATTGGTATGTTAGTATTGTAGTATACTTATAGAATCCTCATTTACCCTCACCCTGTGTTCAGACAAACTCTATAGCCTGCACCAGGGTTTAAAACAGAGCCATTTTTCTAAATACCACTGTACTATTAACATACTTTAATTCTAATTATTTAAATGAAATTCTCTTTATTTTCGTGCAGGAACGAATTCTTGGAAATTGTGCAGTTTTTGCAACACATAACCCTGAAGTCAGAGGAAGAGAAGAAGGTATTCTTTAGGTAAGTGTAAAAGCTTTATTTATGCCATTTAGTACCCAGTTTTCCTCAAGATCCTTCAAGGAGAACTTGAGCCATACCTTTCAATAAGGAACTTTTAAAGTCAAATAAATGAATGGATAGCAGAAGTTGCAAATGGTGACAAAATTTTAATCCAGGCAGCCAATCCAGGGAAAATTTTGTCATGCAGCGAGTGAACTTAAGACCGGTAGCTAATTTAGCAAGCCAGTCAGCTCAGAATGACCTGGAATTATCAATGGCACGTACACTTTCAATTTTGACTTAAAAGTTTATTATACTGATTGACTCTGTGTGTGGGCACAAGAAAACACCAAATAAATAAAGCAATTGTAAGAATTAAACAAAGTTTAATAATAACTGTCTATGATTTCCTGGTATTGATAATCTGGTTCTCTGTAATGATAAAGTCAACTAAATCCTGTTGCAGTTGTTTGGTGAAGAAGCTGTACAACCTGCCGTCGTCGCTGGTCGCGTCCAGGTTAGCCCGGCCGTTATTGTCGCGGTTTGTGCTGCTCGACAACACAGCCCTGAAGGAAGTGATTCCCCACCTACTGACACCCTGTGAAGGTAAATAACAAGTTCTCTTGATTCTTTGCAAAATTACTGTACATATATAGCTGCAGGGTATATGAGGATATAAATGGTCACTGCCTGTATTGCAGCCAGTGCCTCTACTCCAGCCACTGCCACCAATATAGCCACTGCCTCCAATGCAGCCACTACCTCCCATGTAGCCACTACCTCTAATGCAGCCAGTGCCTCTAATGCAGCCAGTGCCTCTAATGCAGCCAGTGCCTCTCATGCAGTCATTGCCACCAATATAGTCACTGCCTCCAATGCAGGCACTGCCTCCCATGTAGCCACGGCTTCTAATACAGCCACTGCCTCTACTGCAGCTACCGGTACTGCTTCATATGCAGTTACTTTCCCGATTGTACCCAAACAATGTATTAAACAGATGCGTTTAAGCAGGGATTACTAGCTGGCATTGCAAGTTCCTCACCTTATGATTTGTCGCTTTCTTCCCTGATTATAAACACTCTGTTTATAACTCGAGTCTGACACACCAATAACCTTTTTGGCAATGGTAACTCTAGTCTGTTTGACACCCACAGATAACTTGTTGACACAGTTAACTCTAAGTCTGTTTGAAACCTACAGCTAATTCTGGTCTGTTTGACACCCACAGATAACTTGTTGACACAGTTAACTCTAAGTCTGTTTGAAACCTACAGCTAATTCTGGTCTCTTTGATACCCACAGATAACTTGTTTGACACAGTTAACTCTAAGTCTGCTTGACACACAGCTAGTTCTGGTCTGCTTGACACCCACAGATAAGGTGCGTGGGGAGTACCAGGAGGGGGCGGTGGGCGGGCTGCTGCTGACGGCACAGTTCAGGCAGCACGTGGTGCCGGAGCTCTACAAGATCTTCCACGTGAGGGACGCTCACATCCGTCTCGTGCTTCTGTCGTGTTTCAACAAGTATGTCACGCTGTTTGACAAGAACAGCCTCCAGACCGTGATTCTGCCACAGGTCAGTTTACATGTTGTACCCAGACCGTGATTCTGCCACAGGTCAGTTTACATGTTGTACCCAGACCGTGATTCTGCCACAGGTCAGTTTACATGTTGTACCCAGACAGTGATTCTGACATCGGCACATCGGCTTTTGCCGATGTAGAATCGTAATGGCCGACGTGAGGGCATCAGACATCGGCCACAATGGCCGGCCATGACCTCAGCTTTCTGACAGTTTTTTCAAATATTCCTATTAGAGACTGAGATAGGTCCATCTAAGTTTAAACCACTTTTTTTCAGTAAATTTAAGCATTTTCAAATCGATTTTGTAAACTGTTATTAAAGAAGTATTACAACCTGCGTTTATTCATAGGAAATGAGGGCCGATGTGGCCTGTGTAGAAGGCAAATGGCCTGTGTAAGATCTCACGACACAGGCAACATTGGCCTGTGTGCATAAAAAGTTTTCGGCAACACTGAATGTTGTACCCAGACAGTGATTCTGCCACAGGTCAGTTTACATGTTGTACCCAGACCGTGATTCTGCCACAGGTCAGTTTACATGTTGTACCCAGACCGTGATTCTGCCACAGGTCAGTTTATATGTTGTACCCAGACTGTGATTCTGCCACAGGTCAGTTTATATGTTGTACCAAGACCGTGATTCTGCCACAGGTCAGTTTATATGTTGTACCCAGACTGTGATTCTGCCACAGTTCAGTTTACATGTTGTACCCAGACCGTGATTCTGTCACAGGTCAATTTACATGTTGTACCCAGACTGTGATTCTGCCACAGGTCAGTTTGCATGTTGTACCCAGACCGTGATTCTGCCACAGGTCAGTTTGCATGTTGTACCCAGACTGTGATTCTGCCACAGGTCAGTTTACATGTTGTACCCAGACTGTGATTCTGTCACAGGTCAGTTTGCATGTTGTACCCAGACCGTGATTCTGTGACAGGTCAGTTTGCATGTTGTACCCAGACCATCATCATGCCACAAGTCCTGGCAGTGTCCTCACATCAGAACTTATATGGCTATTTGCACCGATCAAATCTATGTTAGACATAATCACTTTAATCAGTTTTCTGGTGTATTTAGAATATCTTGTCTTAACCCAAAAGAGGCGCGTTCTGTCTATAAGTATGAACTACATAATATGGATCGTCCTATTTTCTCTTTTTTCTGGTCGCTAACAGCTGTTGCTGGGTCTGCGTGACTTGAATGATGAGTTGGTGCGTGCAAGTCTCCTCGCTGTAGCTGAGCTTGTACCTATACTCGGGGGAGACGTCGTCATCGGGACCCACCGCGACAAGATCTTTGCTGAAGGCATCCCCAATGTAAGTGGACTCTTGTGTCACCACTGCAGGTTTTCAGATTTTCCCATTTGGGATGCATGTTTGTTTCTTTGAGTAGAACTAGACATCTTTTCCATAAAATAATCAAGTTTTTCTTTAAATAGTTTTGCACGATGATAATATCTGCCACAATTATGCCGACCCCTGTAGGGGTGGGTTGGATGTCATTTCTAGTCAGCTTTATTATAGCTTACAACACCCTCATGTATTTCAGTTTGGTGGCCGGCCAGCACAGGAGAATAAAACCACAAAGCATGGGAACATTAATCCTAGCAATGGTGTTCCCATCTCACAGAGAAAAGATGTTACGAACAACAAGTAAGTCCTCATTTCTATCTATAGGCTCTATACTGCTTGGACTTTTCCCTTGCGTCGTCATGATGCAAAAATGCAGCCCTGGTGAGTGATGGATTTCTGCATCATACCGACTCTATTGCGATGATGCTCTCTCGATGGGTCAGCATGATGCAACAATGCAGCATCAGCGAGTTGCTCGCAAGTAGTGTGCAAGTAGTAGTAGCATCATGATGACAAGTGAACATGAAGCTTAAGGCAGCAAGGGCTGAGCTCTTTTATATTACAGAAATCTGAAATATTACATATACCGTAAAACCTCGTGTATAAGCCTATAGGGGGGGTCTGAAAATTGTTAATTTGGTACTGTAGTTTACTTATAGAAACTCTCGTATAAGCCGCACCCTATATAGGCACGTTTGGTATTAAAAGAAAGCTGAGTCTGACTCGCTTGCAAGCCGCAGCTTATACGCGAGGTTTTACAGTATATAATATTGGGCGGCTTGACTAAAGTAGCCATGTGGAACTAGAAAATGATCTTCAATGCATCCCTATGCAGTTCCTTAATTATGATAATACAAAGCTCTGAGTTGACAGTATTTCGTCTGTAGCCATGTTTAAGAACTGACACATATCGTCAATTTCTCTTATCACTGTGTATAATAATAGAAAAGGAGAACTGGGGGAACATTCCCAGCGGAGACTTTTTACTTCTAAGAAGACTTTAAGAACTGATGCTTTTATGTTTGGCAGAGACAAAGAGTCGCGGACGCTGAAGGACATGGCGAAGGAACGGGACCGTGAGAAAAGACGAGAAGAGATGAAGCTAAGGAACAAGGAGCGGAGACGGAAACGGGAAGAACGGAAAATCTCTGAGAGCACCGATAAAGGTGAGTAATAGAGTAATTCAGACATTTTCTGACAAGAGTGTCCCAGTAATAGTTATCTCTACCTACCCAGTCCCCCACTATGCCTATCCAGTCATATGTCACAGTAACTGGTTGACAACTCAGTATTGGAACGATTCATATTCTTGGATATCAGAACAATCAAAAGTATATTCAGTTAAACTGCTAACTATGATGCCTCAAGGCCTTATGCTCATTTGTCATCATGATGCACAATTGTGCAGGTAAGTAACTTGCAACGCTGACCTTGCAAGAATGTATCAATCAAGTAGGGCCAGTGTGATGCATGGATGCATCACCAGTGAGTAACCGGTCAGTACTGCATTCATGCAGCATTACACAAATGGGGCACGGTGCATTAATGTACTATACTGCTCTTTAATACAGTCTTAGATAAATCTTCAAATGAACTAAAACCCCCTCTTATTATCATACACAGGTAAAACTGAAGAAACTTCCAGCACAAATACCGACGATGTTAGGACAGTCTCGGTCAGCTCAGAAACTCTGACCAAGGAACAAAACGAAATCAACCGCACCGAATCCTCGCTGGAGAAGGCTGATTGGTCCGACTGGGAAACGAGAGACAACAAGCGTACGATGAGTGCCGGAGATAAGGATGAGGAGGAAGATGAGGAGTACGACTATGATAAGGAGATAGAAGATGAGCTGCAGCAGATGGGGACCGTCTCATCATCTACGGTATTCGAGCCGATCGAACGCGGCCCACCAGTTAGCGTCGACTGGTCTGATGTACAACGGACAAATGTGTCCGATGTGGGCTCAGTGCAGAAGACAAGGGGAATGCTCAAGTTGAAAAGCAAGTCGAAATCCTCGCCTCCGCCTAAAGCGAAGAATCCCGCTCAGGGCGATGGGGACTGGGGATACCAAGATGGCGACCACCACGGGACGGTTACCCCGCGGAAATCAGCGTCCCCCAAGGTACAAAGTCCAAGGTCAAGGCCGGGGGATGTTGATAGTGAGTCGGCGGATATGGATGGGACCGATGATTGGGGTGACGACTGGGATAACGGAGGAATAGACGACCCACCATCACCCGAACACCACCAAGGTTATCACCCACACACAACCTCTAAAGGTGGTGTAGCAGGCAGTGTAAAAACACCACCACAACCCCGGTCACCCAAAGTGCTGGGGTCGGAGTTTGACATTAAGAGTATCGAGGTGAAGGCGGTGACGGGGACGGCCGACCCATTTGACTTCTTTTCCGACATGCAGCCGGTTATTAAGGTGAAGAGTGCGCTGACCGAGCTGGCTGAACGGAGTACCGCCAACACCGAGGCGACTAAATCTACGCACAGTAAACTCTCCTTCGGTGTAATTGAGACGGACGATGTGAGTAACTCTTCGTATACTGACTTTGAAAATGTACCCTTCAACATAATCATTGCAAATATATGTACTTTCATAAACTCGCTCATAAGCCTTTTTTTTTTTTTTTAATCTTGAGCATAATTCTGCTTTTAACCTTTTTGCTTAAGTAGGGGTCGGCTTAGTGTAACTTGGTTTTTCATTGTAAAAACCTGATTAAACTTAAATTATATTCAAGTCAGGTCCTTTTCCTATGCTCTTTGAAATACTCTGTATATTTATATACATTTCACATAAATGTTTCGTTATATCAAGGATGTTGATCTCCCTGTTTATCTTTAGAAAACCCCACCATTGGGGTCCAGGGGTAAAGCCACAGGCCCCCAAGAATTCAAATTTTCTTTAAGCAGGTGGTCCGATTATGACAGGTGTTTTTTTTAATGAAATAAAATTTAACCAAAAGCACAACAGAAATAATGTGGAAAAAAGTCTTTAATCATTTCATAGTGTTTTCTTTCAAATTTTAAATAATATTTAATGTGAACTTGAATATTTGTCTTTGCAGGCTGTGGACGGCTGGGGCGATGATGGCTGGGGAGACGATGCAGATATCTTGGACGAAGAAAATGTAGAATCCTGATGAGCCGCGACAGCTGCATGAGCCTAAATATAAAGCTGTGATTGTTTTAGGGAATACACGTAAAATGTAGTTGTCGATCGCTAAAGAAAGGGAGGCCAACATTATATACAGACTGGGAGGATGCTTTAGGGGCTTCTTTGAAAATGTAATGGGGAAAAAACGGGAAGCTTACAATACAGTACATGTTATATATCTCTATTAAATATGATTGTTAAATGGGTACTGTTTTTTTGTTGAACTGTTCTTTATTTTCTATTCATTTATTTCATGATTTCAAACATGATGGGCATTGCATCTTAGAAAATTAATCGTCAATTTGGCATTTTTTATGTTGAATGTTCATAGTGATAACTGAGGTATGAATTATATATCGGGACGGATGAGCATTGAAAGGAAAGTTCTGTAGGCATTGTTAAATCAGTATTGATATACATGATGAACATACCAAAAATGTGTGACGCTTTGTAGTTTGGTGATACGTAAAGTAATGGCCTATCCCCGCTTACTCGTGTGGCATAGCGATATCATCATTGTATGAGTACCAGTGATACAGTCTGCCCTATCGCTATAAAACTCTCACTATTATAGTGTGGGGCGTCTTAGACCATTCAATGGCCACATGATGCCT
The DNA here is from genome assembly GCA_947462335.1 of Harmothoe impar. Classification (NCBI taxonomy): domain Eukaryota; kingdom Metazoa; phylum Annelida; class Polychaeta; order Phyllodocida; family Polynoidae; genus Harmothoe; species Harmothoe impar. The sequence continues at coordinate 26,619,386 of OX381713.1, read as the reverse complement.
AAACGCTTCATGTAAATTTATCGTCATTCCGCATGATTGTGGCACCAGCGAGTAACTTAGTCTCTAACGCTGCATTGGCGCATCATACCGAGCCTTCGGGGATGTATCAACGCCGTTGGGTCGGCATGATACACGCATGAAGCACTGGTGAGTTCCTCGCCAGGGATGCATCCATGCATCATGCTGACAAAAGGGCATAATGGCTAGCTGTTTCTGTCCCTAAGACAAAAAAAAAGGTTTGTTTCAGGTCACTCGACCGACCCTATCAAAACAAGGCCGACCCTAAGTTTTTATGCAATTTTGAAGACATTTTCGTATTTTTACTCTTTTTTTGGTCGATTTTAGGGTCTCCGGAGAGGCTGGATAGTACTTTCATGTTTAAAAAAAAAAGGGGAAAAAAAAGAATCCGACCTATCGACCCTACATTTTCTTCCCATGTTACCTGAAACCTCCCTTTTTTTGCCTAATCAAGCTACTCCTTTTATAAAGGAGTCTTGATTGCAGTGGGAAACGTTAGCAGTATGCCTACGTGATGTAGCCTGCCTGTTAAAACATAAAGCTGTCTTTTAAACGACATGTCTGAAATCGATGTGTGCAATTTCTGTTTGAGAAAAAAAATTAGATTCATTTCTCTAACAGCCGTGCCAAACAGCTGTTATAGTGCTGATATAGATCTAGGATGAACATATTCATCATCTACTTTAGTTTTAAGAGAACGAGCGAGTTTTTACTTTTCAATTTTTATTGTCTACCCTCATAAACCTGTTTATATTCAAATATAACATAAAAAAATGTTATGTTATGTTCATTTTTACTGGTATCTTAACCCTTTCAGGACGGTATAGTGCTGTAATACAATATGCCCTTGTGTCGTCATGACGCATAAATGCAGCCTTGACGAATACCTTATCGGTGCTGTATGCATGCATCATGGCGATCCTATGTAGTTGATAGACTCCAGAAGAGTCGGCATGATGCACCAATGCTTTATCGGTGAAATACTTGGATATGCTGTATTGATGCCGACCAATATCACTAATTTGCGGATTATCATTATTTTTTCCATAATTCATTCAATTTAACCCCACCTGTCATTTGAACACTTTCACTCACTTTGTTTCCATGCTGCTTTTCATCATCATCATCATCATCATCATCATCATCATCATCATCGTCATCGTCATCGTCATCGTCATCATCATCATCATCTCTTGTTTTCTTCTATTTACATAACTTGCAAAGAAACTATATATCATACAGGCTGTTTTAGTATCGTTCCATTAATGGGTCAAAACTGCCTTAATCTAAATTACGGGCATCACTGTATGGTCGATTTGGCTTTTATAATTATTCCAAGCCTATCTCTGAAGTCAAGTGTGGAGTTTAAGGATGGAATACTGTTTTGTTATGCTATGCCCTTTGATCGTTATGATGCATGCATGCAGCCTCAGTGTGAAACTCATCAGTGCTGCATTCATACTACGGGGTTGATACACTCCTGTAACTTCGGCATGATGCATGCACTAGTACAGCATCATGATGATAAACATGGGATATCGATGCATCATTCCATCCGCAAAGGGTTAACACTGTAGCATTATGGATTAACAAAGTCGGATTAGCATTACTACACACAAATGTCCGCCAACAAAAGCCACTTCTAATTTACAGCAGCATTTTTGTGAAGCATTATTTTGGTGTGGATATGTCAGGAATTCGGTTTAAATTGTACATGTGGATAATTTTATGTATAGCCGCGGTGTTGCGCTACATGTATTAACCCATTGATGCAGTATAGCCTTGGTCGTCATGCTATTTAAATGCATTTCGACCAAAGACATGGTACATTAAAAGTATATGGCCCTTAAAGGGTTTTACCTGTTCCTATATAAAGTATCATATAGGAGAATGTGTATGCATCTAATAAACATATATTAAAGGTGAATTTACACGTTATTGGCTTTAGTCTTATTGTCCCTGGGTACCTTGTGACTCTGTGTCTTGTACCCCGCATTGAAACAAAAATAAGTAGGTATGCAACCAAAGTTTGAGGGGGGGGGGGGGGGTTGTCTGTAGTGCAGCTATGTGAAGAAATTTAGAGATGGGTAAAATTTAAAAGAAGTAAAAAACCCTTTTAAGAATTGCCAATTTCAGAAAAAAAAACACACCTGACATCTGTGTGAAGACACGGAACTCCACCCCCTCCCACCATCCATCTACCCCTCCCTCCATCTAACCTTGCATCCCATCCACCCATCCATCCAGCCCCTCCCCCCATCCATCAACCCCTCCCACCATCCATCCCTTGCCCCCATCCGCCCACCCATCTAACCCTCACCCCTATCCATTCACCTCCCCTCAACCCCTAACCCTGCCCACAACCCCCCTCCCCCCCGACACACATAATGTTTTTATTAGAACAATGGTGCATCTCTAGACATTTCGTGTATTGGAGGACATTTAGGCTAAAACCACAACCATAAATGCAACCAATAATATCGTGTATATAAAGTATATTATCCAATTGATATAGCAGAAGCAGATAGCTGGGTGACCATTACATATACTGATGTTAGCACCAGGTAGCACTAGCTGATATAAACAGTACTGCCCTTCTCCTTGGGGCCTCAGGACTGGTTTCGCACCAGATACTAGTAGGTCAATTCCTCATATATAATGCATGTGTCCTCTGTTATATCCGTGACTGGTACGTGTCCCAACGATACCTCTCACTGTAGGGTCTTGTTGTTGTATACTCCACACTTATCGACAAAGACGTGTGTTAAGTGTAAGGAGAGGAACCTATATCATAAAGGCATACAGGTAAGATAAAAAGTGGGGTACAGTCATTAAAAGTCGGAGGGGTAGAGGGTAGAAGGATAATCGGAATGAGGAAGAGGAAACTGGGAGAAAGGGAAAGAGCAGGGATAGGGAGAGTGGGAGAAATGTACAGACATGAAGAGACCTCCTATAAATCCCTCCTGAGAGTGAGCGAGATAACAATATTTTATTTTGAGAATGCTTTATCTGATACTGATATTGGCGTTAGATAAGTATTACCATCTCACCAAGTCCTATGTTGTCTTGTGGCCTTGTGACCCTATTAGGGTCTATATATTTCCCTTAGCCTACATCACCATGACATAAGCATGCCCTGCGTCAATACATTAGAACTATCTTCATGTCACTATTGGACAATGATTGTAGGGCGCAGTGGTGGGCGTGTATAGACCTATTTTGTAGCTAGAGGAGGAGGTAAGTCATTCTTACTTCTGAAAGTGAAATGCCTAGCCCTTTCCTAGTAAATATGTGCAGATGAGTAAATAGCGACCTGGCGACCTGGGCTGTGTTCCAGGTAACTTTCAACCTGGCACAATGATTTAAGTGACCTGGCGACTTTTGGAAAACTTTGGCTAGTATCAATGATTTTAAAAAGTGATTTTGTGACATTGGCCTCTAATTTCGGCGGCTTTCCCAATGGGGATGGTCTTTGGGTTTATAGTGACGAGGACCATACATTTGTATAACTCTAAGGCAATCTGTCCAAAATAATGATAGAGGGGTGGGTGGGTTGTAGGAAAAGGTTCTAAAAAGGCGAGGTCATTTGTGAACGCTTTCTCAGTGTATACTTACTATAGTATCTATACTTATTTGCTTTAGTGACTCCTGAAGATATAGTGAAGAATACATTTAGGCAAATATGTCACCTTATACCTAGAATAAATTCAAAGAAAGGTGGTTTTCGCAGGAATAGTTCAACCACATTTTAATATGTAACCTACCAAATGCCCACACAACGATTAACCGATACTATGGTGGCCACTATGCAGAGAATCCACAGTCCCCCACAATGTTGAAAAATTAATTTAGGCTAATAATCCATTAATAGTGTATTAAACATCTTATATTAATAACTATGTATATCTTCACTATGTCTGGATCTGAACACTAGTCTAGTGTCAGGACATACTTATTCAGTACATTGTAGGGAACCTATATAGGCCTAGTAACATTGTCAAACTAGATTATTGGCCAAACATAATTTATACAACCCACATATTTGGTATACAATTCATAATGTGGAGACAGATTATTGGGCGTAGGGAGGGGGATACAGGGGTATTTACCCTGTGGGGACGCTAACCCTCTCACCGCTCGATTTATCTTTTTTTTTCTGAAAAAAAAGAAGAGAAAAATTGTATTAAATATAATTGATCAAAATTTAAATGAGAAATACTACAATCGGGGAACTCAACAGTAGTGGTTGTTTTGCTTTCTATGCTATAAACCATTTAAGAGTTACACTTACACACAGAAAAGTAAAGGAGTCGCTACGACCCTGAGAGCCAGAGTCGCAGTTTGTCTCCCACGTGACACCTGTCGGGGAGAGTCAAATGAGTTTGACTCTCCGTTCCTGAAGAGTCATCAGCAGTTGACCCATCAAAAGAGGGGGAGTCAAAATCGAATAATGAGTGCATGCAGGTCAGGTGGATCGTGTATTTATACCAGGGTAGAGTGGGGGAAACAGGTGTATATAATTAGTGGTCAGGCCAGGTGAGGGAAGTGAGGGAAGTGTGGTTATTGCCCAAGACAGGTCAATAACAAGACATTTTGTAATGTCTACCACTTCCCCCTGTGTGAAAGGGCTAAGTTATATCTGACTCACACTACATTCTACAAACCATTGGCCATACACATTTTAGATGCCAATATCAGATCTATATGAAGTAGTAAGTAAGCAGTGCCATACATTATATCTCACACAGTTAGTGCCCAGCCTTATCTTCATTTCCCATACCCACAAATATGGTGACTATGCTCTATACTGTGGATGTTGTTGGAATGTATTGTACAGTTTGTCATCATATTTGATTCAGGTAACTTAACTGGAAAGCTTATCCATTGACATCCCTTAATCACACTATTTAGATATAGTGGACCTATCTATAAAGAATCAAAACTGTGTGGCATGTAACAATTATCTAAAATATAGATAGTGGCTCTGCCTTGTGGTTGCCACTGATACCAAATTAGAGTTGGTTGCCCCACCAGGTGGTTTCATATGCAACTAGTATCAGAGTCATCACATTTTTTATTTGACTCTTCATGAAGGGTCAAACTACAAATGACTCTGCTGTGGGCAAAGTCAACTGCACTTGACTCTGCACTGGTAGAGTCAAGAGGGAGAGTCAATTTGTACAAGGATCAAGGGGTATGACTAGAGTAGCTGTGACCCCTCCACTAGAGTCATCATGACTCTGCTACCAGAGTCAACTAGAGTTGACTATGGTAAAAGAGTCATGGCGACGCCTTTACTTCTCTCTGTGTACATTTAAGAGTCCTATTTCTAACTTCTCCTTGCTTTCCTCCTCAGGTGATGAATTCAAAACCTGGACCAAAGCCTTTGTAACACTGAAAGTACATTCTGGAGTAACCCAAGAGAAGTACCTCTGCAGCTAATAGACACATGCCTGTGGTCTAGTTACCAGTCATAAAACCCTGCAGTCCATAGCTTTATCAGCCTGGGGTACATGTTACCTGCCAGCTGGGAATTTGACCTCTGCCTTACAGCATCCCACATACTAAATCTGACTGAACACCTCCCAACACATTAGGAATGGAAGTTGGGCAAGTTGTAACTCATAATGCTTCAGAGCAGCTGAACAAATTATGGGCAATTTCTACATTTCCAGGTAAAAGTTCACCATGACCACCTCGCTGCCATGTATTGCTGATGGTGTTACTGCTCACAGTCAAACTTCTGTGTAACATTAAATTCCATAAATACCAACCTACAGAATTACCAAAATGGAGCTCTTTATAATAACTGATAAAATTCCTATGTCCATCCTAAAAGTGAGTCTGAAGGATGGTCATACACCTATGATTAAAAACTTTTCACCCATCGACAGTGAGACTGGCCCTGGCTACTGTAACCATGAAGCCATAGAACCTGCGGTGTGGTTCAAGGTCATGGTGGTTGATTCTATAAGTATAGACTGCACAAAGCGGGAAATACTCTGGAACAGTGACCGCTCTCTTCCACATAAAGGTAGTACAGAAGCTGGACAGAGATTTGGAAGAAAGAAAAATCCATGCCGGGTGGCAGAATCCATGTACAATCGCGGGGAGCTATACAAGTTTGAGTCTGATTTGGATGAGTTGTTTGATAATATTCAAGTTGCAGTAGTTGACTTTGCATCGTCCAGAACCAGTAGAGATGAGTTTAACAGTGAGGTGATGCGGATGCTGCATTGTCATGTTCTTCCACTTATAAAGCTGACAAAGGTAGATATACCTAAGATGAAGGAAGTCTATGCTGATGAGGAGAAGTACATAAAAGATATTGAAGAGGCCATCATAGGAAAAGATAAGCAGATGGAAAGCATCGCTAAAGCCATGCACCGACAAAGAAAGATCCTTTTATCCAGCTTTGTCAATATGGATAAAAATAACCTAAGTAGTTTGACAGTTTCAGCACAAACCTGCAATAAAGAGCTTGCACAGGTTCTGGTTGCTGACTGTGAGAGTGACATGTACAAACTTGACCAACAACTGAACAATCTGCAACGAGAAGTTGATGAGGTAAAGAAGGCTCTGGAAGCACAAGAAGGGAGGGATGGGAGAGAGCAATACAGACAAATGGAAACTTTGGTGAGCTCAGAGGAGAAAATAATCCTCCTGGAACAATTACGAGAAAAGAGAGATGAGCGGAACGAGTGCCATGGAAAGCTGAATGAAGTGTTGAGTGCCAGAGAGAATCTTAAAGTATACATCAGTGAAACTGAGGAACTAGAGGAAAAACAAAGAAGTAAGTCATTCTTGAAATACTTCAAAGGTGCTCCTGAACTCCAACCTCTGCTGATTCACAATATCTACATAGGAATGAGGGATACTTTAAACGAGATGAAAGAGAAAGTTGAAGACTTGGTCAGACAGAAAGTGATGGTTCTCAGTGTCAAAGAGGCCCTGAGGAGGACGCTGGAGGAACTTGAGGTCAAAGAAGAAACTCTTGGGCTTGATGTTAGTGTCATGGATGGTTTGTGTTCAACTAATGTCCTCCGTAAGTCACGGAAGCCGCAAAAATGGAGGTCTCTGCGCGAGAAAGTTTCTGACCTCCTTAGCAACCCTAAAAGCCAAGCAGGTATGAAGCACAGCAGCTTTGTTAAAAGTGTAACTGATTGTTGTCAGGCAGCAATCCTTGCAAATAGAAACCAAACTGGACTGAACAGTGAGATTTCTCTCAGATCAGATGTTCGATGTGGACAGAAGACAAAAAAGTCATCTGGATATACCAACCACTTAGAACCAAGCTCTCCAGGGTGTGGCAGCAGTAGGGCAGCAATGTGGTATGATGATGCTGTTGGCAAGACTGGCTGTAAACCATGTGTTCATGTGGAAGAGCAGAGAGGGGGTCAGGGTGTTGTACACAACAGCAACTGTAAGAATGGCCATGACCTTCTTAGGCAAGCTATTGATGAGCTAAAGCCACAGATTCAGAGGCACTTCAGCGAGATGTGTGAACTGATTCAGACATCAATAGAAACCCATTCTCAGACTGCAACAAAAATGGTCCTGCAGTGTTACGAGCATCACTTTTATAAAGCAACTAATGAGCATCTACTGGAGCTGTATAAGAAAGCGTTTAACTCAAACACCAATCGGCTACAACTTGTGTTCCACCTCACTCTAAAAGACATTGGTCTGGATAATTCAGTTATCATGGGTATGTTACAGGAGAAGATAGTCTCCACGCCAGAATCTTCACATTCAGACCCTGACGCGACACCCATGATAAACGACAACAGGGAGCCAAGTAGTTTCCTTGGGAGGCTGAGCACTCAAGCTGTTGAAGATGTAACAGAAATCCAACCTACTGCTGCCACAGAAAGCCACAGTTTGCATTGGATTGAAAATCACTACTCACTGTCAGCGAATGTAGTTTACAGCCAGCAGTCACTGCCACAGGCACCTCTCACAGACATATCAGAAAACCTAGAAGATGGCTTTAATGCTATGCAACTACATAAGAAAGACGCCAGCACACATAAAAAAAGAAGACTTGGAAGTAGCCGTCAGAGATTATTTCAGACAAATAACTCAGCACCAGAAAACAAGAACCCATCCTTTGCTTACAGAGATGTATATCTCAATGCAGAATTTCAGGAGAAGCTCTCCATTGCTAAGGACTGCCTGAAGGAAACGTTGGAGGGCTCGACGCCCATCAAGAAGCTGCAGAGCCTGATGAAGTGTCTGCACGAGGTGACAAACTGTTGGTCAGAGTGCCAGCTGCAGTACAACAACAAGGAGGTTGGTGCCTGCTCGGATGTAGCAATTGACATGCTGGTCATCCTGCTACTGAACTGTGATGCAGCGCTAACTGCGTCCCTGTACCCCCATGTTCAGTTCCTGGCTGACATGCTGCCACCGGTCTATGAGGGTGGTCAGTATGACTACTGCCTTACACAGTTCTCTTGTGCATACCAGTTCCTGCAAGACAAGCTGCAAGACAAGTATGGCAGTTATATTAAGTAATACTGCTACTGCTATTTATTAATATACCCATCTTTCTTGATATCCGAATCAAATATTTGCTTCACTTGTTAAAAACCAAAAGTATTAAAATCAATGCCAATTAATGTTAAATTTGGTGAGAGGAGAGATACCATTCACATGTTTTTCAAAGTGGGTACTCAATACTGAGGTGTCCTGCTTTAGTTGTCAACAACAGCTTTGTCTTTGTGTAAGTCCTGTTAGGGCCTGAAAATAAGTTGTGTTCAATTAACCCGACTGATCCTAGTTCATTGACCTGACTCTAAGATTCTTTTTACATTTTTTTTATACATGACATCTCATCTTGAAGGCACAATTGGAATGTGGCTTGATGTAGGGTGTCACCAAAGGGAATATATACTGTGCTTGATGACCATTTAACCCATCGTATTTATCAGAGTGGAGGGAGGGAAGTCCCATTTTATTGTATTGCACTGATAATGGCTCAATGACAGCCCCATTGAAAAAATTCCCTCAGATATAAACATTGTAACTAAATGGTTCATTCTTAAACTGTCCTCAAGATTCTAAAATTATGTGCAAAAACAAATTAACATTTTCCTAGGCTAACTGGTCCCAACACCAGTATTTTTAATCCATCCTTTCTCAGTTGTAATACACTTGTCCGTCTGTATCTTGAAAAGACCACTTCTGAATCCAAAATATGTATCATGTATATACAGCTAATACTCCCTCTAATAATAAATGTATATCTTTACGAGGATATGAATTAATTGGAATTTCTAGTCATGAAAACTACTCTAGTGATGAAGTCTTAAATGTTACTGGTGTTGAATTGAAATAAACTGTAACTGAAGACAGTGAAGCTTGTTTTGAACGAAACTTTATTTGGCCATCACAATTCAAACCTTCCACTTATGAATCATTGAATCAGGTCTATTATAAGATGTTTTTGAGCAACAGTGAAATTTCTATGTAGGTCACAGTAGGCCACCCTGACCTACAGGACCCGTACTCCTAAATAGTCGTTTTAGGCGGACAGGTGATTTCTTCGAAATATCTTGATTTCTCTCCATGTCTTTCATCTTATTCAATATATATTTTTCCTTAGGTGGATTACATTAATAGCTCTTGGTAATAGCTATCTGATGGTGTCATTCTTTCAACTAAAAACTCATATAAAAAGAAAGAAAGATTTGTCAAAAAACAACCTCTTTAATACCCCGGTCTGGTGCACTCAAGTTGGGTCAGCAGCATAGGGTGCACTGATCCGTTCTAAATCTACTAATCAGCTTCGCTCTACAGTACTCTAGATACTTCAAATCTACTTTTATCGCTACAGTATCCCAGCCAACACACCCAAATGGGCCCCATATGGGCGTGTCTCTGGGCACCATGGGCTAGCCCATATCTGGGTATTAACTGGTAATTGTCTGGGCTTCAACATGTATCATGTCATGTTCGCACTGCAAATCCTTCAATTCATACTCTTTTCTGAAAATATTCAGTTAATTTACATTTCAAATTGACAATATATGTGTTTTTGTAAAAGTGGGTTTCATCTGGGTTGGAAATGGGCAAACTTGGCAAAGGTATCCCTGGGTTCCCCATGGGCTCAGCATGGGCAGCCAGATAGGGCCCCCGGTGGGCTGAGCCCATGTACTGAACTTAGTTGTTAATGGATTTCTTGCATTGCAGATATTTTAATTTATCCTCACTTGTCCCATTTTTCTAGAAATTATTTAATTCTTCCATTATAAAAAGCAAAAAGAAGGTTTGGTTATGTAAATATGAATGTTAGAATAACAATATTGTTCAAATTTACTTGTATTCCAACTGAGGAGACTATTGATAACTGCATTGATTGTTCGTAGAATGATCTTTTCAGTATAATACATTTTTTAATTGAAATTGAAATTGATCATTGCTGAAACCAGACAGCTCATTGACTAAATCAAAAGTGGCATCCCCTGTCTCTCTTGTAACCATAATATAACACAGATCTCGAAATTTTCCAATGTCAGTACACTCTTCATCATTCATGTTCAAGTTAATGCGACATCTAATGTTTACCATTACTTGTATTATTGTCATAACCAGCAACCTCCTTGATATTCTTTATTTATAATAAGAATATCAAGGCAATTCATTACTTTTAGCTCTTTGCATCAGTATATCCACTAGTGGTGAAATGATAGCCCCAAAGATGATTATCATACAACCGAGCACTTCAATCCAGTTGTAATTGCCTGGGTGTATAGAATGCATGATAGTGTACTGGGAGAGTATCATTAAAATAATCTGGCAGCTGTACACAGCTGATAGGGTTGGGCCCAGAATATAGTGTGCTGACTGAACAAATAGAAAGCTGGTTGCTGCAGATAGTACACTGTGTCCTATCACCAATGTGAACTGGACCAAGTCCATTATAAATACAGGGTTTTCCATGTACAGCATGAATGCAACTGACCCGATCATGCAGAAAATGACTGCATATGTGATTTTGACAATTGGCTTGATGCCTTTGAGGATTATACCATTTACATCAAACATCAAACCCAAGGCAGCTCCACCCATCACACTCAGTATGTAGCCCAGCAAGATCTCTCCATTGCTGACTTCAGGCTTATACTGATGTGAGATATTCATTGCCTGAGGGTTAGAAGAAACATTCTTAAAATCAATTAGCACTTCTTCAGAGCTTCTCTCTAATCTTTTAAAGAGCCATGAGGGTTGTGCAGCCAGGATAATTCCAACCACACAAATCAAGAAAGATATCACCTTACTCTTTGTTATGTCAATATAGAAAAACAATCTAGACTGTAGGAAAGCAGTCACAATCGATATTATAACACAAATGCCATAGAATTCGGTCAGTGGTAGGTAAGTTGTGGCACCAAAGAAACCCACATTGTACACTAGATATAAGAAACCCAAATACAGCAACCCTGGAAAGCTTTCTCTCTCGAGTTTGAAGTCTGATCCAACTAACTTCCCGCCAATGATAAAGATGACAAATTGTACCAGTGAGCGTGCCACAGACAGCTGAAAGTCTGGGATGGCTCCCTGTAGGGCCTGGGTGCAGGATGCTGATGCGGTATCTGCAAGCATTCTACCAATGGCTGATAAGTATCCAATTACAAGTTGGGATCTGGCTGAATCCATGTTCTTTGATTATCCTGTAGAATCCAGAACACACCCTTTATCTTTGTCTGTACTAAGACGCTCTATTGTTGATGTTCTATGTGATAACGCGCAGCTTAGTCTGTAGAGTTCAAACAAGATTAGCCAGCTTAGGCTGTGTTCCATTGTTAGGTTTCAATGAAAGAAGCCAGATCTGAAAAAAAGAATGAAATATAGTCCAAAAAAGTAAGTATCAGTAATTTAGGTACAAGCTATCCAGCACACATACTGGAGATTTATTGCTGTCTTCTGATGGGCCATCACGGAAAGATGGCACCCAGTCAAAGATGTTCATATTGGTGAGACACAGCCTGTTATCATACTGTAAATGAGTCATGAGATAATATAAATATAAACTAATCATAGGTTTAAATAGTAAGAAGAGAGCTACATATCGGAGTAAATCCATGCAGATATTGGTTGATACACTTGCAGATAATTTTAGTAGTCAACTGATAAACCACCCCTGAGTCATTTGTAATGTTAATCAAACGTATAATATTGCAGTTATTACTTATGCCAATATAATCCCACCCTGCTACCTCTATGAACTTTTATCTCGCACATAAACACAATGATACAATCCAATGCATATGACTATACATGGGTGCCCAGATTTTTGATTGTGTAGCCGTGTCGACTTTTAACAAAGGTGCCGTGTCACAGTGTAAATTCTTAACTTATACAAACTACTCTAAATTGTTATGTCCGTCGTTTTTTATATAGGCCGTGTTGCCCATGTCGTTTTTTAAAAGTGGCATGTCTTCTAATCCATTCTTTGCAAATCACACTGACCAGAGGATTATGTCCTTTGCTGAGATTCCTGATGTTCCAGGACGGTGTATACACTGTGTCTTTAATCCAGGTCAATCCAGACAACACAGAGAAAAGAAGTAAAATCACAATGACTCCCAAAGGTTCCTCATTTAAGGAGCCCAGTGATACTGCTTTCGCTCATCTACACCACCTTAGTTAGATTAGGTTTTCTTGTACATTCCTTTTAACTGTATTTTTGCTTTTCTTTTGCATTTTGTATTGTATAGGATTATCCTTGAACTTCATATCAACCTTGTACTGTATTGACATCTACAATGGGCACAATACGCCTAGCGGAATTTTCCGCCATGAGGGGGCTGAAAATGGTGCACTATAACACACAAAGTTTCTATCTCAAGAGAATTGAGCTGTGGGATGCAGATATCTTATGCATTAGTGAGTTGTGGCTCAAGGATATGCATGATGATGACATCATAATGTGGGATGGTTACCAATTATTTCGTCGTGACAGAAATTTGAAAAAGGGGGAAGGTGTGGCTATCTACATTAGAAACCAAATCGCCCAACATGTGAGTAGGGTGGAGATGTCAACCAAGGTGACTCCAGATACTGAAATGCTTACTCTAAAGTGTGATCAACCAAATAGAAGGCCTACGATAGTATCCTGTGTCTAAAGGCCTCCAAAAGGGAATCTAGATGAGTTCATCAAGGATCTAGACACTTTATTAAATATACCTACTTCTCTGACCCTGGCATAGAACTGTGGGTTCTAGGTGATACCAATATAAAGACCCCCGAAGAGGATAGTACCAAAACTGAGAAGTTGGTGGACAAGTGTAAGGATTTTGGTCTACGTAATCTGATCCACCATTGTACGCGGCCTATTGATACAAGTGGTAGCTGTATTAGCCATATAATAACAAATTCAACCAAGAAGCTGACCAGTGGCGTGCTAAATGCCCTGGTCTCTGATCATCCACTCGTGTATGCCGTCTGGCAGTCTGACTATTAAGATTATGTGGTAACAAAACACTGGTCCAGAAACTACAAAAATCACACCACTGAGAATTTGGTAGACTGGGTTCTGTGCAGGGACTGAGAAGACTTTTGGGCCTGTGACGATGTCAACAAGACATGGAGCATAGTACATGACTGTATTACTGAGTATCTAGATAATTATTGTCCACTTGTGGAAAAATCCTACAAAGATAGCGGTAAGACCTGGATGACAAATGAAATCTTGAACCTGTGTGAAGAAAGGGCCAACTGATGGACTCATTCTTTAGAACAAGACAAGCTCATTTCTTACAAAGTGCAAAGAGGCTGAGGAATCTTATCTCTAAGAAGGTGAGAAGTGCTAAATCTGTAGAGATTAAAACTGCATTAGAAGAGAACAAGGATAATCCAAGAAAATTATGGAGTGTTCTAAATGGTATCTTGAAACCCAAAGGTGCTGTCCTACCACCGAATCTAATAGGTGAGCATGGCAATCCAAAGGGCAATCAGGAATCTGTTGATTACTTAAATAGTTTCTTCAGAAATATTGGTGAAACACTATCTAACAACCTAACCACTGCCGGTCACAATAGAAGGGCTATAAACCTGAACTATGAGCCTGACTCCAATGATACCTTCAAACCACTAGTAGTTGCTCCTGGTCTGGTAGAAGTTCTTGTCAAAGACATCAATGAAAACAAGACCTCGGGAATGAGAGACCTCAGGAGTAAATTCCTGACAGAAGAGATCGGTTTTTGGACAGCTAATTTGATAATTATGGGTTTTTAGAATCATTCCACAATGATTTCTCGTATGTGTTGAACCAGATATCCTAGGTCCTGCTAATCAACCCAAGGCATAGTCATACTCTTCCTACCCAATAATGGAAGTATCAAGCAGGCCTATTATCATCAGGTTTGAGCCACATGCAGCATAGACAAGTGTCTAGGGTGTACATTAGCCTTCAAATCCATAGTTCTCGGCTAGTATGCGAATCAGATCGCTGGTGCGGCTTATAGGATTGGCACAGACTCCAGGTGGGGCTTATACGCGAGTTTTTGCTCCTATAGTACAGTACTAAAGTCACCATAACCAGATCCCGGGTGCGGCTTATAGGATTGGCCAAAAGTCGGGGTGCAGCTTATACGCGAATTAGGCTTATACGCGAGGTTTTACGGTAGTAGTGACATCTGGTGTCAATCATCAGAACTAGTAGACCAGTTGCCCTGTCCAAACCCAACCTCAGCCCTCATCGGCCCGAAATGGGCTAACCGATGGGCGCCCGTTGGTTTAGGGCACTGCGCTTTGGTGTGGCCCCAAGTGGGCTGCCCAAATTGGGCTCAGATCGGGTTTTGGACGGGCTTCCTGTCATCTGCGCCACATGAACCCAAAGTGGACAGCCCACTTTGAAACTGTTCTGAGCCCAAATGGGACAGCCCGCTTTGAAACTGATCTGAGCCCAAAATGGGCAGCCCGATCGGGGCCACACTTCAGCCCAGCCATCTGCCCAACATGAAACCCAGCTCAGTTTTGCCCGACTTCAAACAGCCAATCCGAGCTAAAACCAAATTCGCCCCGTGTGGGCTTGCTACTAGGGATACGATGCAGGTGATCTGATTAGTAGACTCTGATTGAGTGATTATAGGTCAAGTATACTACGCACCATACACGATAAAGTACTAACCATTTTCATCTTCAAAGCTTGATAAACCAACTAGATTTGATAATGTATACTTTATCTAAATGATATGTGTTTAATGTAAATTATTTAAGTAATTACAGAAAATATCAACACTGCTAGACCAGCCCTCTCTCATTTGAATAGAACTAGTTTGTCATGGTGGGTAGTGCGAGTAGGCCTATATAGTTGTTATTATGTCTCTAAATGAGTCATAATATGATATGAATATATAATAATCCTAGGTTTAAGTAGTAAGAAGATCGTTACATTTTGGAGTAAATCCATGCAGCTAGTTAGTTGACCCACTTGCTGATAATTGCAGCAATCAATTGATAACCCACTCCTGAGTAATTTGTAATGTGAGTCAAACGTGCAATATTTCAATTATTACCCATGTTAATATTAAATGACCCTATTACCCATATAGACTCGCACATAACCAAAATGATGCAATCCAATGCATGATACTAAGAATGCATAATCACCTTATTACTTTACTGAGATTCCTCCTGTTCCAGGACGGTTTATACACTGTGTCTATAATCCAGGTCAATCCAGACAACACCTCAGCATCAGGAAGATCCTGGACGGCTCATACCACTTGAATAAAACTAATCTGATCCAGAATAGGCCCAAAAAAGTAGTCCAACTGCTTATATCCAAGATAGATAGATGGAATTGAGATACAATACAACACACCCTGTATATAGTATGGGTACCACTGCAGCTTTGTGAAGGAGGTACAATTAACTGTTACTACGTAAGAGAGTGTTCATTTATAAATCATAGTGTTGGGGGGGGGGGGGAGGGGGTGAAGTCTTGCACAGAGCGGCGGACATTTTTGATGTCCCCTCCACCTCTAGAGCAACTTTTGGTGCCCCCCTTGCTGAAGGTGCCAAAAATGTTTGCCACACTTTGAACTATAGTAACAATCAAGCTTTCTCACTATAAAGGGGCATAATTTGTTATGCCCCCTGCGCATCCAACCTCCCCCACCCCTCAGTCGATGTTGAAATTGTTCACCCCCCCAATAAAAAAAAAACCCACCACCCCCTGTAATTAATAAATAAACACTCCCTATTGGAACTGTCCTTCTACGTGGTGTGGATGAGTGCCTAGATACAGAGGCCGCAGTCCATTTGTATGACCCATACATCGTCTTGGAAGTGTATGTGGCCGTGTCTTATGAGTTTGTAACAATTGAAACGTCTTTGACCGGGTGTCGTCTTTGACTTGTGTCGTCTTTGACCGGTGTAGTCTTTGACCAGCAAGTTTTAAAATAGCTGAAATGGGAGCTATGTAGACAGAAATGGGGGGAAAAGGTTAATGGATATTTTAACACTATATACTACAAACTTCCCGGCATTTCTGTGTACATAGCTCCCATTTCAGCCATTTTAAAACTTGCTAGTCAAAGACTACACCGGTCAAATACGACACCGGTTTTGGATATAATCCTTCAAATGTGTGTTTTCATACATGTCTCGTGGCGTGTATACATGGTCTTGCGATACCCAGACTCGCTCAACCAGTACCCCTTTCCACCAGAAGGGATCCAAGTGAGACTGGTGGGACTGCTATACTTAGATTATTGCTTCCTGTCAGGCTGTGCACAGGAATTGGTGTACAGGATTTGATTGGTCAACTCCTGAGGAAAAGTTAGTGAAACCAGTTTTTTATATGAGTTTGCCCAGACTCTACTATTATAGAGTCGGGGCCTGAGACCAGGTAAACAAGTTGGGAGCATGACATGAACTCGATGGCAGTCCCAGAAAACAAAAAAAAACGTTATACAACATTTTGTAACGTTATATAACGTTTCTCTAAGGCTCCTTACTATGGCATAACGTTATATAAAGTTTTAAAACTTTATTTTGACGTAAAATAACAGGTATCTTTTGTTAGCTGGGGTACTCTTATATCGGTTTTCAAGGGGTGTGTCCTATGAATTAGGCCTCTACTCATACAGGACATTAGTTACAATGTCCTGACGACGATAAGCATTGGGAGCCCTTCCAACACCCACCCACTGTTGCAGATTCACGTTTGGTGATTAATCATGTTGCAGATATCTTACTTTGGTTAAATAGCTCTGGGCTTGTAACGGTTAAATAAATATAATTGATATTTATCTCTTACCTGGACCATGAACGTAGAGTTCAGTGTCGGGATAAAAAAGTGGTATGGAGAACACCCAAATCCTCGTCAACTGATCCAAGGTTAAATAGATATGTTCTTTCCCCGGGAATGATCATTAGACACTCATTTAATTCCCTGGAGGAGATATCATCGATGGCAGACAATGGTAATTTTTTAAATATAGTTCACACTACTTATCCACTTCTTTTGCTGGATTTTTGAGTTTATAAAGTATTTATTTCCCAACATGAGTTTATAAATACAGTACAATTCAAGATGAGATGCAATATAATAGAAGTTGATAGCACATTTGTCCCATTCCAATTAGATTTCGAACCTTTGGTAGTCAATTCTGTTTTCATCCATGTGAATTAACTATTCCATGCAGTGACCCGCTGTACTATTTCTAATTTTGAAAGCAATGTAGTAAAAATTACTATATTGCGGACCCCTGTTCTTTTATTTTTGGCATCGATAGTATCACTGTTTCCCTGCTGTGACCTTTCCAGATCTCAATATAATATATTGTTACCAAAATACTTTAGCATAGAATCAACCCTTTCAACGCTGCATTTCTAACCCAATATCTTTGAATTTCAGAGAAATTATTACCGATTCGCAATGAAACACTTATGACAATAAAGTACCCTATCATTATCATATACCAGCCAAAAGAATGTGACATGAAAAATAGGAGAAACTAGCATAAATTCAAAATAAACTTGTAAGATGTTACCATGGCATCCAAAATATCTATATGAAGAAAAGTTTTCTTAAATCAAAAGTTTTCATTAAATTTCATTTTTGCTTCACCAACAATGTTAAAACTTCATGGATGATATTGATGTTTGACTTGTTAGTTGTCACCCTCCATTTGCGTCCTTGACCACTCTACTTTACGTATGATCAATGGTGGAATTCTTTTCTGATCTAAATACCCAAAAAGTAATCAGCAGTCTTTTCTGTGCTGGTTATTCAATGGTAATTTAAGGTATTATTGAGACTCATTACAGGCCCTAATTGCAATTTTATTACATCAGATATATATTTTCATATCAGCCAGATAGCTGATGGCAATGTGAGACAGGCCCTGGGCCTAATATCCTGTTGGGCAGGTACACAACCAACATTGATTTGAACTGCACATTGTGTGCAGTATACGTGCGTGTGATTAAAAAAAACAAAGGCTACTGTACCCATTCACCATCATTATTGCATTGGCACTTGATATTTAAATGGCAGTGGAGGTTTAGGCTCCTTCTACTGTCAGAAATTATTTTAACTGAATGTAGCCTGCATAGATATTGCTGACTTTATCTGCAGTGCATTATAATTCTTTTTCTTCTTACAATTTCTAATGTCTATGAAAAACACAATAATGATGGACTAACATGAGTAAATTTGGTATCAAAGTAAAGCCTATACAATGCCGACAATGCAATGGACATGGGGAAACATTCATATTCACAGCTTTCGTAGATCATTTATCTCTTAATTACTCAAATGTGAATTTAATTTGCTAACAGTTTAGATCCCCATACCCATTTGGTCCTTAACCAAGAAAAAAGAAAAAACGCTTTCATCATATTTCTCTTGGCTTGGTTAAGAGGAACCAGTTTTTTTAAGTGGTCTCACCTTTGAGGAGTCAAAAGTCAGGGGAGCTCGTTAGCCTTAGCTCT
This sequence comes from Harmothoe impar, assembly GCA_947462335.1. Taxonomy (NCBI): domain Eukaryota; kingdom Metazoa; phylum Annelida; class Polychaeta; order Phyllodocida; family Polynoidae; genus Harmothoe; species Harmothoe impar. Next base: position 26,600,417 of record OX381713.1, on the reverse strand, counting down.
GTGCACCAGTATATCCACAAGTGGTGAAAGGCATGCCCCAAAGATGATGATCATACATCCAACCACCTCAATCCAGTTATAGTTGCCTGGATGTATGGAATGCATGATGGTATACTGGGTGATGATATATAAAACCATCTGAAAGCTGTACAGGACAGACAGAGAAGGACCAGGGATGTAGTGTGCTGACTGAACGAATGTAAAGCTGCCAATTGTTGATAGTACACCGTGTGCTAACAGCAACAAGAATTGTGTCCAGTCCATTATCAATACAGGTTCTTCCATGTACAACATAAATGCCACTGATCCGATCATGCAGAAAGCGGCTGCATATGTGATTTTGACAATTGGCTTGATGCCTTTGAGGATTATACCATTTACATCAAACATCAAACCCATGGCGAGTCCACCCATTGCACTCAGTATATAACCCAACAATATCTCTTTATTGCCAACCTCATTAACATACTGGCCTGAGACATTTACTGAGTGCATGGGATGAGAAATGTTTTCAATACTAGATTCAGAGGCTCCTGCCCTCTGATTAAACAACCATGAGGGTTGTGCTGCCAGGATGATGCCCACTACACATATGAACAAAGTTATTATTTTACTCTTTGTTATCTCGATATAGAAAACGAGTCGGGAGTGTAGGAACGCCGTCACAATAGATACTATAACTAACACACCGTAGGCTTCAGTCAGTGGTAGGTAGGTTGTGGAACCATAGTACCCCACATTCAAAAGTAAATATAAGAAACCCAAGTACAGTAGCCCTGGAAAGGTTTCTCTCTTGAACTTTAGGTCTGTTCCAAATAACATTCCACCACTTACATAGACAACAGATTGTACCAGGGAGCGCGCCACAGACAACTGGAAGTCTGGGATGGCTCCCTGTAGAGCCTGGGTGCAGGATGAAGATGCCGTACCTGCAAGCATTCTACCAATAGCTGATAAGTAACCAATCACAAGTTTGGACTTGGCTGAATCCATGTTTTTTGTTTATCCTGTAGAATCCAGGACACACCCTTTATCTTCATCTGTATCAAGCTGTTATTGGCGTAGGTTAGGTCTGAAAATATAAAAATAGCATAAGCCAGCATTGATAATTTTACATTTTTGTGCAGATAAAAAGAAACATAGAGCACATTTCCAGTTACTTTCCAAGTGCAATATTAACAAGTGCAATATTAACATTTAATTTAACCTGATACAGTGGTGCATAATCAATTACTATGACATTTAAGCATCTTGGCTTCTCACACATGCCTAGCACGTTGAACAAATGTCAGCCATAAATATACTTTTCAGTTTTCCGTGGGTACAGGCCAGATTCAAACCCACAAACCTTTGGAAGTGATCATCTTTCAACAATGGGCGAATATATTGGTGGATTGATGCCTTGCAAAAAGCCTAATAGTTACTTTGCATAAAAGCATGTTACACACGGATGTTACACCCACAGGAGGTAGATGGGGGTTGACCAAACTAGGGTGAGCGATATTTTTTGTTGCGCCTAGACGAGAATTGGCTACCACCCCTGTTGTTAAAAATTATCACTACATTAGATAAAGAGGTTATGAAAAGGTAAATTGTGTAGAGGGAAGGGAAAAGACAACTTTGAAATTGATGTCATGAGCTTTCCAGTGATATATTACACTTATAGATATCAGTTCTAGTTCTGGAGAAATGGCTCAATGAATATGTATGGGCAGTGCCCTAGCCAAAATCCCAATAGGTTAAGTCCCATATTTTTGAAGATTATTTCTAATTAGCATAATCATGATAATGAGAAATTTATCATACATTTCATTCTTTAGGTCATAAAATCATTCTATCAATGAGCCTCCTTATTATTTTCCTCTATATGGAATGAAAATCATGTTTCCATGGGAACACATATTAACAAGGACACACATTTAGCCTTTACATTCCAAACATAGAAGCTTTTCACCAAATAATATTATTTACTCTAGAGGAAACTTTTGCTTGTTTCTTCCATATTAGGCCTGGTGGCTAAAGTCTGAACTAATCCCACATGGAGTATATGGTTGATTTATACGGTATATTTTAAAACCTAACTTAGAGTTGCAGGCACATAACAATTGGAGTGATCTAAGGGACTACAAGAAGTGAGGAGATGGAGAAGTAGGGTATTGTAGAATTTAGAACTTGTGATATTAATTAAGGCAACACTGTATGTTTAGGCCTCCCCTAAGGAGACCTTTTGGTATATCAAGTTCCCATTTTAAGGTGGGAAAATGAATGAGGTAACATTATAACAAGGACAAAAACCTGACAGGACAAACATCGAGCAACATGAATCTCAACGAGTGTGACAGTGATTGCCAAGCCCTGTTAATTGAAAAAAATGAGTAATGTCTAATGAAAACTACTAAAACTCCTTATGAGGATCTCAAATGAAAGGAGTCAGCCAGTGGGCTTATAGCCTATTAATATCTCATCTGATCTCAATAGGGTGTATATCATTCCCATGTAGGGGATGTGATATAAGAATTAAATAAGGTGTTTGGTATGGTCAATTAGTATCCATTTATGGTTGGTTTGAGGAGGTGGTGGCACATTCCCATTGAGGGTGCTGTTAGGGACCCCTGATTTGTATTGTGTGTTGTTTGGAGATCTATCTAAGAGGAGTCGCTAGGCTTTGCTAGTCTCAGCACCTACCAGTAGTCTTAAAATCCCTCAGTCACAAAATAACTTTTCCCCACAGCAGGTTCGAATTCCAGCCTGAACTGGTTAAATTTTACACCTATTCTTTTTGCCTTTTTTCTATCAAAATAGTATCGTTTTTACTTCTAAAATGTCGCAGGCTATATGAGTAATGGACTATAAGCTGTAGTATTTGGTACTAAATACAGTGGAGGTATCTTAGATCATATATATGGCAAAAAAAAGGTGTGTTTCAGGCAACAATCATGGTTCAAAAAATCTAGGGCAGGTAGGTATTTTTTAAACCTTGAAAGTTCCAGAAAGGTGTCGCGCTTTAACATTGACTTTCAACTCATTAGAATGACCAAAAATATGTTGAATATTAAGAAAAAGGGCCACACCAAAAAAGAAGGAAATTTGGTCAATGGATTTTTCTTTTCAAAAAATGGTACGTGGAAGCGAAATTCTTTATCTTTTTTTTTAAAAGATTTTTTTGTCAATGGATTTTGTAACTGGGAAAGTGGTGTGAGCGACAATTTCTTTTTAACCCAGCCCACCCATTATTTTTTTTAAAATAGTTTTATTGACAACATTTCATATCAAACAATACGATCTTCCAATGAAGTCATGGCGAACAGGGACGGGACAGAAGTGGTATTATAAATGTGTGCAAGTAAGCAGTTAATTAGAGGTAATATGTATGAGGTAAGTGTCATAGGGACTTGAGTCCATTGTTTTCATAATCATATTGTAAGGGTATACTCTGATAGTCTATTTCAAGTCAGCAGCAGTCCAAATTGTTGTAGTCCATGTTAAAATCACACTTATTTATTTAACCCTTTCACCACTTGGTTTCTTGTAACTCAATGCAATTTTGTGCAATATATTGGCTTACCGCGTGGAAGGGGAGCTATATGAGTGAGTGATTTGAGATTACTTGAATTTGATTATTGCTATTTTGGCTTTAAAGATATGTCCAGAGTCACTCTTCTGTACGTCAGAGGGTACTTGATCCCATAAGGTCATTCCTCTATATAACGGGCCTTTTTTATACTTCTCACGTTTAGGCCTTTCTACCTTCAATTTGACCTTTTTGTCCGACCTTGTTCTGTTTTGTTGCATCACCCTGTTTTTGGGATCCTGCGCAACTTTGTATATAAGCGATACCAAATGTCGTTTGCGCCTAGGTCCCAGGCGTTCCACTTTACATTTCTTATGTATAGCATTAGTGGACATTTCCAATGGTTTTACACGCAGGCATATTCTGAGTCCTATATTTTGCACTGTTTGCATTTGTTTAATGTGTGACTTCGGTGCAGACTCCACCAGGAAGTCCCCATATTCAAGTAGCGGGACTACAGCGTGTTTAAACAAACAAATTGAGTCATCTCTGTTCAGGAAGAAACGTATCCTTTGCAGTTGCTTCACACTTAAGTCCGTTTTTGTAACTGTCTCATCCAGTTGCTTTTTAAATTTCAATGCACTATCAAGCCATACACCCAGATATTTAAATTGGGCGGTATTGTGCATTGGCTCACCATTCAGGGTCACATTCATGTGGGATGTTTGACCTAGCTTTGCATCCGGTGTGAACCACATGCCTTTAGACTTTTTGAGGTTTGAGTTTATAACGTATCTTTATTGCACAAAGTGATTTTCTAAAGAATACGGTACATTCAAAATGTAAATATGTAGATGCATTTTCAACAGAGCAGGTTGGGAGTCAGTCTATTGGTTCGGCACCACTCGTTGATATTATTAATATCCTCTTGCATCAGAATGCGTGCTCTAATGGGATCTTTAGCTCTAGTCACAATGACCAGATCATCGGCGTATAAGATTACTCGTCCATGATTCACCACCAGGGGGAGGTCGTTGATATATATCAAGAACAATAGGGGGCCCAATATACTCCCTTGGGGTACGCCATAGGTAACATCACATCTGTTAGAGCGTATATTGTTCGCCAAGGTGCAGCACTCTCGTTCCTGTAGGTAACTAGATACGACTTGGAGTGCACTGTATGATAGACCTAGAGTTTTTAGCTTTAGGAGCAGTCTGCCATGGTGGACCACGTCGAATGCCTTGGTTATATCCAAAAAGATACCCAGGGCATACTCTCCTTTGTTACGAGCACTGTAAAGAATTTCTGTGAGATTGAAAATCGCTAGGCCAGTTGATTTGTTTGGGAGAAATCCAAACTGATTTTCACAGATCAGGTCGTTTTCCATTACAAAGGACATCAGTTGCCTGTATAAGATGCGCTCGAGAACCTTGCCCACAATGGGCAGTAGCGTAATGGGGCGCCAATTTGCAACATTGCGTATACTTCCGGTTTTTGGTAACGGTATAATAGTTCCACATTTGAGTTCATTGGGGAAGTTTTTCTCCTCGATGCATCTATTTACCATCGATGACCATACCTGATCATTTCCTCTCATGGTGTCTTTAATGACCTGAGAGTGTATGTTCTCCATTCCAGAAGATTTGGTCACGTCAATCTCATCCACTATGTATTTGAGAGACTGGGTACTAATCGGTTCAAATACTAGTTTAGGTGTGTCCTCCATCATGGGCTCGTCATCTCTGACCAGAAGGCGTTAACATTAAAAACCATATTTGGGAAAATATGCTCAATGCTGGAAAAGAGGTTCTGTTAAGGGCTTGCAAGTAACCAGCTGCGTACACCTTGGTTTACTGAAGCTGGTTGCTTGTAATACTCTACCGGAAGCTAGTCATTCTGGTTCATTAACTCACTAACGAGACGAATGTACCAGGTGAAAAACATTTGAGTGAAAAGTGGACCCTTGTTAAGGTGACTCTGCATTACTGTTTTGACAACTCAATGCAAATAATGTGGAAATCTTGCATTACACAGTGGAAGGGGTAACATTTGCATCGTTCTTCATTTGCCGGGTTCAACAAGTGAAGAGTGGTGAGTGGGGTGAGTGGGATAATTTATTGCCTTATATACACCACATGACATCAATAGGTATCAGAGCATATCCGCCCTATGGGATATAAAGTAAAGCGGCTGGGGCCGAAAACTCACCCTTCGGCCACAGTGACTGCCCTAGATCACAAAGATAGATCTACTTGTAACTACCTGCCTTCCAAAGTCTCTGATAGCGTTGAAGTAAAAGGTTATTATCTATCACTGTCATGGACCACTCTAATAAAATTTTGTCTGAATTCTGATGCTTGATAATTATGATAAACATTAACAGAGGAAACAACATTAATAATACTGTTCCATGTCAGAGAGGTTTGTAGTCCTGGTTATTGGTGTGTTGCGGGTATTGGACCTTTGAGACGACCCCTTTGGACACGCTCCACTGACTGGGTCCTTAGTGACCAGGGGCCATCTTACCTGTGGGGTTTTGGTAACCACCACAGTACTCACACAGCCGGCAAAGAAGTTCCAGTTAAATATTGGAATTAAAAGTTTTAAGGGGTCAAGTATACATTTTATGGAAATTGACTAGTGCTACATTCAAGCATCATACCACTAGTTCCACAGTACAGTGCATTGACACAAGGTTTACATTGAAACTGCATTTACCATTTTGAGTTTTGATGATATGTTGATCTTGTAGATGCCGCAGCCCTGTGGTATTGTGCATATTCCCTCTGTTATTGTCTACAGTAGTAAAGCTATAATGCATGTCAGACTAGCTGCTGAGGCTCTTGGTTGGGTAGAATGGGTGGGGTGGGTGGGGGAGACCAACCATGAAACTAGAGAGACAGAGCATGTATCCAATGCTCTGCCCTCCATCTAGAAGCAAAGAAATTAATGCTTTCCTGTGCTTCCTGTAGTGTGGCACAGGTGAGTGAACAGCTTAGATTAAAAGCAGAGGGATGCCACCCTATGAGACTTGTAGAAACTAATTTACTCTATGAATGTACTGGGGATTCATACTACTAGTACCCTAAAGCCTCCCATATAGTCATTGGCTAGTACGCAAGTGTGTATGCATGTATATATATATATATATATATATATATATATATATATATATATATATATATATATATATATATATATATATATACATACATATATACATACCTATATAGATAGACATGCAAACTTTTAGGTCCACAAGACCAATGTTTAATTCACATGTTCCTCGCCGGGTGTCCTCACACTGTAAAGCCCGAGCCGGTGAAGAGAAGAAACTGGGTCACAAAGGGAAAAAGGTAAGACCAGGTCAGCTGAGGCGAATACTGTAAACGAATATATTTTCAAGCTGTACATATTTTCGCGGATTTCACAGATTTCAAAATGCGCGGAAATATGTACAGAGTGAAAATTTATCGAGTGTAGTCATACTACAAGGATATTTAAAAATGAACAAATTTAAAAATGCGTGATAGCAAATCCGCGTCAATTTATACCAGCGAAAATATCTACGTCTACAGTAAGGCTCTGTCTCATGAGATCTGCCCAATGTGAAAATCTTTGTCTCATGAGGTTGTAACAATTGAAACGTCTTTGACTGGTTGCAGTCTTTGACTAGGTGTAGTCTTTGACTGGTGTAGTCTTTGACCAGCAATCTTCAAAACAGCTGAAATGGGGGCTATGTACACAGAAATGCAGGGAGATTTGTAAGATGTATACGTACTGTTAAAATATCCATTAACATTTTCCCGGCATTTCTGTGTACAAAGAGAGTTCATAAATTCTTGTGACAGTGATGTATGGCATATTGCCTCTGGATACCTGAAACTGTGTGTCCCTCAAAGCTCAGGCTCATGGATATACTACAGAAACCATAGAAGAATGTCACAAAGTGAAACTTATATTATCATTCCCAGAATGTAATCAGAATAACTTAATCTATGATACACCTTCCTATTTCACAATAAAATTCAAGACCCCAACATTTTAATGATGAACTATTTAGATATTTTTTCTGTTAATTTTTGAGTTTTCTATATGTTTTTTCAAAGAAATCTGTTACTTATTCAAATAAAATAATGTCTACATTTTTATTCTTAGTAAAACATAAAAAAATATAAGCAAGGGAGGGACATTAGGGGAAATGGTTAATACGGATTGGGGACATTTTGCTGATATAAATTGACCATTTTGGTGATTGAAAATACATATTTTTGACTGAATTACAAAGATTTAAACAAAATATCACAAAACAACCATGTTAACGGTGTCTGTTACGCGTCCGTTACGCTATATGGCACTATATGGCGCCATATGTAGCCATATGAAGTTCAAGGATATTATGGTAGGGGGGGTGGTTAGCGCAAAATTTTTGCGGGACCCATCCTAAAAGATGGTACTCATCATGAGAAACATGAATCTGACCTTCATTTTGGAATTTGAAAGCTCTAACCCCCCCGTACGCCCCCTCCGAAGATAAAAAGTCGGAAAATATTAAATTAATTCAATTTTAATCCATTTTTTATTTCTACAGGGTTTGTCCTCCTTGAAATGTACATCAAACTACTTTTAGGTGGATAACAAAAATATAAACCAACAAATTGAGGTATTTTGATGTATCTGAAAAATTCAAGATGGTAGCCATTGGCAAAATACACCATTTTTCAACCCGATTATCAATTTTTGTATTCCCATGTGGCCAACCTCACATAAAACTTATATAAAAGTACTTTGACATGGACTACTACCCCAAAATGAAGGATTTTGAAGTTCCAGAAAAATCCAAGATGGCTGCCATAAGCCAAAAACGACCTTGTAAATTCATAGATCATTGAATATCATTCTCTGCAGAAGAAAATTTCTTCTAACCAAGATCTGAGGTATAAAAGGGGTCCTGGACCCTGGTTATAGAAGGGGGGGGGGTAGAACATGTAGGCTTATGGGACCCCCTGAAATTTGCCAAGATCAAACAATAAAATACACAAGATTTACACACCTTTCCTATTACACATAGAGAAAGCTGGGAACAGGGGATGAGGGATAGGCCTCCAATAATAAAAGAGGATAGTCAAACACTTTTCTATACACATCATATAAATGCATTTATAGGGTCAGTGTGCATCAGCCCCCTTGGACCCCCTAGTAATAATTTTCTCCTAGACCCCGGATGATCCTAATCCAATATCATCAGTGCAAAACCAACAGTTACAATATAATGGGTGTGTGCATGTGACCCCCTGTAAGATATAGAAATTCATACCACACTTGGCCATGAAGGGTAATTATTCCCGCCTAGTGCCTTGGACAATTACCCTGTCCTTGGCTTATAACTCCTATACACCAAGTCACTTGTACTATGTCTAATACATGATGGTTTCTGGACAAGGCTTGTAGTCATATTTTCCCTTTTGCATTTGCCCCTAGGTTTTGACAGCCCCTCCCTAGTAGCTGAATGGTGCTAAACTTTAAGACACATGCTTATAGGGGTACTGCAGTGGCATAGGAAAAGGAGGGGGCTGGTGGGCCCTGGGCCCCCAATCACTAAGGAAGGGGGGACTGAATATGTTTGGGCCTCCAAATCCTTACCTCTCCTGCATAAGAGAAAGTGGCGGCAGAAGGGGTTGGGCCCCAAATCAGAACTAGAGGTGGCTCAAATACTTCTTTTCCATACAATTTTATGTAAGCGTGTAAACATGATGGCTAAAAACCAATACTCAAAGTTGGTAGAAGCGCCCCCCCCTGGCCCCCCCAATGAAGATTTGCTTTCTATGCCTATGTACTCAACAATGAAATAAACTGATCACAGGTGCGTTCGAGACAAAGTTGAGTTTTGAGAGTACAGCACACAGTGCGGTAGGAACATAGCAGACTCCCTATGATTAAATACTTTGGATTGTTGTGTAGATACTGGTTGGGTTTGTATATCAATGTCAGTGCTTGATATTAGAACCCAATATGTTTTAGAAAGATAATTAAATTAGAAATTGCTGGCCATCAGTAACAGCAGGAGTCTCTTTATTTACATCTGAATGTCAGAGAGCTCTTCACTGCTCGAGTTGGGGTAGATATATGGCTTCATTAAGTATACTGCAGGCATTATGCATCCGTGAATGATTCTGAGATACTCTACTTAAGTTATAATTTGATTATCACCTTTTTCTAATAATCACAGGAAAAATGTTAATATGTAAGATAATTGCTTTCAGCATGATTAAGGGAAAAGCAGTAGAGACTAAACTTATTCCCTCCCATAGTCAATAATCCCTGACTTTCCAGCATAAAGGCTAGTATACTAGTAGGCCTATACATACAAGCCCAGACAGGGGCAGGGGCTGAGGTCTGCTGCCAATTGATGATTACTTCCTGTGCCTCCATTAAGTTTGTAAACAGCATCTAAACACTGTCATGTAGATAATTTTGGTCCTTAATACAATACATATAGGAAGAATTACATGTATTTAACGGAACTACACAATGCTTCATATTTTCAAAATAGTTTACTGGATGGTGGGAGGGGCTGGAAGTGATATTGCAACTATTTGGTCATATCATTTATTCAGTTGCAGCCCAAGAAGAAAAACAAAATATTTCTGAAGGTTGAATAACAATATTTTTTGCCAATGGTGGCCATCTTGGATTTTTCAAAACCTTGAAATATCTGCCTTTGGTACAGTATATCTTTATATTCCATTTTAGAATACTTTTATATGCATTTCATGTCAGTTAGACCATATAGAGTTAAAAGAGAGCTCAAAAATGGTGTTTTTTGCCAATGGCGGCCATCTTGAAATTTTCAGGTAGCTAAAAACTGCTCATTTTAGTGCATTGTATTTTTATATTCTATATCAAAGTGGTTTTATGTCCATTTAAAGGGAGGTAGACCCCATGGAAACAAGAAAATTAATTAAAATTGAATTAATTTAATATTTTCCGACTTTTTATCTTCGGAGGGGGCGTACGGGGGGGTTAGAGGTTTCAAAATCAAAAATGGAGGTCATATTCTTGTTTCTCATGATGAGTACCATCTTTTAGGATGGGTCCCGCATTCCTAGCTTCATTTTGACTGAATAACCACCCCCCCTAATTATGGCAGGCCACAATGTCGGCAATATCCATCCATCCTAGTTTGTCTGTAGCATGTTCCCAAACACTTTTGTTTCCTCTTGCAATTGAGAAATAATGAGGAAACTAAAATTAATTATTTAGTTTTTTTCACTTTAATTGTTGCAAAGTCTCATGAGCCTGAGCCTGTATTTTCAATATTGTGGAGATGCCGGGGTTTCAACTTAGATGAGAATTAACCTATTTTTATTGTGATTTGAGCAATATTTAGGGCAGAAATCATGAAAAATGTTAAATAACATCGTGTTTTGGGATGAAAAATGTTTTTGCCACTTTTTCATGCAGAAAAATATGGTAATAAAGGTTTTAGTCCATTTTGATGCATTATGGCCAACACATAGGTTGCCATAGCAACATAATAGTCCCACATTAGCTATATTTAATGAGTTTTGGTTGCCATGGTAACAGAAAAAGAACAAATTGTCTATGACAAATTTCTAGATCGATTTGATCAAATCTGAGCATTTTATGAAAGAACTAAATTATGTAAGTTATTTCTACTTAATATTATAGATTTCCTTTTTACATACATGTGTGGATCACAGTTCAGAATTTGATAACATTTTCTAATTTAAACATCATTTTTGTCAAAGATAATTATACTTCTAGTTTGAATATTTACAAAATTCTTTCAGATTCTAAAAGGTGAGGTTATGCCCAATATCGCTATATCCCATTTGAATTTGATCTGAAAACTCTGGTTATGGCAGATTTTTCTTTACGGGCAACATGGTAAAGGAAGAGTTAAAGGAAGTCATTCTGGCGGCATTGTAATGTTACTGTACTTCATAGTAAATAATTTACCTTTGAGCTGGTAAAAACATGATAGCTGTTGGGTCCACTTTTCACGTTTTCCAACCGTTTTAAAAGATTCTCTTTCGTTCTCAAATATTTCAATTTTGATATTAGGGGTGCACGATCTACATTACTTGTATTCAAAGCCTTTTTCATATCCATGTCATGAATGATTTCATCAATAAGTTAAAAAATGATGCATAACAGTGAGACATGTCTCAGATTACTGGCTTGTGACTTAGGCTACCATCCTCATTTTGCAATGGTGTTGCTAGCTTCGACTCAATCTACCTAAATTTCCCCTTCATTTAAATGACAATTTAAAAATGATCCTTACTTGATGTATGTTTATGGCATCCTTGACAACTGTTTTAATATTATCAACACTGGAAGCTTTTCTAAAATATATTTCATCAATAAGCTTTTTAAAGTTAACCAGCAGCAACATCACATTCTAGTAGCTTGGTGTAAGCTATCATATCTCTTTTTTTTTGTCTTGAACCAATTCTGACACAATGCCCCCAAAATAATCATTAAATACAATCAGCAGTTTCTTCCATGTTGCTTATTGAATGGGAATAACAGATAAATAACTAGATACAATAATGAAAAGGTTTTCCAGTTGATATTTATCATCCTAATAGTTAAGGCAGGAAAGCAGAATTATGTGTCACAATCATGGAGATCATGGTATTATTGAGACTCTGTATACTTGCAATTTCATTGTATGGTACATGCTTTATAGCTAATAGTAATGTGAAACAGAGCCTAATCATAATGTCATTGCAGACAGGTATACTAAAATTGGATTTAACTACACATTGTTTGAGCTATTCCCACATTGCTTTATAATTGCTATTCAATTCATAATTATTCATAAGTACGTAAACCCATCATCTCATCTCATTAATATAATATATACAATGTACCGTATTTCCCCGTGTATAAGCCCGGGCTTCTACAAGTACTACGTGGCAAACTGACACGGCTTATACACGGGGCAGGCTTATACTCGGGGCAGGCTTATACTCCTATACCTAAAGAAATGCTCTGATGCCTTTACATAATTTCCAGAATTATCTACTATTACGACATATTAATGCCAATATTTTCAACAATTTGGTGACCAATTCAAGCTTTATTTCTCTTAAAAATGGTTGTAGGTATTTGTGAGATAAGTAGAGGTTACTTAGCTGAAAGAATTGTGTAAATAACCCAAGTAGAAGTGGAGTTATGGCCTAAAATATGATTTTTATTGCAATCCCCGGGCTTATACTCGGGGCCCGGCTTATACAACACTATGTCATCCTTTACACAGGCTTATACACGGGGCAGGCTTATACACGGGCCCCGGCTTATACACGGGGAAATACGGTACATACTAAGTGATTTTTTAATTTTTTTTTATTTAGAAATCATAATCATCTTCATGATATTCATTAGCTTTGTAACCGTTATTACAATCAGGTTACCTTGGCGTGTATCCTGCGTTTATATGATATGGATGTTGTTAATTTTATATTATATTTAGATGTCAATAGACATAATATTATGCAAATAATTTATATAACTGTTCGTTATCCTTGGGAGTTCTCGACGTTGTGCACTGCCTTGCCACAGTACAGTGTACAACTTTGTGATATCCACCTTGACTATTGGTGCAAAATACACCTTAGTGTAATAGGAATCATTCCCACATATATCTTTAACTGCTCTGTCTTGAGCCCTGGCACGTGTTAATGCCATTTATATAGTATGAACCCCCAGGCATTGTGCACATAGAATATTAAGTGTTGACTCCAGTGTAGCCCATTGTGACTACAATAACTATAATCTATACACTTAGTGCAAGATTAAGCACAAGCTTAGGGCACATTTGAACATCCATCTCAGCTAGCCCTATTGTTCTGGTATTGATGGATCTAAAGGTGTCTGCCTGAAGAGCCGCTTAAATGCAGCATTGGATTTGGCCTGTTGCACCTCAGGTTTCATCCTGTTCCACAGGCGTATTGCCCTGTACATGGACCCCCTCTTATACTTCTGTTGCTTATGTCTGTGTCAAGGGAACTTAATCTTCAGATCACCCCTTGTTCTGGTGTTTGCTGTAGGCCCAACGTCCAGCCTTTTTGCTCTCTTGTACATCAGTAGTGCCAGTTGTGATCTGTGTCTATCCTCCAGGCGCTCTATGTCACATTATGCATGCAGCTTGTCTGTACTGAACAAAATATCAAACTATACAGTTTTTTTTATGATATCAATATGATCTGTTTGGCATTGATACATAGTTAATTGAAAAATAGCCTTATAGCATCAAGACCGCCAATGAAAATTATATACATAGTCAGGGGTGCTGGCGGCAGAAGGGCAATGCGCCCGAGCCAGTTTTTGGTTTCCGAACTAGTTTTTGGTTGCCAAACCAATTAGATCCAATAAATCAACTTCCAAAAAATACACAAGTATGAATTGTAGGCCTATGGTTACTTGATAATCTTAATCGCAGTGACTAAATCTACAGAATATCATTTACCATTAAGGAGTCTTAAAGTATTTATGACAACAAAAGTCAGGGGACTTTGTCACTCTGAGCTCTGTGCACCAGTATATCCACAAGTGGTGAAATACATGCCCCAAAGATGATGATCATACATCCGACCACCTCAATCCAGTTGTAGTTGCCTGGCTGTATAGAATGCATGATGGTATACTGGGAGATGATATATAAAACCATCTGAAAGCTGTACACGGCTGACAGAGTAGGACCAGGGATGTAGTGTGATGATTGAACAAATAGGAAGCTGCCACTTGCTGATAGTACACCGTGCCCTAACACCAACAGGAACTGAGTCAAGTCTACCTTCAATACGGGGCCTTCCATGTACAACATAAATGCCACTGATCCGATCATGCAGAAAATGGCTGCATATGTGATTTTGACTATTGGCGTGATGCCTTTGAGGATTATACCGTTTACATCAAACATCAAACCCAAGGCAGCTCCACCCATCATGCTCAGTATGTAACCCAACAATATCTCTCCATTGCTGACTTCATTAACATACTGGCTCGAAACATTTACTGAGTGCATGGGATAAGAAATGTTCTCCAAAGCTGATTCAGAGGTTCTTGCCAACTTATTAAACAACCATGAGGGTTGTGCTGCAAGGGTGATTCCTACTACACAAACAAACAAAGATATTACTTTACTCTTTGTTATCTCGATATAGAATATCAGTCTGGAGTGTATGAATGCAGTCACAATCGATGCAATAACCAACACACCATAGGTCTCAGTCAATGGTAGGTAAGTTGTGGCACCATAGTACCCAACATTCAAAAGTAGATATAAGAAACCCAAATACAGTAGCCCCGGAAAGGTTTCCCTCTTGAATTTTAAGTCTGTTCCAAATAACATTCCACCACTTACATAGACAACAGATTGTAGTAGTGAGCGTGCCAAAGACAACTGAAAGTCTGGGATGGCTCCCTTTAGGGCCTGGGTGCAGGATGCTGATGCGGTATCTGAAGCCATTCTACCAATAGCTGATAAGTAACCAATCACAAGGTGGGACTTTGCTGAATCCATGTTCTTTGTTTATCCTGTAGAATCCAGAACACGCCCTTTAGGCTTTATCTTTGTCTGTACTAAGATCTTATTGGCATAAGATAGATCTGAAAATACAAAAGAAATCATGAGCTAACACTTTGTCTGTACTAAGATGTTATTGGCATAAGATAGATCTGAAAATACAAAAGAAATCATGAGCTTACACTGTATTATTGTACATATCTATGCAGACAAAAGAACATCAAACACATGTCCAGTTACTTTCTAGGTCCTTTATTAACAATTAATAGAACCCAATGTTGACACAATAACCAGTGCATAATCCATTACTATGTAATTTTAGCATCTCAACTTCTCACACCTGCCCTAGGTATTAAACAAGTGTGACCCATCTAGGCAAAAGACCCTTTCAGGCGGGATTTTTAGGTCTAGCTTTGGCCACCAGGGGGCACAATAGGTACAAAAGAGTATAAAATACATGATAGAATGTTCTAGGACCTTTTTTTAAAATGTAGAATGCAATAATCTTAATGAAATTATTCAATCTTGATGCTAACACTCTATATTTGGAATGCAAAAAGAACATTTTTTGTGAAGAATTAGCACATATGACACTTTCTGGTTGCCATTGAAACCATCCCAGAAGGCGAAATTAGAGATAATAATCCTAATTTATCAAAATGTCTCATCAGTTACCCAAAACTGAAAACAGAACCCAAACATTCCATCTAGAAGCAAATTTAGACCAATAAATCCAATTTTATTCCATTACATGTGTAGGGGCACGAATAATACGTGTACATATAAGGTCCGTGGAGTCAGAGCGGCAAGTGCCTCCAACGGACACTAGGTGGCAACACCTAAGCCATGTCCTTTCGGTTATCCGATAGCGGAGCCAAGCAGGGCACTCCAGACGGCGCTACGGAGGAGTGCCACGTCGACACTGCTTGGTCCGCGCTCAGGGTATATAAGAGGCCGAGGTTGGCTACCTCAGGGAGTTCGTCCCAGGACGAGCTCTGACCCACACCTTTCGTACCTTCGCTTTGACAGGGGCACCTACACCCCTCCCACATTATGGCTCCTGCACCAGCCATGCTGGCACAGGGCTTGACTGTCCGGTATTGCTAATGCTTCGAACTATCGATAGAATCCTGTGTGTCTTCGAATGGTTTAAAGACCAAGTGAACCGAGTATAAACCTTCGTGTACTTTTGAGGCTGTGATCGAATAAAAAACCTGTTGCATTCAAACCGAATTTGGAACCTGTGTTCGAGTTATACGCATATGAAACCCCTACATTGGTGCCGTGACCAGTTCGGGTGAAACACAGAATAGCACAGTCGGTTAGGGTGAACATGGCTGAACAGGCAAAGGGTGGAGCGTCCCTTCATCCTATTTCGAGTCCGGATCCGGAGGTGGTGGCAGCCCTTGAGAAACACTATGGGCCAAACCGTTCGAGTTCTACACCAGAACCAAGGAGAGGCAATCCTGATACTATTCGAAAAGATCTAGGGTCAAACCTAGAGGATTCTTTGTTTGAAACTGGCGGTTCGAAGAAGCACATTGCTCCTATGCCAACACAGGGCATGAGCATGCTGCATGCTGAACGACACCAGCGGCAGGAGGTGACACGTCGTCATTTCGAAGAAGAGAAGAATCGATTCGAAGGAGCAAGAATTGCAGAGATGGACAGGATGAATGAAGAGTTCGAAGCTTTGAGTCATCGGTTGGTACAGCTCCGAAACAAGAATGAAGATTTAGACGGGGAAACAAGAGAGAAACAGAATCGCTTGGACACAGCGAAAGCGGAACTGGAACATATGGAAGACCAGTTCTCTCACCAGCAGAATGTCTTGCGGCGACGTACTGAAGCTCTTGAACAACGTCAAGATAAGACCATACATGATTCGGACGAGCTCCATGATACGATCCGAGAAGCAACCAAGGCGATGATGGAAGAAAAGGATCGTCTGATTCGGGAAGTGGAAGATTTACAGAAGAGACGAGATGAGGAGTCAACTCGAAGTAGCCATTCGGGGTTCGGTCATGTCAGTGGTGGCATATACAACTCATCATCTGGTGGGGGTGGTGCCTCTGCCTCAACCGGAGGAAGACCAAAACGGGTGACCATTGATACAGGTGATTCGGATGGAAGATCTTCACGGCGTGACCAACGCCCAACGTCATATGATGACGACTATTCGAACCCTCCCAGCCGTTCTAGCTCTCGAGAGAGACCAAGCCGTCCGGGTTCGAATGATAGATCTTCGAGATCTGATCCGAACGAGCGTTCGAGTGGGCCCTCAAGGAGGTCAGGAAGATCTCCTACAAATGCAGGTAGACGAGTATCTCGCCGCGAGTCAATGTCCCCTGGGATGAAATTGATTTATGATACGAACCCCTGCATTGCTGAAATGGGAGTGGAATGTGTTAGCAGACAAGCTGATAATGCTGATATCGTTGACTGGAGCATCGAGCAGTCTTTTTTGTTGCACAGAGACAACCACAACGCTGCTAGACGCACTGCAAGCACTCCGACTCTGTTCACAGGCAGACAGCCATGGCAGGACTGGTTCGCAGACTTCATGGACGATATGAGGTATAATCGGTGGTCAGAGGAGGAATCGTTGGACGAGCTTTTACGGGCATTGAGAAATGGCCCCGGCAAGCTAGCTGTTTCGAGATGGAGAACTATGCATGGTGCCGGATCGTTTACCCAATTGGTGGAATGCGCCAGTTATCTGATAGGTAATGTGGGTAATGAGGATCCGCTTCGATTGTTTCGGAAACGGACTCAAAAACCAAACGAGTCGCACCGTGTGTTCGGTCTAGAATTGCAATCTCTCTTGCAAAGGGCTAGACCAAGATGGCAGTTAGATGACCCACAGTTCCTAGATGATTTGTTCTCGCAATTCATTGAGGGATTAAGGGATTCTGATGAACGGACCGCAGCATGTGATAGTTGGAAGGCTGGAACTTCTCTCACTGATTTGTTCATGGCCATAGAAGACTATGACAGGAAACGGCATCTGCTAACTTCCAGTATGGTACAAGACCCACCAGCCTCTGATTCAGAGGAAGGTGATTCTGGAAGGGAGGAGGAGATTGGCGCGGTTGCTCAAAAGAACAGCGGCAAATCTTATTCCAATTCGAATTCGAAGCGCTATCCGAAGGCTGACAGGAGAACACCACCTGTGACCCCAGGAACTACAAGCGCACCTTCGACTACATCCTCAACTCCCAGTTCGATGGAAGAACTTCTGTTAAGGTTGACTGACTTGATGTCTGGAAACCAGCAACCAACAGGGAGGAATTCGAAGCCGAGAGTGGACAAGACCACTAGGAAGTGTTACAGGTGTCAGGCCCTGGGACACTTTGCTGCAGAATGCCCAGCTGAGAAGCCGGTACCAAAGCCTGAGGAGAAGAAAACGGAAAACTAGAGGGGGTTGCTCGGGATGGCAAAGTAGTGACCCCTAAGGTGAAGGAAAGCCAGCTTATCGCCAGCGGTGCAAGCGAGGAAGTCCGAGGTGCAGTAGAGATTGGAAGCTTAGAGGAGGGGCCTGATCAGTCCCTTCTAAGTATGTCCAATGAACCCAGAAAAGTAGACGTCCGAGGAGGAAGTACTGGGGAAGCGACGAATTGGATACAGGAGCTGGAAGTAGTCAGCAGTGCCCGATTGTCCCCGGATCATCCCTGTCTGAAGCACTTGAAACGACGGGGAGTAGATCTTGGTGTCACTAAGGATTTCGAACGGTTCACCGTTAACCCATCACCACTGGATGGGAAGAGGTGGTATTTGACTGTAGCAGTGAAGGGAAGGACTGCGGAATTTCTAGTGGATACTGGAGCTAGTCACTCCATGATCTCCAAGAGATTCCATGACCTTGTAGCCGATGAGCCAGATAACTTCACAACGAGGGTAAAAGCTCATTCGGCCGACGGTAGCTGCATGCAGACGTTTGGTAAAGCATTTTTCGAAATCAATATAGGTGGACAGGATTATCTCCTGTCCCCTACTATTGCTGATCTGAGTGATGATGGCATCATCGTATTAGATTTTGCTGCGTTGTACGGAGCAATGTTGGAACCTTGTAAGGGGATGTTAAAGATAGAACATCCGTACAAGGTGGCCGTGTAATGCGTGTTGAGAAAGGTATCTTCTGTAGCCTCGGTGGTACAGACGGTTAAGATACCCCCAGGACAGACATGTGATGTGCTGTTTTCGAGTGACAGTATCTTCCGAGACCAGATGGCGGTGGTTGAACCCGATGTGGTGAGACTTGCATCAATTGGACTCGGGAGTGCAGATACTTTCGTAGGCAGTGGCAGTAGGAATTTAATTCCTATTTCGAATCCTGGTGGTGAAGTCCGTTATCTGATGAAAGGTACTCCCGTGGGGCAGGTGATCGTTGCACAGGCAAGCACCAGTATACTCTCAGAAGATACCAAACCGAACCTTGAAGGGATGTTCGATTTGCGTCCGGAACTTCAGAAGTTGGTGGACGATTCGAGCTTGGTGACGGGGGACCAGAAAGATCAGTTGAGACAGGTATTGGTGAAATATGATGCAGCCTTCGGGGAGCCCACTGGTTTGGGGCGAACTGATAAGGTGCTACATTCCATCACTACAGAGGACGCTGTACCTTTCAAAATCCCTTATAGACGCCTACTTTTGAAGAAGAAGTTGATGGCCGAGAAGGAAATCGCTGATCAGCTGAGATTAGGGGTGATTGTTCCCAGCACTAGCCCCTGGTCCAGTCCTGTTCAGATGGTGACTAAGAAAGACGGCACAATTCGCTTCTGCATCGATTATCGAAAATTAAATGGTTGTACTAAGAAAAACTCCTATCCTCTCCCCCGTATAGACGAGACTATTCATTCCCTGGGCGGAAACCAATGGTTCTGTACGCTGGATTTGCAATCCGGATACTGGCAAGTTGGAATGAAGGAAGAGGATCAGGAAAAGACAGCTTTTTCGAGCCATGTCGGTCTTTTCCAGTACAATGTGATGCCATTCGGATTGTGTAACGCCCCTGCAACATTCGAAGCCATGATGGAATCTCTGTTGAGTGATCTGTTGTGGAAGGAGTGCTTGGTGTACCTGGACGACGTAATTGTCTTTGGGAAGACCTTCGAATCGTGCCTGGCTACGCTAGTCAAAATTTCGAGAGATTGATAACCCATGGTTTGAAATTGAAACCAAAGAAGTGTCACGTGTTTAGGACTTCCATTAACTATCTCGGTCGGATAATATCCACTGAGGGAGTTAAAGCGGATCCTGAGAAACTA
Organism: Harmothoe impar; assembly: GCA_947462335.1. Classification (NCBI taxonomy): domain Eukaryota; kingdom Metazoa; phylum Annelida; class Polychaeta; order Phyllodocida; family Polynoidae; genus Harmothoe; species Harmothoe impar. The sequence continues at coordinate 26,580,076 of OX381713.1, read as the reverse complement.
GATGTTGTGTCGGAATGGGAAAAGCCAGAGGGACCTAAAGACATACGGTCCTTTCTGGGCTTCTGTAGTTACTACAGGGACTTCCTACCGGGGTATGCCAGAATAGCTCAGCCTATGCAGGCTCTAGCTCACTGGACTCCGGGTAGAAGGAAGGAGCCTTTCCCATGGGGTCCGGAACAAGATCTAGCATTCGAAGCCGTGAAGAACCTATTTCGAACCACGCCAGTTTTGAAATATCCAACAGCTGATGGACATTTCATACTGGACACAGACGCCAGTAACGACAGCATAGGTGCTGCTCTGTCCCAGATGCAAGAGGGGATGGAAGTGCCACTGGCTTTCGCTAGTAATACCCTCAATAAGGCTCAGAGGAATTACTGTACCACTAAGCGCGAATTGTTGGCGGTAGTGGTGTATACGAAGAAGTTTAAGCACTTCCTTTGGGGAGGTGACTTTACTTTACGGACAGATCACTCCTCCTTAAGGTGGCTGTTGAACTTTAAGGAAGCAGAAGGAATGATCGGTCGATGGCTGACCCATTTGTCCGAGTTCGGGTTGGAAAATAGCCAAATCCAACATAGAGCAGGGAACAAGCATATCAATGCTGACGCCCTTTCGAGAAGACCCATACGGAAATGTTCTAGAATGGATTGTGATGATTGTGGAGCCCATAACGCTGTAATAGCTGGAGTTCGAATGCCGTATGATGTAGGACATTCTAAAGCAATGGAATGGTCCACCGAAACCATCAGGCAATTCCAGAAGGGTGATGCTATCATATCAAGACTAATAGAACAGGTCTCCAGTGGTGCCCAACCACAAAGACCAGCCATTTCGATTGAGAACCGGGAAATGAGACAACTACTTGCTCAATGGTCTGAGCTAACTGTTGTTGACGGTATCTTATGTAGGTGGAAGATAACACCGTACAAGACCAAAATTCGGCAAATCGTGATACCCACAGCTATGCGAAGGGATATCATGTATTTCGTACATGGACACCAGACCAGTGGACATTTTGGAAAGAAGCGCTCCCTTGCGCGACTCTCCAGAAGGTATTACTGGCCTGGCATGAGTAAAGACCTGCTTAGGTGGATCTCTACTTGTCCAGATTGTTGTCTGAGCAAACCAGGTGAAGGCCTGGGTAAGTTGCCACTAACTCAAGAGCTTTGGGGAGTTAGATTTGCACGCATAGCGGTTGATATCATTAGTGGCCTAAAAACCACTCCTGATGGAAACACGTGCATGATGGTGATCTCCGACTACTATTCGAAGTACACTAGAGTGTTTCCTCTGAAAGATCATAAGGCTCATACATGTGCTCGTGCATTTGTAAAGGGTTGGGTGCTTCATCTAGGCGTACCCTTGATGTTGCATAGTGATCAAGGCAGAGAATTCGAATCCGAGTTATGGGCAGCAATGTGCCATAACCTTGCTATATGCAAAACCAGAACGAATCCTTACAGGCCTCAGTCTGATGGTCAGGTAGAAAGGTTTAACAGAACCTTGATACAAGTCCTGAAGCCTCTGGTCAACAGTCAGATGGATGATTGGGACGAACAATGCCAGTTTGTGGTACATGCTTATAATAGTACGGTGCATGCTTCCACCGGTTGTTCCCCCAATCTGTTAGTATTCGGAGAGGACTTGATTATGCCTGCTGACTTGGTGTTTGGCGTAGCTGGGATAAACGCTGAAACACCCTGTCAGGTGATGTTCGTGGAGGCATTGAGGGATCAATTCAAGTCCGCATACGAGATGGTTCGATGTGAGCTAAGCAAATCTGCTTCATGGCAAAAAGTGGGCTATGACGTAGGTTTGAAACTTAGGTCCTTTCGAGTAGGGGACGAGGTAGTTAGGCTACACGACCCCCTGCAGCAGTTGAAGTTGTCACCCAACTGGGACGGTCCATTTACTGTGGTTCGGATTGTTTCAGAATCCACAGTGGTGATCAAATCCTTGTTGGGACGCCTGTATAAATCCAATGTAGCTCGCCTACGTCGGTGGCAGGGTGACGCTTCAGCGCATTCGAAGTCAGGAGAGCATTCGGAGCCAGATAACACTGAGCGGAGAGCGACCACCCCGGAACGACGTGGTCCTGGTAGACCTAGGAAACTAGTGATACCCTCAGATGAGAAGAAACCTATGCCTCCTGGTATTGGTAAATTAAAGCGGGGCCGGGGTAGGCCTAAAAAAAATTTACCAATTCGAGCTTCTAGCAAGAAGGATAAAAAGTGCGTAAAAAAAGTCTCGGCAAATGAATGTCTGAAGGGGAGGAGGGCTGTCCAATTGACTACTGGACATCCTGTCGAATCTTCCCGGACGACCAGGTCTAAAGAACCCAAGGTCGGGTTAAGGCGCAGTCCACGGCATAACCGGGGGACTGCTGTGACCTAATTTGTATACACAACAAGAAGTTTCGATTCCATGATGGTAGTACAGACCTAATTGCTGTCGAGCGAGCAGAACTAGGGCGGGTGTTGATCATGAACGTCCCCGAGGGTGGCAGACGGATTTATCCGGCGGGTATTCTTATGTTACCCGTAATGACATTTGCCTACACTCCTGAAGAATTCATGATTAGCGGTACCCCTGGTTCTGTGGAACTGACTCAATAAGGATTACACTCCGGTGAGCTACCCGTTCGATTAGTGGCGGGAAACGCGAGCGTCTCCCGCCGTGTTATCCGTCAGAAAAGGGCTATCCGGTGAAGCGTGAACGCTGATTGGTTGACCTTCGCTCCCGCGGCGGGCGTGGCATCACGCGACAAGAAGGGCGGTCGCCATATTGGATCAGTGCCAAGAAGACGCGCGGACGCTGCAGGGCAAAGGAGGAGGAAGAAGGGTCTTGTAGTCGACCAAAAGTCTCCAAAACCACATCATAATACGCGCCAACCTGGTTAGTTCCCGCTCATAGTGTCATTAGGACACGCGGAGCTTCGTACTCCGCAAATCTTCGATTTTTAAACTTCGTTTTCGGTGAGAACATTCGACTTCGATGGAGGAGCAGTACACCCCCGGTGAGGGCCTCCAGTCCGACGAGCTAGATCTGTTCGGAATGGACGATGGCCAATTCGACAACGTTCAGGAATCGGATTATGAATCCGCCTCTGAAACCACCGGGAGTGCAGTTACCGTCCGTGTGGCGGGGATTGGCTCCTATTCGACGGCTGAGCGGGACAGCATGGCCATGCCACCCCCGGCTACAGTCAACCTGGGGCCGTTGCCGTGGCGCAATGCCCCAAAACGAGTTGCTTCGAAAGACATAGACAATTCGACACCAACCCGGCTCAACGCAGCAGGTGATGAGGAGGAAGATGAGATGCCAGGGTTGGAGGAGGTAAGTCAGAAATTGCCTATCCACGCAGTGTCTGACGAAGAGATGGAAGACGTTGTACGAACATCGCTGGCCCAGCAACAACTTATGGAAGTGCTGTCGTGCGATTCGCCATTCGATTCCTCGCTGAAACTACATCCCACACTGATGTCGATGATGTTGGACAGGCTGGGAGAGGAGGGCTTCTATCGTTACGATCCCACCTGGTTAGACAGTTACGGAGGGGCGATTCGAGGAGCTTTTAAGAATGGAGTCTTCAGTGACATTCTGTTAGAATGTGGTACGAACTTTCGGAATCTCCAACAAGCTAAATCAATGGAGGAATCAGTGCCCTCAAGTGATGGGAGCACAACCAGTACGAAGGGGAAGAAAAAGAAACTCACCAAAACCAGAGGTAGTCGTAAAACTTCCAAAACTAGTACTCCTCCAGCTACTCCGGCTATGTCCGAAGTATCCGAACCTGCCTCAGCTCAGTCCGAGTGCTCTTCGAGTACTTCCCATTCGGCTTCAACGTCATTCGAAGAACCGACCACTACCACCGGGACTACTGAGTCTCAATCCGAATCTCTTCCGAAAGCCCCGGGACCTTCACCAGTCCCATTCGAAAAAGAACCAGCTATCGTGGAGATGACTCCGATGGAGATCAATTCGGATACCTCAGGCTCGTTATGCTCAGGTGGTCAGAGTATCCGATGAACTCAGGGCAGCCAATGAACAGTTACGGATAACTCTGGAAGCTATGCAAGCTACCCCCAGAACTCCAATGACTCGAGCCCAGTCCCGTAAGAACCCCAATCCACAGCAAAAGGGACGGTCCTTGTCCGACGCTTCGGATGTGGAGGAGGTCCCATTCGAACTGACTAAAAGCCAGAAACGGAAGGCAAAGAAGAGTGAGGCACGACAGCCCTGTCTCCCTCACCCTTCGCCTCCCCAAACTACTGTGATTAATATGTCCCCAACTGTAAGGTTGGTGGACGTAGTATCCGGTACTGCCTCTACTCCTTCGACGCCTCCTAGGGCACCCCCCAGGACGCCTTCGACCCCTCCAGCAACTCCGACCAAGACTCCAGTGCAGGTTGCCATGCCTGTATCTCCGTCTACGTCTACGTCCTCCGAGTCGGGACATTCGAACACGCCACCAGTGGTTTCGTCGCCCCCTCCAGCTACAGGGGCAAACGCCTCAGCAGACGTTCCGAGTTCTCGGGTGGAAGAGATGATCTGGCGCAATGCCAGCGGGGGCTTCAAGAAATTTAGGCCCGAGTGCATGGAACACTGCAAACGATCGAGGGAGATGTATTCGTGTCCCAAAGAAACGGACTATGAAGGGTTGTCGGATGACGAAGAATGGATGAGGTCCAATATGACTTCACCCAGTTCCTGGACATGGACGGAAAACTGGTTCAATCGGCTGCTGGGTCGAAAACAGTTCCCCGAAACCTACTACAACCATGAGGGACGCCCCAAAATTCGATGGGCGATGGCCCGGTACAAGAAAGGGGTAAGGGAGGATTGTCCATTCGATTCCTGTCGCAGCTACCCCAAACACGAGAACCGCCCCATGCCTACTCGTCTTCGATTTATGCGGCATCTGGTTGAATGCCACATGCACCACCGTGCGATGTACGTCTGCGCTGATACTGGCAAAGCAAACAAAAAGTGTTCGGGAGAGTGGACCACCCGAAGAGGCAGAATGATCGAACACCTGATACAATGTCATGGCCAAGCCATGATGTTAGCCAGAAAGAACGTGGGAGACCTCCATGCATCGCTGGTGGCAGGCTTAGACAAAGTAAAGTTCGACACCATCACGATTGAGACCTTCCAATTCGGAAAGGTCCAGTTGACCAGGAATTCGAAGCAGTCAGCTGTCTTCCAGCGTACAGATCGACGTGGTCGACTGGACTTGAACAGCACCTTGTACAAGGAGTTGTACGACTGGAGAGCGGCCAACCCCCTTCCGGGGAAACGAAGTGAAACCAGGAGTCCAGCCACTTCTGAACCTGACTGTAAAAAGGTCAAATCGGAGGTTCCGGCTCCGAGAGCTCCAACTGCAGCTCGAGGTCGCGCGACAACGATTGAGCACCGGTCCCCACTGCAGGACTTGCGTCCTGACTATGGTCCGCCATAGGGTCGTTCCCAACTACAAACCCTTCGTCCACTGACCCCTGGTAACCTGGCTAGCAGGGCTGAGTACCCTTCAATGGCCTTTCCTGGTCCGGAAGTACAGACTGAGAAGGATCCGTACAAAAATCTCCCCACGGGTGTCTCTGTAGGGGATGCCCTTCGCCAACCGGACTCCCGGAACGTGGAGATGAGGGATTCGGATCACTTTGTGCTGCCTGGGAAGAAGGACTTGGTGGTGACGACCACCATCCTCACTCCTCGGGCAGTAGATGAGGTGAAACCGAAGGCTGACAGTTCTACAAAGTCGGTGGGGCATAAAACCCCTGCCACTAGTGCGAATTCATCATCCATGAAGACTGAGCCTGTGGTGGACCCGGTTCCAGTGACCACTTCGAACCCAGTTACCACCACTACCACCGCAGCCACCGTGCCCTATAAGCCGAACGTTCGTGAAGAATCGGCAGTTGATCCTGATAGGTGGTATGACCTGATGATAAGTGGTGAGAACATTCGGCCGAGGGTACAGTTTCCAAAAGACTACTTCGAGCCTGTGAAGGCTCCGGATGCAGTGTTGCATAAGGAGCTATACGAACGATGGTTGCAGGAGCACTTAGCTGGCATGCAGCGATATGCCGCCGGTGTGGCAAGGGCATCAGCCGACTACGCCATCACCATGCAGGGCAAGGAGGTCGAAAGGCTGAGGAAGATCTTCGAACGACAACGGATTGACGAACAATCGGAGCCAGATAGGGTGACCGAACTCACCAAGCAGCTGGCACAATCAAAGAAGGAACTCTCAACAGCTCGTGCCTTCCAAAAAGCTGTGGAAGACACTTTGAACGATCAGGCCAATACTATGAAGGCGCTGAACGTTAAGTTCATTCGAGTATTCGGGATAGGACTCACCCAATGGAGTGGGTCCCTCGAAGAGCTCTTGAGCTTGGTGAAGGACTCATAAGATAACTTGGGTGTTCGGTTGTTCAGTTGTGTGTTTGATGACTTGTGCATATGTGGCAAGGCACATGAAAAGGGGTACTGAGGGGGGAATTGACAATTTAAGTTAGTGTCAAGATCTTTAAAATGAGATATTATGAGTTAAGATATTCCTGGTAGTTTTGTCAGAATCATATCTTGAACATATGTTGTAACTTGTAACTAAAAACGACAGATAAGCTCTAAATGCACCGTATCCAATGATAACTACTTAAATTGATGAAAAAATCAGATTTCCTGAAAAATATCCATAAAAAGTGTGAATATTCTATGTAAATTTGGTTTCAGTAGGAATTTTCAAGGTCTGTTTTCAGTTTTGAGTTACTGATGGGATTTCCAAGAAACTAGGACCAAAATGCTCCATTCAAAAAAATGGGAATGGTTTCCATGGCAACCAGAAATTGTAATATGTGCCTATTTCTCATGAAAAACGTTCCATTTACATTCCAAATATAGAACATTTACAGCAAAAATGGAATAATTCTTAGAGGACTACTGCATTCTCCATAAAAAATTACCTTAAAACATTTTTGGGCATATCTTTCACTATTTTGCCATTCTTATGCCCCCTGGTGGCCAAAACCAGTACTAAAAATCCCCCGCGAAGGTACCTTCTCACGTGTGGAGCCACATATGATGTTTCGATGAGATTGTAATAATTGTGTTGTTATTATAAAAAAAAACAAAAAAAACGTCCATGATTAAGGTCATGATTCAAAAAAGAACCATAAGCCAGGTGTAAAATGCATAATTGTCAAGAAATGTCTTCGTTGTTCATACTTTAAGGAGTATCACTTATGCTATATACTATGATTCGAACCAAAACTGTACATAATGTTCGATACCTACCTTTATCTCCAAAAATTTTCTTTTTGGACATAACAACTGGTATTCGGATTTCGAGAGTATATCTATAGAGTCATATACCGGTTGCCTCATGTAGAGGCTAATATTACTACATTCCTTGATTATAAGAGTTAATGTCACACCTATGTTGGTTCCAAGTATTTCATAATTCTAATAGTTCACGTAAATTACCTCTCCAGGGACGGTTCGCCCACATAAATATTTTCGAGCCATTACTTCTGTGTCATTCCGTCCTAGAAAGTCACATATCGTGCACTCTTAACCTACCTTAATATGATTAATGTAGTAATCAATATTGTATCTCAACAAAAACCATACAGATCTGTGATCACTGTAGCTAGAAATAGTATAGGACATATATATTCGTATATATTCATATCTTTATTAGAGATGGATACTCACGTATCTATCTTGTCGTTATAGTGTTGGATCTGTAGGATCCCTGTTATGTACATAGAAATGTAAGTGTTGTTTGGTGTAGCAGGTCAGTCTAAATCTAAAATTGTACTTTCTACATGTATGTATAAAACGTATATCGTACCTTTAAATGTACCCCGGTATTGTCATCATGTACACTGATATTATTCTCCTATATTCGAGTATATTATATTATATCAGATGTATTTCGACCCTTGTTATAATCTGGTGGGGGTGATGTAGGGGCACGAATAATACGTGTACATATAAGGTCCGTGGAGTCAGAGCGGCAAGTGCCTCCAACGGACACTAGGTGGCAACACCTAAGCCATGTCCTTTCGGTTATCCGGTAGCGGAGCCAAGCAGGGCACTCCAGACGGCGCTACGGAGGAGTGCCACGTCGACACTGCTTGGTCCGCGCTCAGGGTATATAAGAGGCCGAGGTTGGCTACCTCAGGGAGTTCGTCCCAGGACGAGCTCTGACCCACACCTTTCGTACCTTCGCTTTGACAGGGGCACCTACACCCCTCCCACATTATGGCTCCTGCACCAGCCATGCTGGCACAGGGCTTGACTGTCCGGTATTGCTAATGCTTCGAACTATCGATAGAATCCTGTGTGTCTTCGAATGGTTGAAAGACCAAGTGAACCGAGTATAAACCTTCGTGTACTTTTGAGGCTGTGATCAAATAAAAACCTGTTGCATTCAAACCGAATTTGGAACCTGTGTTCGAGTTATACGCATATGAAACCCCTACACATGTATTTCTAGATAAAACAGATTTTTCATAATTATCATTATTTACTATGGGATACAAGGCATTAAGAGCCTATTTACCATTTTCAGTTAGTGGTATGTACCAATGTTTGAAAAGGGATTCCCACAAACTTACCAGAAATTTATTAGCTCATGATATCATATTTTAAAGATTATGACACTAACTTTAATTACTAATTTCCCCCCTGGAGGGGTCTTTTCCCTCGCCTGGTCACTTAGTGTCAACAGCAACTCTAAGCGCACAGGATAGTACCTAGAATATACATAAACCTAACTTGTATATAAGCCACACCCTGACTTTGAGCCGATCCTATAACCCGCACTGGCGATCTGATTGTGGTGACTTTAGTGCTATACTATAGTAGCAAAAAGTCAGGTATAAGCTGCACCAGCGATCTGACTCGCATACTACCTGCAGCTTATACGAGAGTTTTTATGGTAAATGAATAATAAGAGGCAATGCTGTGCACTGATATGGAGAAAGGGAGGGGGTGGCCTGATGGTTTGAGTACCCATATATGCTCAGACGTTCCTCCTCTTGGAATGAGATTGAGTAGGTGGGGCTCTTGGGCCCTACATACCCACTAGCCCTCTTTTTACCGCAGCATTGTCTCATCCCAGGATAGGCCGGGGTCTTTAGAATGTATATTGGCGTTTAAAGATCCTGTGTTTCTGTGTACTGTGTAATATGGAGGCTAAGGTGTGAGTTATCTGATGGCAATTGGTGCAGATGGGGGGGGGGGGGGTCATAGGGGATAGGTAGTTAATAGAACTAGGGGGTCCTCCAGAAGTGTTTAATCAGCCTGATTAGGTCTCATGTTGATGTCTTCTGGCAATATAAGGACTTGATTGTACGGGAGCAAATGCCTTCAGAATAGCTGATTTATCGGTGTTTTACAAAGAATGACTCCCCTCCCAAGAGGGGGTAGCACCTCTATGATCACAACGATATATCTTTAAATGGTCTCTATAGGTCCCATATGAAAGTTTCAGACCATTTTCCAGAAAGTATAGTGAGGTTTGAGCAGGCATCTGAGAGACCAAATCTGGGCAGTTTTTACACTATCTGGCCAATCTTTGGACCCCCATATAGGGGGGGGGGGGGTGTTCAACATTTATTTTTATCCATATCCACATTTATCCATAGTTTGAGCCTGTCCCTGATATTGTATGGCAAAAATAGCGATTTAAGACCCCCCACCCCCCACCCTGAGGAGAAATATGTTAAGAAGTTTATCTTGTGCTGTTTGTTTTCCACAATAATTAGTGTATTCTTTATGTATTCTTACTGTAATCCTACTCTATTTGCTTAACTATGTTATATGTACTGAGTGTTAATCCAGTTCTTTTACTTTGTGCCAACTCATCCATCTGTATTTTTTTGCTTTCCTGTACTTATAGTTTTTTAAGTCTGGTTGACAGTTTGCATTCTCCGCAGCAGAACAAGGGTGACTTTTTAGAAAGATAAATAAGATCATTAATAGGAACATTTATGTGTTAATCCAATGCTTGCTTGCATACATTCGAAGGATACCCCATCGGAAATGATGGGGTAGATCACGACCTGCTGTAATCTTTACATGTGGTGAGCGATCAGTGATAAAAGAAATAAGATAATTTATCGAATCAAGCCTTATACAACAAACACCACATGACTTAGATAGGAATCAGTGCAAATCTGCTCTGAAGTGAAGCTGGTGGAGGGTGTAGGAGGATGGTATACATAAGGGGGTCAAAAGGTGTCGCATGTCTAATTCAAGAAATGACCATGTCTCCTGTCACTTAAATCCCCATGTCCAATGTCGACTCCAAAAACCTATCATGTCCCTTGTCTAATTTAAGACATTTCCTCATGTCACTAATTAAGCCTCATGACACATATAAAATTCCAGAAATGCCCATATGACCATGTCATTTAAGGTCTTATCTTTTTTATTTAAAAACAATTTAACTGATCATAATATACAATAATGTACCGTTGTGGTCTTCCCGGATTCAGCATAGATTTATGCATTAAAGTGATCGTCCCACTGTCAATGGCTGCATCGCCAATAACCTCTAAATCTGCAAACTCTTCTGTTGCTCATACAACTCCTTCTGTTGTCCATTGCCTTATCACTCTTTAACTTTATCAGAACAATAGCACTCAGTGGCGATCACATCTTGGCTTTGTCTGAACTTGTATTACTCTGTATTTGATACTGAAATAATGAAATGATGAGTGCATGGTTGGCCACTGCTCTATATTATATCTCCCCTGAGGATGGGAGGTAGTATGGACAGGTGAGGGGAATCAAAGACAGAAGCACCCCTACCAGAGTTATCTTACTTTCAAGTCCACTCAAGTATATACAATTATGTTAACAATGACAACAATTATACTACAATAGTGCTCAAAAGATAGTGGCATGTGCCTTAGATATAAATACTTTCTTATGAAAAGAAAATACCATGCCTAACGAATCTTTACTAATGTAATGAGGCAGCGGCCTTTGATTTCCCATCACCTGGGGCTGGGTACAAAGTTAGGGTTATAATGTGTCTTGTAGCACTATAGACAGCACTAAACATACCACCCCATTACTGGGTTTGCTGGCCCCATTACCAGATACCAGGCTAAATGTTGACCTGTATACCCACATTGTAAATAGTCAGTGTAGGTACACAGTAAAACATACAGTAGAACCACAGTAGAATCTACTGTAGAATGGATTTACAGTAGAATCTACTGTAGAACAGTAGAAACTACTGTAGATTCACAGTTGATTCTACAATAAACTGTACACATACAGTAGAATCTACTTTACACCCACAAGGATGGCAACCAACTTTTCACAGTGCAGTTAGTGGGTTACCCAGTCTGTCCTCCAAATTTCGGTATTCCTTCACCTGCATGCAGAAATGGAGTTGACCGGATCCAGGCATTTCTGTGATCGTAAACCTTTACTAGTGCCTTCGGCACTAGCGGGTAGCAACACATGTGATGCACGATGCAATGTCCGCGCTCTGCAGGGGGGGCATGCCCCCCCCCCACCCTTCCGCCACCCCTGACTCTGGTCAGTGACCTAGTTACATAGCGTGAGGGCGTGACCTAGTTTTTGGTCGCGTGGGTAGCTCATTATTCCTCTGTATTTGTTTCTTTTAGGTGCAAAATTAATGCTATATTCTCATGTAGTTGTGTTTTAGATATGTATTAAAGGAAAATTGAATCGATGAGTATTGGCTTTTTGGAGGAATTCTAAAAAAGAAAAGAAAAAGAAAGCAGTCACTTTTTCCCAGAGTCCAATGCACATGGCGGCATCCATACAGAATCTGGTCACGTGTTTCCGGTTAGAAGAAATAATAGTAGTCTCTAACTAAACTATATTAAGCTGATCACCTAGTGAAACATATTGTTTCAATGCACTTTGTCTGTTTGTAGTCATGATGCATGAGTGCAACCCTGGCAAGTTACGTACTGGGGCTGCATTTAAACGCATCATTATGACCATCGGGGTTGCTATACACTCCAAATTACCATTCGGTGGCGTAGGAAAAGGGTGGGTGGGGGTGGGGGTGGGGGGGTGGGGAGGGCTGAGTGTGTTTGGGACCCCCAAAAACTGTCAGGACCCTACACTATAACTCACCAGTATACTGCATCCATGCATCATGCCGATGCAGCAGCATGGTATAATGACAAACGGTTCATATCAAAACTGTACTTACCGTTTTGAGTTGCGATGGTACGTTGGTCTTGTTGAGACGCTGCAGCCCTCTTGCGTTATACATATTACCTTCTTTTGTTGTCTGCGGCTCGCAAGTTATAATGTAGGCTATGCCAGGCTATATGTCGAGGCCGGTGGGTGGGGGGCACTCCTTATATTTTGTATTGAAACTATGAGTGTAACTCGAATGTGTAACAAGAGGCAATTCAACAAAATAGCAACATTTCTGAATTTGCGAAAAGGTTGCTATTTTGTTGAAGTCTTAAGGAATTCTTTAAGAAACACACCCTACTGAAAGGAGAGCAGAAACGGCCAGGGACTACCCAAGAGAGTGAATTGTTGGTTATAATGTGTCCCGTAAGGTGAGACTCATCAATTAATTACATTCCCAACAATTCAGATGATTGTTCATGATAACGTTTGTGCATTGCTGGATCTTATTTTTCCCTCTTGAGGTCTTGCACTAATAGAATTACTTGCCTCGGTTTGCCTCGGCTTGCCTTCCCTTGGAATCGTGTTCACACATGGTGATATAACCGAGGTTGATGGAGTGGCCTCCACAACTCCCAAAACCAATAAACCAGTTGCCTGAGGAGGCCATGGCAACCAAGGTCGTTCACTGAGCAAGGCGCTCTTTCATAACAGAGTCACGACAATCAAGTTTTCGTTATGATCAGTCACAAATATGTAGGCCTATCATATGTTCGATTTGTGGATTTATCCAAATGAAATTTGTAGGATTTATAGAGTACATTATATAAAACTATATTTGGAATTGTCATCCTTAGGGGAGCCCTGGGAGAATTGGAACACTAAATTATAATCATAACATGTTTGCTTGTGATTTATACAATGCCAATAATAACCAAATGCCTTTGTTTCATGAAGAAAAGCTACTAATAAATCGTTCATTTGGACTATTTAGATTTATCCTAGCCTGCCATGATTCCTGTCTAGGGCCTTTTGAAATTTTGAGAAATTCCAGGGAGAACTGGGACACTTTGAGGAGAACTGGGACACTACCTTGGGAGAACTGGGACACACCAGGGAGAACTGGGACAGTGTAAATAGTGTGATTATTAACCAATGAAACATCATTTTGCTTTGCTTTGAGTTCAATATGATCATATGTAACATATTAGCTTCAGTCATAGGTCTGAGAGAAAAATAATTAAAGCACAATAAATCTTCATCCGGAGTGTCCCAGTTCTCCCCAATAGCCAAAAGTGTCTCCCTGCAATGAGTGTCCCAGTTCTCCCCTGGTTGAGATTTTTAAGCAAAATGTTAAAACAGTTCAAAATATGCTTAAGTGTGTTTTTGTAAGTAGCTGGTCATTTTGCTATCTATCAAAGCTACATAATGCAACACAAAAATATTTTCTCATCAAAAGGTAACACTATGTAAATTGAATCGTCCGAGACCTGAAAAAAAACCTTTTTTTCCTAAAAATGTTATAATCTGTTATAGGTCTAAGTATAATGACATCACAGAAATTTCTTTTATCATAAAAATCTTAAATATTATTGGCCCAAAAAGTAGCATTGGTGGTTATGCATTAAAATTATTGGTTATGGGCAGAATACACAGTGTCCCAGTTCTCCTTTGTCCCAATTCTCCCAGGCCTCCCCCTATAGCTAATCAGTTATTCATTTGAGGATCAACCTACACTGATATTCTTTGGCTTCCTATACGACCAATCCACTCACGCTCATTCACTATAGTGCCCAAAGCCCATCGTCCACCAAGCTCTATCGGCCGATTACATGTGGCCGATTAGAGCTCCGATTTGGTCAAAATTAGTCAGGTCGGAGCTCTAATCGGCCACCAAGTTGGCCGACAGAGCTTGGTGGACTACGCGTTTAACCACGGCAAGCCTAGAGGGGCTCCTTGCAGGTTCTGACAACAAACAAAAGTCGAGATAATTCAAGTTTAACTCAGATAATTGGTATATAATTCGAGATAACACACCACGACTTCCGAAACTTGCACTGTAACCGGGCCACAGGTCCGTGCATCTTTGACATAGCCTACATTGATTGGCTGTAGCCATGGTGAGATTCTGGTCGCCTAGAAACGCGTCATGAATTCAGCAGCGTGTGCTTGGTCCTCTGACCAAGTCACGCCGCTTGGTCTATAGAACCCTATGGGAGAGTCACGGCGGTGAGTGCGACTGGGCAGCTTCCCCTGACATCGTGACTTGGTCTACAGGCTCCTCTTGCTTTGCCGTGGTTAAACGCGCAGACCAAGTTGGTAATTTTTTGGCTCCCTATAATATTGTAGCGGAGGGGGTCTCCGCCACGGGGAGTCGCGGGGAGTCTCACGGGGAGTATAGTGCGTCACCGTCCCGCGGGGGGGCGCCCCGCGTCGGAGTGCTATATATAGCGAGCACGACGGCGCGGGCCGCCAGTCTTGCTTTGGCTCTCGTTCGGGATGGACGTATTGTGCTCCCTGAGAGACTCCCCGCAGAGCTTGACTCCCCGCCTTTATCAAGGCGAGTTTCATTAGCACACTAAGTCGTTTATGTGATATATCGAGCAGCAGCATTAGCCATAAAGGCACCAACATCTCTTATTCTGTACGATCATTCCTTCAATAGAGAACCATCCTATATCACAACTTCTCCTCTCATCGTTTTCCTTCCGAGTGATAAGCCAGCATCTAATACCGTTACAGTGGTGACAGTCGGGTTTATTTTAGAGAAGAACAACACGCCCGGTAGAAGATAGATGGTTTGTCCTTAGACGCGGGTTTGGAAGCAGTGGAGAGAAGGATGGCAGACCTAGCAGTGGGAAGAAGGAGGGAAGTGCCAGCAGGAGATGGCATCTACTTGAGGATGCCGGAGGTGGAGGCACCGCCGGGGTTCGAAAATCCTGTAGAGAGGCTCCCAGCAGAGGAAGCGGTGGCTGCCAGCGATGCAGGGGAAGCCGAGAGGCAGAGACAATGGGTGATGGACTGGCGCACCGACGAAGAAGAGCGTATTCGGAAGTTGGAGGAGGAAAAGAGGGCCCAAGACGAGAGATGGCAGCTGCTCGCTGGGAATTTGGGCGGTCTGGGAGCCATCGGGGAGGGGAGGCCTACCTCCGGCGCCAGTCTCTGGTCCAGCCAGGCCGATACTGTCCCGTGGGGAGTTGGCGGTGGTCAGCAAGAAGCAGAAGGGGCCAGCCAGGCACTTCGGTCAGAAACCCCCCGAGAAGATTCACCCAGATCAGCGTTGGCGACTCTCCGTGACGGGGAGTCCGCTCGGGGGGAGTAGAGAGCGGGGACAGCCTGCACGAAGCGGCGGCGACTCCCCCCGGCAAGGAGGCGACTCCCCCCGGCGGGGAGGCGACTCCCCGGGGCGGGGAGTCAGGGGTAAGAGGCTGTAGTACCCCCACCACGCCGGCTACCGAGGCGGGGGTGGATCCCGCGGTGCTGGAAGTGATCCGGCGAAGAGTGCTGGAGTCGGCGTCCCTCCGAGAAGCTGAGAGGGTGGAGCAGGTTAACCAGCTTGAAGTAGCCAGGAGGGAAGTAGCGCGGAAGGCGGCAGAGAACAGTCTGAGAAGGCAGCCGAGACCGCGACCAGGGAGGAGGAACGGCTCCTCCGGGAAGCAGAGGAGGATCGAAGGGAGATGGCTGAGGAGGTCGCGCTCCGCGCCGACTCAGTACAGAGGGAGATTGTAGCCTCTTACACCACTCAAAGCCGTAATAATAGGGGGGAAGTACCAACCAGGGAGAGTGGGGAACGCTACCCTTTTGGGCACAGCGCGACGCCCATTTTACCGGCGGCAGCGACCGTAGCCATCCGGGCACCGACGGCACCAACCACCTACAACCCGGAGGCCCGGCAGCTGGGAGTTTCGGGGGGTACGGGTCCGTCAGCCCCTCCCTCTGGTCCCCACACCCCCCGGTGGGGCTCACGGCGCAGCCCAGTACCCTGGACCTGGGGAGAACCCCACCAGCCCTCCTGGGTAGGCCGAAAGAGGAGAAGGCGGGAGCACCTCCTTCGGCGGGAGAGGCAACTAAGGAATGGTCTAACGCGGAGCGCAACGCCAAGCCGGTCTACACCCCAGCTAAGTTCGACGGAACAGGCTCCCTAACGGAGTACCTCGCCCACTTCGAACTATGCGCGGAGGTGAACGGCTGGGATGAGAGCAAGGCAGGCCTCTTTCTGGGTCTGAGCCTAACGGGGATGGCACGCCGCCCCCTATCAGGTATCCAGCCCAACTCCGAGAAGGGGTACCTTCGTCTGAAGGAGGCCCTCGTAGCACACTTTCAGCCACCGAACCAAAGTGCGATGTACAAGGCCCTACTCCGCTCCAAGGAGAGAGGAAAAGGGGAGTGTTTGCAGTCGTACGCGGAGGATATTGCACGGGTAACTCGTCTTGCCTACCCGCAACTAACAGAAATTCCTACTGACGTGATATTGGGAACTAGCTTCCTGCTACAATCTCGCTTCCTGGTGGACCTTGCTCAGGAACGGTTGGTCCTGGACGACCCTCCCGAAGAGGAGGAGGGCATTCGAGTGTGTCGAGTCATCAGCTGCGGGACGGCGGTGATCAAGGCAGGGGAGGAAGCGGTGATTAACGCATACCTGGTAGGGGACTGGCAAGGCGAGGAGGAGGGCCTTGTGGAGGGACTCCGGGAGGTGGAGGAGAAGCGGGGGTTCCTGGTAGGACGGGGCCTGGTCGACGTCCGAAACGAGGGCTCCACCCCACTATGCATCTTCAACCCTGGGCAGGACTCGGTGATCATTTATAAAGATATGAAGGTGGCCTCCCTGGAGCCAGTGACGCTGCCCCCTCCTCCCGGGAGTGGGGACGGGGGAGAGCTGCCGGATGGTAGGAGATAAACCCCTACCCACGACGGAGGAAACGGAGGGAGTAATCCGACTTTTGACGGAAGGAGTGCAGGCGGAATGTCAGCAGCCCCTGTGCGAGCTGCTGAGGAGGCACAAGGGGGCGTTCCAGCTGAACCCCGGGGATACTGGGAGGGCCACCACGGTGCAGCATAAGATCGACACCGGGCATAGTCCCCCACTGCGGATGCCACCGAGAAGGCTAGCCCCCCACCGGCGGGCTGTGGTTGACATGGAGGTGGATAAGATGTTGGAATCCGGAACCATAGAACCTGGGGAAGGACCGTGGGCCTCCCCGGTAGTACTGGTGAAGAAGAAGGACGGCAGCATGCGATTCTGTGTGGACTACCGCCGCCTGAACAATTTCACGAGAAAGGATGCGTACCCCTTACCCCGGATCGACGACTCCATGGATACGCTGGCTGGATCCCGCTGGTTTAGCACCATGGATCTAGTCAGCGGCTACTGGCAGGTCGCCATGGCTCCTGAGGATAAGGAAAAGACAGCCTTCTCAACGCACCGGGGCCTCTTTCAGTTTACCGTGATGCCTTTCGGCTTATGCAATGCCCCGGGGACGTTTGATGGAGGTAGCCATGCGCGGCCTGCAGTGGACATCCTGTCTAGTTTACCTCGACGACATAGTGGTGTTTTCCAGGGACTTCGAGGGGCACTTAAAACGACTGGGGGAGGTACTGGACCGGCTGGAGTCGGCGGGACTCAAGGTGAAGCCCTCAAAGTGTCACCTGGCGAGAAGGGAAGTGGCCTTCCTGGGTCACGTTGTGAACGAGAGGGGAATTTCCACCGACCCCGCCAAGATAGAGGCTGTGCAGAACTGGCCGATCCCTAACAGTCTAACGGAGGTGAGAAGCTTCATCGGCTTGGCGGGGTATTACCGCTCGTTTGTCCCCGAATTCGCCACCCTGGCCAAGCCACTCACCTCCTAAGCAGAGAAAGGACGGATGTTCCAGTGGCATGAGGGGTGCCAGCGGTCCTTCGAGGAGCTGAGGAAGAGGCTGATAGAAGCACCCATCCTCGGGTACCCGCGGAAAGAGGGGCAAATCATCCTCGACACCGACGCCTCGAACAGCGGATTGGGTGCGGTGCTCTCCCAAGATCAAGACAGGGCGGAGATTGTTCTCTCGTACGGTAGCAGGACGCTGGACCGAGCAGAGCGCAATTATTGCGTCACCCGGCGGGAGCTCCTGGCCGTTATCTTCGGCCTGAAAAAGTTCAGGCATTACTTGCTGGGCCGTAATGTACTGGTACGGACCGACCATGCCGCGTTGAAGTGGGTAACATCTTTCAAGGAGCCGGAAGGTCAGGTGGCACGGTGGATCTCGATCCTCGACACCTATGATTACACCATCGAGCACAGACCAGGCCGCTTGCACGGGAACGCGGATGGCCTCTCCCGTATACCGTGTCGGCAGTGCGGACGCACAAACGGGGAGGACGACGAAATGCCACCATCCGTGAGGGCAGTCACCAGGCAGGGAGCCGCGGATCCAGAGGTATCGTCGGAAATCCGGGACGACTGGATCCGCGACCAGAGGGACGATCCAGTATTGGGGAGGGTTTTCCAGTGGGTGGAGACCGGCTCCACCCCCCCTCCCGAAGAACTGGCCGAAGGCTCATACGCCTTAAAGTCGTTGGCCAGCCAGCTAGGCCATATCGAACTTCGCAAGGGCCTACTGGGGAGATGGTGGTTTGTACCAGGGACCGTGCGGGCATTCCAGATCCTCGTGCCAGAGAAACGAAAGGAGGAGGCCTGGGAGTCGGCCCACGGAGGGGGGATGATAGGCCATTTCGGATGGGACCGGACTATAAGGAAGGTTCAAGAGAAATGGTACTGGCCCGAATTCCGTCGGGACGTCACCTACTGGACAGCCACCTGCCAGAAGTGTCTGCAGAGGAAGCCCCCCCTCCACGGCGCGCCCCCATGGGACACATAGGTGTGGGTCTTCCCATGGAGAGACTGGCTATCGACGTTATGGGTCCCTTACCCATAACCCCACGGGACAACCGCTACGTGGTTGTCATCATCGACTACTTCACGAAGTGGGGGGAAGCCCTGGCCATACCAAACCAAGAGGCGGCGACCGTGGCAAAGGTGCTCGTAGAGAGTGTGGTCTGCCGCTTTGGATCCCCCACCAGCCTCCACTCGGACCAGGGACAAAATTTCCAGTCGCACCTTTTCCGCCGGGTGGTGGAGCTGTAGGGGGTGAAGCAGTCCAGGACTTGTGCCTTCAATCCCCGCTCTGACGGACTGGTGGAAAGGGCCAACTGCACGATCGAGGCACTCCTATCGGCGGTGGTGGCAGAGGATCACAAGGATTGGGACGAACACCTGCCCATGGTTATGTCCGCCTACCGATCCTCTGTCCACTCCAGCACCGGCGTTACCCCCAACATGATGATGTTGGGGCGGGAGACCAACACCCCCTCTCCTTGCTGTACCCCGATCCCGAGGAGAGGGTAGGGGAGGGCGAGGTGGGCTATGTGGCCCAGCTTCAGAGGCAGACGGCCAAAGCACACGCCTTGGCTCGGGAGCACATTGGCACTTCGGTGCAGCGTCAGAAACGCAATTATGATGGACGGGCCGTACTACAGGAGATACCGGTGGGGGCAGTGGTGTACTACCACCACCCCGGGAAAAAGGTGGGGCGGAGCCCCAAGTTCCAACGCCTGTGGACCGGCCCTTGGCGAGTTACACACCGAGTGGCCGGATCCATTTATGAAATAAAAAGGGACCGGACTACTAAGATAGTCCCCTTTGACCAGCTGAAGATAGTGCCCGAGGCATTGTTGGGGGTGCCAGAGAGGGAGGGGGAGGCACTGGCGCACGTAAGGCTGGTGTGGAGCCGTAGCAGCACCACCGAGCTAACTCCCCGCCACGGGGAGGTGGGAGCCGTGGCGCCACCTGGCAGGGGGAAGCCTAACTCCCCGCCGACTCTCCGGATACATACGGGCACTCACCAGCAAACGACGTCACTGATGAGCGTTTGGGAGCGTCTGGGCGAAGATATGACTAAGAAAAGGAGCAAGGCGGGCTTTACCATCCCCAAGGTACGGGGAGGAGGAAGAGGGAGCCCCATAGCACCTCGGCGGTCACCGTTGGAGGAGCGGGAGCCGGCCAATACTTCCCGGGGAAGAGAAAAGAGTGGGGGGAGTCGCGCAGACGATCGCGACGCCTCTCGCAACCTCTCGCGGAAGGCCGAGAAAGCGCGAGAGGGGAGCGAGAGGTCCGCCATCTTGGATAAAGGTGAAAACAAAAACTCCCCGCACAGAAGTCGGTCAAAAGAAAGGCGTTCCAGTACGAAGAGGCGGTCTGACACCCCTCCCCGGCGGGATAGACACCACAAGGACGATAAGAGCTCGTCAGAGGTGAGAGGGCATACCGGGGAATCCCGCAGTAAGGCAAAAACGGAACACGTGGGCCGGGCCGGCAGCCCGGACTCCCCGCGGAGGGGAGGCCATAGAGCAGCGATGGCCTCATCGAGCGCAGCCGCCTCCAGCAGTGCGGGTGGAGGGGGAGGAGACGGCTCGGAGGCCCCCAGGTGATAAAGGAATGCCGCAGGACGCTCCCCCAAACTCCCCTCAAAAGGAAGATCTGGAGGAGGACGCTCCCCGCAGCAGAGGCAAGTCACCAGCAGGGCAGTTTCCCTGCCCCCACTGTGCCACCAATTTCACCAAGACTTGTAATCTCCGGAGGCATATACAGAGCATCCATGAAGAGTACCAGCAAGGCTGGCTATGCCCGTTGCTCAAGTGCAAGGAGGGGGACAGCGGCTCACGCTTCGCCAGTGTGCGGAAGTTTGGGATCCAAAGGCACTTAAAAGAAGCGAATGGGATGGACCAACATCCGTGGGTTGGGGACAGCAGCTTATTCCCAAAGAAGCGTAGCATCACTCCCACCTGTTGGGCTCGAAGCCGAAGCTGGTCCTCCTCGTCAGACTCGCGGGATGGGTCGGTAGATCATCACCCCCACCCCCTCGGGCTCACGCCCTCGGCCGGAGGCATCGGCTGCCGCCTCCAATGCACCTACCCCCGAGAGGAGGGTACTGGTGGTGCACCAGACACCTCGCCAATCGCCCCGCATAGCGCAGGAAGGGCAACAAGCCGGGGAGGAGCTCCAACCCCCACCACCTAAAAAGTGCCGGGTGGCAACGAAAGCCGAGCGGAAGGTGCCGCCCTCCCCCTTGCCCGGCCCAGAGCCGAGGGTGCGACTAGAGAGACTACCCCTGCACTGTTCGCCCACCCCATCTGCTTCCACCCACGGTACCCCTCCCACCTCCTTGGGAGCCTCGCCCGCCTTTAGCTTGGGGACCCCCTCCCTGCTGGAGGTGCAGCGACTCGGAGTCAGCGAGGAGGATGCCCAGAATGCAGTACAGCTCCTCCTCATGTCACCCCAACAGGGACCAGATACACCCTCCATCCCTGACACTCCGGAGGGAACCGGGACGCAGTGCCGAGACACAGTGTCAGGGGGGCAGGGTCCCCGCCAGCCCCCTCTGGAGCCGACGCTGGAAAGAGAGGAGGTGCTCCCGGAGCAGGTCACCCGGGCAACCCCTAGCAACCAAGTGGCCCCACAGAGGGCAGCGCCCGGAACCGCAGCCCCTGCCCCCGTGAGCGGTGCCCTCCAGGTCGCCGCAAACCAAGCAGACAACATAAGCACCCTTACCCGCGTGCTAGAGGCGCTGGATTGCACGGTAGCCAGTGTACCAGCAGCCGATGGAGGGGAGGACATCGTGGCTATAGTGCGGAAGGCCTCTCTACCGCCCCCCACGCCAGGCACACCGTCCTTCCTCGTTACCATAGAGGAGACGGTTGAGGAGGAGGAGCTCCCTACCGAGGCGGCGGCCGGGGAGTCAACCCAAAGGGATGGGGCAGCCCTTCTTCTTCACCCTACCTCAGCTACCCCGGGGAGTAACGGGGAGTCGGCCACAAAGGCTCCCAGCACCGGGGGTACGGCGCCTCCCCCCAACCCGGCCTCGACCGCCACGGGGAGTCGCGGGGAGTCAGGTCCACCAAACTCTGCGGAATCCACCCGATACCTTCCCCTCTCCTTTGAGTGAGGGAGAGGAGACCGGCACGGAGGCCATCCCTCCCCCCAACCTCCTCACGTCAGTACCGACCCAGGAGAGGCACCGGGGGCCCACTCCTTGGAGTCTGCCAGCCGAGGTACTACAGCACATGATAGCGGACCACGACGGGTCGTCGGCTGTGGTGGTGACACCGGGGTGCACAGAGACTGGGGAGTGGGACCGATCCTTCTCGGTGTTGCTGCCTCCCCACGACCCCCAGAGGGAAGTGACCTTCTACCCCTACGAGGAGGCCCGGGGAGTCGTGGTCACGCAGCTGGCTGAGACTTCAGCAGCCGTTTCTCAGAGTGACGCACGACGACCCGGGGGGTTAGACTCCTTTGTATCAGATGAAGTGCCCCCCACAGTGCTACCCGAGGAACGGAGGTCCCCAGAGCAGGCCCCGCCCCCTCCCACCAAGCCCCGCGCGGCGCGAGCCGCCTGTGCGCAGGCATCGGCGACGGGACCTCCACCAACCGATGCCGAACCGGCAGCGCCAAACCACCCTGGAGCATGGGGAAGACTCCAGCCGCGGCGGAAGTACGCGGAGAAGGCGGCCGCAGAGACCCAGTCCCCGCAGATCACCACAGCGAGCCAGTCCGGACGGACCTCGGCACCAGCAGCCTCAGGGGGGCCACCCTTCTTCCTGGGGACACCTCCGGCGTCGCAGGGGCCGGGCACCTCCTTCCGGCGTACCCCACCCAGCGCGTGGAGGAGTACGCGGAGGCCCCGATCATCCGGCGCAGCTACCCTGTTGGGTTCCCCCAGCCTGAGGACCCCACCGGTTCCCCCTCACCCAGCAGCCCCCGCCCCCGATACCCCTGCCGCATGGATGCCATGGTGGCTGGTGTCGGGACGGGACCCCACGCGGCTTGAGCGGTGGGCAGCCTTTCTGCTCCCTCCCTTATCCATGGGGGAGGACTACAGTGCCACAGGGGGGGAGGTCAACTCCCAGTTGGTCGCCCTCGGGGACGACACCTTCAACGTGGTGGCATCTGTTCGTACACGTTATAGGCTGAGGAGACGAGCTCGGCAACCCACGGCGGCACCCCCACCCCCACCGGTGAGTTAGAGGGATGTACCAGTAGGGGGACGCGGGCAAGCATCATGACGGGAGGGGTCAATTTAACGGGAGGAGGGAAGTATACGATGCCGGTACATCATACATGTAAGCAGAGAGCGGGGTCCAGTACAGGACCGAGCCGGGAGCGGGGTCCAGTACAGGACCGAGCCGGGCCAGAGAGGGAAATCGGTAAGGGGACGTAGGGAGAGGCAACCAAGTGCGCCGCGGGAGGACCTAAAAGGGAGATGACTTACCTGGCTCTTTGTGTTGCAGAAGAAGCAGTAGGCAGGGGCCTCGTCGCGGGGTTGGCGCCGACGCGTCACCCCTTCCGGTTAGGAGCCTGGCTCGCCGGTACCCTGTGTGGCCGTCACACCACACAGGGGGTCATAGCATCACCCTCACCCATCAATTCGGTCACCACTTCACGTTCTGTTGCCCGCCGTCGGGCCTACCTGTGCCGTCCATCAGTTAAGACAGGGATGCAAGTGCCTTGTTCGTCGCCGACAGTACCTTGTTCGTCGCCGACAGTACCTGGTGCGTCAACGGTCACCAGCCAGTCCAGAAGGCCAGCTCATATTAGTTTAAAGTTGCATGATGTTATTTGATGTGATGTATTCACGACTACGGTGTAGTCAAGACTGTTGTGTAATAATATTAAGGATGATACTTACGAGACCTTGTGCCATAAGCGTTCAAATAATAATAACTAACTCAGGGTTGTTAACTGTCCATTTATTATAGTCAGTTATCCGGGGAAATACTAAGTCTAAGGGTGGGAATATTCTAAGCAGGGGAGGGTGTAGCGGAGGGGGTCTCCGCCACGGGGAGTCGCGGGGAGTCTCGCGGGGAGTATAGTGCGTCACCGTCCCGCAGGGGGGCGCCCCGCGTCGGAGTGCTACATAAGCGAGCACGACGGCGCGGGCCGCCAGTCTTGCTTTGGCTCTCGTTCGGGACGGACGTATTGTGCTCCCTGAGAGACTCCCCGCAGAGCTTGACTCCCCGCCTTTATCAAGGCGAGTTTCATTAGCACACTAAGTCGTTTATGTGATATATCGAGCAGCAGCATTAGCCATAAAGGCACCAACATCTCTATTCTGTACGATCATTCCGTCAATAGAGAACCATCCTATATCACAACTTCTCCTCTCATCGTTTTCCTTCCTAGTGATGAGCCAGCATCTAATACCGTTACAATATTATGACCAATCTAGGTTAGTTAATATTGTCAGGTTGGGCATCACTGCCCAACTCACCTCACTCTTTCCAATTTAGGCTAAGTCCTTTTGATTAAGGAATTAATCATAATTATGTTGTTTTGCCTCAGTCATTCTTGGTTAGCGCTTGGTCATGCCTGAACAATGTCCCTATGACCAACCTGGGATAGCCAGTACAGACTAAGGGCTGGTTCTTTTAAATTATCAGATTATCTGTGTGGATGTCACGGGGTTGATGCACTGCATCCCGACGAGTCTCCCAATACTAGTATGTTAAATTGCCTTCAGGATGGATGCATCAAGGACCTAAAGGTTGGGGGTCTCACCACCCGGTATGAAGTAGGCCCTAAGCTATAATAAGAGAATTGGAGCATGAAGATTCCTTTTTGTGGACGACATTCCTTCGCCACATTGAAACTGTATTTACGACTTCGTGGAAAGTGCTAGTTTTTCACCATCCATCATGCAGGAGTCTATACAGTTATCTTAAATAAGGGCGGTTTCACGATCATTACTCATATTACGTAGTAGTTATAGGAAGTGTACCAATCTGTACGCGAAATACCCTTAAATACCCCTAAAGATTGGTACTAGTTCTATAACTACTTTATACCACTAGCTGTATACAAGAGGTGTGAAATGCTTTGTTCTCCATGCCCACTGTGGTATAAATAAAACTAAATGACTTGTTATAACTGCCAAGAGATAATGCTGACAAAAGTTGGTTCTCTTAGTGTTCCTTGCTCTTTGGTAGAGAGGGGCTAACATATTAGGTAAATGGTGGTTTAATCCTAACTATCATTATCACATGTTCATATACAGCCAAAAAATCCCGCATAGATCTAACTGGCGATTGCGTGTTAGTCTTTGTTAATTGACGATGCCTTATCTATTATGAATATGAGTAGCAATTATCATAGTAATGGGGGTGGATGGCTAAATTCAACATTGCGACATGGTAGTTTCTTAAAATCGACATGTGACATGGAGCTTATATATATAGTGACATGAATGGAAAAATAAGTGACATGAGGTATTTCTTGAAATCGATATGGGGCACGACATGTTATTGAGGGCGACATAGAACATGGGGATTTAAGTAACAGGTCACATGACCATTTCTTAAATTCAACATGCGACTTGGGGATCCCCCCCATCTAGACCCCTAGGAGTGGTATATTTATCACTGACCTTCTGAACACGATAGTAGCTCGAATATGTATATTAATATTATATAATACATTTTTGATTTAGAAGAAAATCATGTTTACATGGCAACCAACAAGTGCAACAGCACCAATTTAGGCCCAAACTAGTTCTTTTTACATAGTAAGGAGCCTTAGAGAAACGTTATACTAGTATAACGTTATAAATGTTGTATAACGTGTTTTGTTTACTGGGCTGAGTTGGCCGCGTGTTACATACTAATGGATCGTTGAACATGTACACACTGTTGAGTCCTGTGAAAAGGTCTTATTCATTGGGAATATTATGTTGTTCAACATCTATTAAAAAAATGGGGGGGGGGGGGGCACTTGCAACTAGAATCAAATAGGCCTATGTTTGTACACAGTGCCTGTCAGTATGTCAGTGAAACCAGTTGAAGATTTGAACCTAGGTTATTAATACATATATACTTGACCAAAAAAGAGAAAAACTAGAAGCAATAGACAAAGTTGAATTCTCAAAGCGATTCCTAATTTATAATGTATATGAGGATCTTGGATGTGGGATAGATTTAGGGCACTCTGTCTGTTCACTAACTCGGCCCTCCTTCACAGGTTCAGATGACTTAGATTAAAATGTGACGCCATTCTTGGTTTTCACCATCCAGTTAGCCTTTCTGCGATTCCGACAGTAAACTTCGAGCGTTGCTTCATGGATGTCCGACAAGGCGACCAAACTGACGAAGCACAGGAAAATTTCCACCAATGAGTAACACCATGTGAAGGTGGTCTCAAGGTTTATGTCGTTCTTCATGGATATATGAAGGATAATCACCAGCATCATAGTGAGGTCAACAATGGTAACCATGGCAACCCTTCGGAACTGTCCTGATGCTTCATCAACTCTCCGGAACTGTCCCGACACTTCATCAACTCTCCGGGGCTGTCCCGACACATCATCAAAAGGCTTTACAGAATGGGATGTTTCTAATGAGGTTTGCTGCTCTCTGGCTGAGCTCCTGGCTTCTAATTGTCTCTGTCTGCTTGCGATGTAGTGGCTTACAAGGAGAACGATCATCGACACCATCAACAACACCACAAGAATACAGGTAACGACTAGCCAGGTCATGATGCTTCCACGCGTTATACCTTGATTGGAACTACTACAGCTACAACCTCTTGCGGTCACATGGGAAGATGTCATGATGTCTGCATGTGTCAGAAACCTCCTGACTATAGCATAACCTGTACTGAACAACCATGGTGTCACAATTAAACCCACCTTCTGCCAGCGTGCGAGGAACTTCTCTCGGCCGGTCTCAGCGAGTGTGGTGGTGATGGTGAGTATGAGCAATGCCACTGGGAGGAACACTTCCTCTACAGCAGACATAATGTATGCAGCATCACAATAACTAGCAGGCAGTTTTACCCCCATGGGCAGATCTATGTTGATCAGTGCTGGTCTCACAGTGAGAGAGAAGACAACAGTGGCTGAGGCTATGTTAGCAAGCTGAAGGTTCCGGAAGTCGCGTCTCAGTTGCGTGTGGGTCATGATAATGGCGACAAGGATGAAGCACAGAAGGACCGATAGCACAATGGTCATCGAGAACAGCACCAGGCGCATGGCCTCTTCTAATGTGTGGGGCTGACTGACAACATGGAATTTAAAGGCAATTAAATATTGGTTCATTATTTCCAAAATAATTAGTACAGGGTGCAAATGGTTATGAACAGAGGTTAATTATGATATAGGAACATTCTTACCAAAGGGTATTGGCTACCACAGTAGTGCCGTCTACCAAAGAAAAGATTCAATATAATCCCGTATGTTGTCTTTCAAATACATGAATCCCAAATTCAGACAACTCCTGCTGTCTGTGGTGAGGATAGTTCCTAATATGAACCAAATTTATGTATTATGACAGAAAAGGGACATTGAAGCACAACAGAATTAACTCTAATCATTATTATATCTAAAGTTGTGTTATATAGATATTATCATAACCAATGGTAAAACACTCACAGTTGCAGTGCCATAGTGTAGAGGGATGCTATTGTTATTGTGGCTGGCAATACAGGGCCCCCGACGTGGTAATATAGAGACTATGTCCCCAGGAACTGTACCATGTGGTCATCTATACTTACATAAGCTGTAA
This sequence comes from Harmothoe impar, assembly GCA_947462335.1. Taxonomy (NCBI): domain Eukaryota; kingdom Metazoa; phylum Annelida; class Polychaeta; order Phyllodocida; family Polynoidae; genus Harmothoe; species Harmothoe impar. Next base: position 26,552,343 of record OX381713.1, on the reverse strand, counting down.
AACTCACATACACTTTGCCCAATTTAAGTTGCATTACACAGGCTGTATTGACTGCTGAAGGGTCAGCAAATGTATCAATACAGTGCTGGAGAATTAAACCCCACTGCTGCATTGTTGCGAGATGACGACATATGAACACGAACCTTTAGACATCATATAATTATGGCTAATAAAGAGGTAGGTGTACGTAAGGCATAGAGGGAAAGTTGATTTTTTTCCAGCTTACATAGCAAGAAAAGGGCAGGTCGGTCGGTTTCCTCAGGACAATTAGGTTAGTATTTAAAATTTTACAGATAATCCATTTTCGCTTTTCTTAGGTCTGAATAAGAGCCGTTAAAATTAATCAGAATATCATGATCAATAGATTTGATCTTTATTTGTAGTCCAATCTAACAAACAGTTAAAATTATCCATTATTTCTCATCCATGAATTCATCTTTTTAAAGATACTGTGCTCAGGTGCTTAACCATAATACTCTATAGGGTTTTACAGCTGCATGACCCTGTATGGTATTGGGGTGCTGACCCCACTCAGGATGTACTTATTCGTCATTACTATAGGCTGAGTGCAGAGGAACTATGCTGGAGGGACCCTCGCTATGTGTACATGCCTATATACATAATAATGTTGTTGTATATTCCAGGCAGGAATTGCTTAACCTGGTTATTTGCTATATGTTGCTCATGATTTCCTGTAAATTGAGAGAGAGAGAGAGAGAGAGAGAGAGAGAGAGAGAGAGAGAGAGAGAGAGAGAGAGAGAAGGACACGATAGAGTGCATGGAAGAGAGACAGAGATATGGACAGATCGATCAGAAAACAAAGGCAGAAATTGAAGCAGAGATAGTAAACAGCAATACTAAGGATGCTAAAGGAACATTAACTTCAGAACTGAGGGATCTCCATTGTAGCATTGTCCCATAGATCATGCCCTTTATTATGCTCTGACAAAATATTGCTATGCACTATCGATATAATAAAGAAGACAGAATTCTGTCCACGTTCAAAGTAATAATGATGAAACAACTTGATATAAATGGATTCTCTTGAGTAGATCCCAACTTTATTCATCTTGTTTATATTTCAAGTCTCAAATGTAAGGGTCATTTAATAATGCTGTGCTCTATGTCGTCCTAGTATATGAATGCAGCTGTGGCAAATGTACTTGCCAGGGCTGCATTCATATATCATGCTTCATTCATGTATTATGATGACAACCAACGGACAACATGCGTTAAAGAACTATGATACCCTTAAAGGGCAACAACAATACCAACTTTACCAATGATGAGAAGGACAATAAAATCGGGAAATAGTACAATACATTGCTTCCAGGATGAACTTTCATGGTTGGATGCTGAGCTACTAGGCATTGGTACGGCTGCTTGAGACCAGGATTCAATTAAAACCTACACTGCTTTTGAATGTCACATTATTTAAATATAGCTTAAAATGTCTGATTCCTCATGTAACAAACAATTATTAGCCTTGACTTAAGGCCACTTAAAAGAAAAAAAGTTGTTTCTCATCACCAAGCAGTGACAAATATGACGACAGCGTTTTTTATTTCATTTTTCTTTTTTTTTACTTGGCACATAAATACATAGGGAAATTTGGACTTTTCGCGAGCAATTTTCACATTTTAGTAATTCAAAGTTTATTGATCAGGAAAAGTTGTTATAATGCCGGTTATGTCTAGCTGACTGCATCACTGATAGCATAAGCTTTAATTTGATAGCAAATTTGCTGATGTTCTTCCAATTTAAACATTTTTGATTAGCCTCATACTGCATTCATAAAAGTGTCTGATAAAATATTCGTATGCAATGTAAACCCTATGTATATATATGGTACTGTGTATTTTATTGATAATCGTTTTACCCATCTACGTATTTGAAGAGTGGCAGTTTGAATTTGGTTGAAAATTAAAGGAATTTGTAAATGTTTGAGGCATAATACTAATTCCTATCTTGGCAAGAGTTCGCTATGATACAATATATATGTTCAGTATTAAATCATTTGTATATTCTATACTACTTAGTATTATTATATATATATCTACATCTATATATACATATATTATATCGACTTTGGCTCTGTCAAAATACTTTTCTTGCATAATAATATGTGGCACATGTAATTGACAGCAAATAAATAAATTATAAAAATCCACAAGACCTTTTTTCATGTGTGCAATCTAACCATAACTTTTCATAGTGATAGACCAACCTGACATTCTATAGGCGCCTAATATCTTTCTCTGGTATAAAATGGATATTTTACTGCCCTCTATTTCAGCCTCATGTTACCAAACACACTTTGTTAAACCCGCCATGGTACCTGAGGTAGGCATTATGTACAACCTGTCTGTACTAGTGCTGTACTAGTATTGGTCCCCTTTAGGTATAATAAAGTCGTCTATATACATCTGTTATTGCACACACCATAAGAGCACATCGATATAGATCTGTCTGTATATATCACACTGGCAGTAGATCAGGTCAGAATATGAGGCAGAAACATCGATTTCATAGTCACAGAGGCGTGTCCAAACAGAGAAAATACAGAGGCAGCCTGACTCCCTGCTGACTCTATCTTCTTTTCTGTGCAGTGGGGGTTGAAATGTAATAATCTCACGTATCTAATACTTCACGATGGCGTCTGACAAATAAGTCCTTTAAGGATAGGATGATGCTCCAGATTCTTGTTCATTTTCCACCATGATGCACAAACGCAGTGGTGTATCATGCCGACCACTGAGAAGTCAGGGAATGATGTTGAATCAGCATGAATGCAGCGCTGATCAGTTTTCCCCAGGACTGCATTCATGCATTTTGATGACAAAAGGGCATAGTCTCCACCGTGACATCTATATATGGGACCAAATCCTACCGTTTCAGAGGCTTAAGCTGGGACTCAACTACCCGATTTTCTCATCTGATCGGACCTATTCTCACAAATCGGACCCAAACAACATGTATAGCTGGGACTCCACTACCCGATTTTCTGGTCCGATCGGACCCATTCTCACAAATCGGACACAAACAAAATGTAAATATCAACAAACCTGAAGCATAAGGTTGTTATATTTACATCTGTTTTGTGTCCGATTTGTGAGAATCGGACCAGAAAATCGGGTAGTGGAGTCCCAGCTTAAGTATCAACAAACCTGAAGGGTTTTTTATATTTACATCTGTTTTGTGCCCGATTTGTGAGAATGGGTCCGATCTGACCAGGAAATTGGGTAGTGGAGTCCCAGCTTTTGGAAGCAAACCAGTTTGCTGCATCGGCTTTTCTGCATGATAGCGCATATACACTCGTATGTTGAAATTGGATAGAAAAGTAGTGTTTGAGTCCCATTTAATTCTAATTAGGGGCCTATTTTTCCCTATCTGGGAGAGGTGATATTAGGGAATTATGTGTATCATAGTGCAGGGTCTTGACAATTTATTTATTTATTTTTTTTTTTGGGGGGGGGGGGCGCATACTCAGACCCCCTCCTCTGTGATTGGGGGTCCCCCTTTTCCTAGGCCACTGCCTTTAAATTTCAGTTGTGCGGGTCACAAAAAAAACCTCGAATCAGGACAGGAAGCCACGGCGCGGTATGTATGGGGGGCTCAGAAAAACATCCAAATGTCTTCCTCCATGTGAATCTCTTATAATTATAAACCATGATATGGTATGGGAGAATATATGGCTGACACACAATATTCTGAATGGATTTCCAGTAGAGATCTTTATTTTCTGAGAAATATTTTTTTATCCAAAATTCCCGGTAACATGACATGGCTCCCTGTCCCGATTCGAGAGTTTTTGTAACCGCTTAACTGCGTTGGAATGGGTTTTCTTTGACAGCTTATACCACGATTCTGGCGTTTCCCGTGCCGAGAGTGGATATTTGCCGTTCGGTTATCTCAGGATATACGCACGCTCAGAATTAATTTTTTACACCAAGACGCTTTTATATATTTTAACAAGGTAATGAAAGATAGGCATAGCCATTTTGGCTACGAAATTCGTCCGGGATTCGAACCCGGACCGCGCACGCCATAAGCGAGCAGCGAAGCCACAGCGCCACGGGGCTGGACAATAATGAGGAGATGAAACCTTACCTTCTCGCCATGCTTCTCCCAGCGGTACCAAATACGTAGTGAATAACATGAAAATATGGCCAATTGAGACCATGACAGGGTTAATCCTTCAATCCGGTACATGCTTAGAGCTCCTTCTTGATGTTCCCGTGTAGAAACAGCCTTTTAATTGCGTAATTTCCTCATAATTCGACATTTTCCGATCGATACCAGCCCGCCGGGGATAGTAAACAAGGAGACGACATAGATCACGTGACCGACTGACGCAACCAACACCGCCAATTCGAGTGACCAATGGACTAGAAATGACAATCAGCTGATCGAAGCCACCCCGAAAGTGGGTCAATCGGGCGCATTGGTTACTCGACTTGACGTGTTGGTTTTACATGCCGTCCCGCTGTGTACAACTCTTACGAGCTGGCGGCTTTCGCAAAATGTCGAAATATGAGGAATTTACGCAGTTAAAAGGCTAATACTGCACGGGATCATCAAGAAGGAGGCATAAACATGTACTGGATTGAAGGATTACGCTTGCCATGGTCTAATTTCCCCATATTTGGATGTTATTCACTACGTATTTTGGTACCGCTGGGAGAAGAATGGCGCTCGGCGAGTCTGCCAGTCGATCCGCGAGACAAAATGGACAAGTGAAAAAGGTAGGCCTTATACGATATGATTTTCATATATTTGAAGAAATAGTGGTATAAACGCATTAATGTCAGTTTGGGAGAGCACTTGTGAGGTATATCTAGCTAATAATGAACTCGGCTTCGCCTCGTTCATTATTGCAAGATATACCTCACGCGTGCTCTCCCAAACTGACATTATTGCATTACTATACCAGTGTATACACGGAGGGAGGCAGTTAGTTCCTGATACACACACTGGGGGGAGTATGGGGCAGCAGCACCTCACCACCAACCACCAGTGTTGCCGTGATAGCGATCCATTTCTTCTTCATATGACATTATTATGATATTGCACGAACCATGGAATAAACAAGTTGTCTATACAATATCACCCAAACATTACATCAATAACTTTCTCATGGTTTACATCGGTTAGAGGATTTTATCACGAAGCAAGAATTCTTTTAACATATAAGAGAAAGTCTCTCAGTCTTTGTTAGAAACCATGGTTTACATAATGCATGGTCATTACTGAAGTAATGTGAAATTCAAATCAAGAATTATCATTGCACAACAGAGAGAGGTTCCCTGAGTCTTTGTTTGGACCCATACCGTCAAAAAATTACTGAAATTATATGAAGAAATTATCAGTAAGGTTATCTTCAATTCCACACCTACATACAAGTCATGATATCACAGACATAACGAACGTACAGATCAGGACATTTTTCATATATGTATACAACATCAAAAACACCTCGCAAATTAAAGTTGCTATGTCCACTTGTTTCAAATGTTACTTAAATGTGTTCCACACACTCCTGAACATTACATTTAGGGTATGGGTGATATTAGATCAAAATATGTAATCCTTAGTTAAATGTAATGGAGTAGGCATGAAATCTGAGTATGGTCTGACTGTTATCTTTTAAGAACATAGATTTCTTTAGCTCAAAACATATATTCATATATTCTCACCTTAATGACACTTTTATCCCAATATCTCAACACTGAACAAACATCATGGTGTAACATCATGTGCAACATCATAGAAATGTCTCTGCTGCTTGATTGGACCCTAATACCTCACCATTAGCACTGTTCCTCACATCAGCAGCTACAGTCTCATGAAGGTGTGCCAGCTCCGCAGTCATTCTAGACTTACCATTCCTTACAATGGGGCTGGTTGCTGCGTTATTATGTACCACATCATGCTGAGCATGGCCGGAACCCTTAAACGTCCACACCATGCTGTCCGGCTGCCGGAACCTTCGCCAGCCCTCCTTGTGGAAGATCTTACAGCCTAACAGCAGGAGGACCATCTCGCGGAACCTCCGCCCGGTCAGACTGTAGATGAAGATGTCCACTGCATAGTTGGTCATGGAGAAAGCGGACAGAATACAGGCGGTGATGTTAAAGGTGTAGTGTGACCGCCATGTTGGATCCGCTTCTCTGTATATCACCGGTATCGTGGCATTACCCTCCGGGTAGAACGGTCGGATGAGATACGCTACCTCGTCCGGTACCTCCGCTAGGATAACATAACACGATATACTCAACAGCATCATGGTGGCATCGATGTCCACCGTTGATGAACGCGTCACATGACATAGCTGTTTCCGGAGTTTATTCATCTTCTGAACGTTGATGATGATGATGATATTGAAGATGATGACTAGAATGGCAGGGAGGATCACCCCAAAGGTTAGAATCACAATATTCCCAACCTCCATGAACATGCGGTGACTAGTGAGGTTACTGGGTTCGCATCGGCTGTGAGACCTACTGTACGTCCAGAATGACCCTTCCACCACCCCCATGAGCAACGCTAATAAAGTTTGTCCTGCGACAATCTTCAATGTTCGGTGGATAGTGCAGAAGCGATGTCGCTTCATCGGGTAACAAACTATGATGAACCTATCAACGGTTAACCCTAACACAAGCATCAGCGACAAGCACTCTGAGGATACATAGAACACATTGAACATCTCACAGAGAAAGCTGGTTACCAGGAGGTTGGTCATGCCTGCCTTTTCCAGGGTGGCCAGCAGATGCAGCACCAGCACCAGGGTATCAGAAATACTCAATGCTGCAAAGTAACAGCCGGAGGAGTTCCGAAGACGCGGCTGCACCCACAGAACCAGTGCCAAGATGTTTCCGGGGATCCCGATACCATAGATAATGGGCTTGATGTAGAATTCAGTGACTATTTCCACATTTAGTTCCAGTTCCTGTAACCTTGATGTCATTGTTTGCACCTGGTTGATACTGGAGATGTTGTACGTTGCCATGGCGACCCCTGACATGAGGTCAAGGTCATCCTGCTCACTGAAGGTCAGGTTAATTGCCATGGTTGAGATGGTTGAAACTTTTCTTTTTCATCCAGCACATAGACATACTATACAGCCATTTTACTCCACTGTAAGTTAGTGAACCCATTAACCCTGCCTCCTGAATGCTAGAATTGACAGGAATTCATTATCTTCATTGTCTGCTCCAAAGGAACCCACACTCTAACAGGTTGGATCTCAAAGAATGATTACAGATGGCACACTTGTGTTCTTTTTTATCACAGCCTGTACGAATGGACAATTACCCCTAATATCGTCCACAGCAAAAGTGAGGTCCGTGGTGCTCCTCGGCTGACTGACCTTGGTAGGATGTAGATATTTCACTTACTATTGACTGTCAGCTTCAGGATCAGTGGTTGAGGTATAACGTTAAATCCAGGGCTTTAGGTGTGCGCAGCAATCTTGGCTTCCATATGGGCTTCCATATTGGAATATCTCGATATGATATTCCAGGAATAAGCCGCATTCGCAGATAAACCTCTCACAAAATGTGCTTGTTCCGGCCTAAGGATAATGGCCATCGGAACAGGTTCCCTTCTGTGAAGCCTGATAGCTTCATATAGAACCTTGTGGTCTTGGGTATAATCATTATTGCGTGCCTGGTGATATTCCCCGATTTACAGTTTCTGGTATGTCTGTTGTGGTTTGATATAGAAGCAGGAGGCTTCTAACTCATAACATTTACGTTTTGTGATCTAATGATAGCCTTCTTCCTAGTCCAGTATTGGCCTTGATCGTCCGTACGACACAGTGGCATAGACCTTCTCTGATTGTCTTAGATTCAAGTTCATATATTCTCCAGCAAATAAAGTCTTTAATATTTGTCTATATACTTTGCCTCGCTGATTATATGAAATTAGATATCCACGATCATTGCAGATGATCCTTCGTAAATCTTCTCATAGGAATGGGTCTGCAAAGAGAAGAAAATGATGGGCATCAAAAGAAAAGATGACATTCCAAAGCTATAAAACACCTCCCGCAGCCATACGTAACTAACTAACTGTAGAATTCACCCAGCCCACCCATGAGTTTCCAACATTAATCGTGTTCTTTAACTTAGTGTTATATGCAATCTATTTCCACTATGAGAAGCAGGAATCTGGGCAGGATATCTGGCAATCTGGTCTTACTCCACCTCATGCACCTCTTGACCTTATAAATAAGAGGCGTCCATGAAACATAAAACAAGACAACACTGTTCTGCATCCCTCCATTACCACGTGTCTGGGGGGATGAGGCAGCTAAGGACCTGCACAGAGAAAAGAAGTAGAATCACGGTGACTCCCAAATGGGACTCTGGACTGAGGTAACTCTCTGCACGTCTCTAAAGTGACTCCCAATCATTAGGGAGTCTTAGAATAGGAGTCATTATGGAGTTATCATAGAGTCCTACTAATGGTAGGGAGTCACTTTAGAGTCCTGGGGATCGAGAGTTACCTCAGTGGTCAAGTCGGGAGTCACAGTGATTCTACTTCTCTTCTCTGTGTGGGTTACCTATGAAGTTGCTATGCCAGCTAATCTTGGGTGATCTTGTAATTTTAGCATGGTTACATGCTTCCCTGCTAGCACCACTCGTCTAAATCACGTGAATATCACGTAAAAATGACGAGAAAAACGTCAGTTTTACATAATAATGATGTAATTCAGACGGGTGGTGCTAGCAGGGTTCATATACGTATAATATTATTATGTCTGCATACACTCTCAGAACAGTGTGTTACGTTTACACACTTATCAACACACTTTTCTGCAGCCACTTTTAACACACATTTTGGTGTAACACACTACCCACTACGCACTCTTTGCCAAAAGTGTGTTGATCTCAAAAGTGTGTTGCAAATTTGTGTGTAGATCTCCCTATGCATGTTCCCGTAACACACTGTTCTTTGAGTGTAGAGACTTTAAATGTCCTAACTCACCATTTAACCCCTTAAAACACCACACATCATGCAGAATGAATTACTGTCAACCTACAGTAATCCTACAGCAGTGTGGCCCGCATAGTGATTCATGGTAATATAACCACGTGTCATCATGATGGCGAGTTACTCACCAATGCTGCATTCACGCATTATACTGACCCTACGAGGTTGGTACATTTTCCAAGGGTAGGTGTAGTGTATGAATGCACCCCTGTATGAATACAGATATGCATTCATGCATCAACATTAACAATGCCATCCTAGTTAACAGAAATACGTTATTTTTACGTCAAATTAACGTTTTTCACGTCATAATATTTGGCCATGATAAGGAGCCATGGCGAAACGCTCTGAAACGTTGTATAACGTTTTCTTTTGTTTACTGGGATAATATTACGTCGCCCTTGAAAGGCTAATGCAAGTACCTAATGAATGTGGTGGTCCTGGTAGAGAGCATTCTGTGTTAGATAGATGGCTGATATCGCTGCTATACAGGAATTCTAATATGTACGCATCAATCTATCAGGGCCATAAAGAGCCCAGTAGATGGCTCTCTCTCGCTCTCATTCTCTCTCTTTCTCTCTCTCTCTCTCTCTCTCTCTCTCTCTCTCTCTTACCTCTCCCTCTCCCTGTCTCTCAATCTCTCCCACTGCCTCTATCACATTCCACCCACTCTCCCTCCCTCCCCGTCTCCCTCTATGTATCTCTCCCTGCCTCACTCTCTCTCTCATTGTCCTTCCCTAACTCTCTCTCCTCTCCCCTCCTCCTTCTCCTTGCACTATTCCTAATGTCCGAATGTGTTAATAGAACTATGATGGCTACCATGCATGATTACCTACAACATACAGCATGTAAATAGCCTGTAGTGATACTCCCACTGCCAATACATACACGAGCTCCGTACGTGGGCTACTACCAGTGTATACGTCATGATTATTGGCAAAATAAGCACTAAGAAGACTTAATTATTTCCAGCTCGCTAACTGGTGGGATAGCATTGGTTAGAGCTCAAGCTGTATATGTCATCGCATAGATGTTGACGTTGCTGTGGTGGACAACAATCCTGATGATAATTTTTTTCTGTCAATTCAATGACTGATTTGGTGGACAAGAAGCAAAAGAAATCCTTGCCAGCATGTGAAATATCAGGTAATTTAGCCATTGCTGTTGGGCACCGGCAGAATGGTAATAATAGACAAGACATGTGAATGCTCCTCAGTGCTGCTTGAGAGTCTTCTATGATAAAAAGCCAAATCTCAATGGTTCCTAATGGTTTCCCAAGAGAAAAATAACAATGGACATTGTATTGATAGGACAGAAAGTAATAATACAGAATAGTGTCATTAGTTTAACAGGGCCATAAGGCTGCCACAAGCACCTAACCACTGCAAGTTTATATGACTTCCTTACTCCAATGTTTTTTGTAGTATAACTGTTAAGACCTGTGCATATAATATAAACAAGACAGCATGGAAAAACAACGCAACATGAGAAATAGAGAAGTGAATATAATCCGAAATGCATTTATGTAGCATAACAGACAATTTTGAAAACATATGGTCTACACTGTCTACAATGTGATGCAAAAGAAAGGACCACTCTAAAACAGCCCATGGCCGTATAAGGCCCAAAAAAAATAAAGGTGTGTTTCAGGCAACCCGACCCTAGATTCAAAAAAGGGCCGACCCAAGCATTTTTTTTCCCAATTTTGGAGATTTTAACATTTTTTCTTTGATTTTAATTGTTGATTTTTCTCAATTTTACAAATTCTTTCAAGAAAAACAAGCTTCCAGTGACCTCAGAGGCCTGAATAATTGATTAACTTCAGAAAATGGCTTTTTAAGAGGAATATGCAATAACTTCTTGATATTCCTAGTCAATAGATGAATTATTGAATCATTCTGGTGAGTCGCGAGTCGATTTGTCGATTCGCGACTCATTCCTGGTTCTCTCTGTTTAGAAAAACAACAAAAAAAACCCACAAAAAAACCCGACCTACCTACCCTAGAAATTCTGACCTTGAGATGACCTTTGTGTGAATGTGGCATTACCTTACACATCAGCTTCTGCTGCTATCTCCATGACACGGTATCTGCTGCTGGTGCCCATCACTACTGTACTGCAATACATACTGCACCTCAACCAGCAGGAACTAGCTACAGCTGACAGTGGTGCTCCCAGGCGGGCGGCTGCCACACTTAACTGACATTCGGGTAGGGGAGGGTGCATCTAGACCGGTCCATGTAAATCAAGGAAGATGCACCTTTCAGTGAGTGGACATCAAGTCTCCACCAAAGCTAAACTCATCTCTTTTCAAAGTGTTTTATTGGGTCTTATTGGAATTTCCATAGCAAAGCTAGTTCTTACTGTACGATGTTTTTCAACTCAAATAGTGGCTCTCACTGCGATTTTCAGCAGTTAAAATTAATGGGGATGTACATAAACCAGAAAAGGAGGACTAGTAAATATTTGTTCAATGTACCTCAGACAATGTACTGCAACCACATCTGCACTGTAAAATAAAATAAATTGTGCTGTGGTTCCATCACATTCAATGGGTAGTTTAAATGGTGCCCAGTATAAGGGCTCGGCAAATCGTCCAGTATTCAGTATTGTATACACATACGCTCTCCCAATGCTGTAGATGTCCCAGGTGTGTGGAGCAATTGAATTTTCTCTGGTCTTGTCAAGATAAGCACTATAGTAGCTATCATGATGGGTGCCCGACGACCTGTCAGCATTACGGATGAATACCAGCAATCTATATATAAGTGGAAGTATAAAACTTATCCCTAGGATCTAGGCCAGTTGCAAGATAGTCTCTAGACCAATCAAATACAATTCAGTACCCAGCGGAATTGAATGGCTGCGCACACTAGGGCTCGTGCAAATTTGGAACACACCAGCTGGTCCAGCTGGGCAGATTGATAAGACCAGAAATGGAGCAGGACATGCGCGGACCATCCCAGAGGTCAGGGTCTATACAGCTATTTGCCCCCTGCCACTTTTGTTATATACATAACACGGGCTCCGCTGGGTAGCTGCGTGTCAGGCTGAATGAACCAATGACAGAAGTCGTTCAACCCTTTACGGGTGGAATATTGCTTTAATACTTTGATGCAGGAAAGCAGTCCAGCTATAGTCCTGTCGAGTAACTCGTCGATGCTGCATTCATGCATCATGCCGATACTACACGGTTGATGTCTTAAGGCAATAATTATGTCGTACTTAAAGGGTCAACCAGCAGCATTGAATCATAAATCTATGGAATGTGAACCAATGTTTGATATTGACAATCTATAGGCCTTAAAATCCTGCAAAAAAATCAGGTTTCCCCAATGGATTTGGTAATCTAGGGTATATCCAATTTCAATCTTAAGCCTTGAAAGGGAGCACAGAGCTTCAATGCATGATACATATTATCGTCAAGTTGCATGAATGCATAGTATCATGATGACCCTGTGAGGTTGAGTTAGTGCTCTGCTGAGGGCCATATGTCGTTCGTATTTACCAGCAGAAACTGTGTTGATAGATACTGATGACAGCATGTTTCCCGGCAGCATGATATATACCGTCCTCAAAGGGTTAAACATGGAAGAACTGTGATTTAAGAACACCCCATCTAACAAAAATAAATTATTTTACGTCAAAATAACGTTTTTAACCTCATATTACGTTTTGCCACAATGAGGAGCCATGGACAAACATTATAAAATGGTGTATAAAGTTTTTTTTGTTTGCTGGGACAGAGCATAATTTTCTTCATCTATTTTCTTTCTAGACCGCTTTAGTCTATTTACTGTACATCCCACAATACACTGCTTCCTGCTGTGTTTGCTATTCGCATCATATACCACTGCCATCTAGCCACCAGTCAGCCGATATCTCCCTGCACACAGCCGCTGAGTCACAGACACCGATTTAGGTAGGAATCCCTGTAAGGCTGACATAGTGCTTTACTGTGCCTCTTGTTTCTGATGATGTATTCCATAGGAGATCCAGGGGGTGGGCTGGGGGGGGGGGCACGTGCACCCCTCCTAGACCCCTTGAAAAGAGCCTTGACATAATTCTTAAACATAAGAAATGTGGCACGGGACCCTGTATGTGCCACCCCCTAGACCAAGTCTTTTTGGCTGTGCCCCCCCATGACTACCCCTTCTGGATCAGCCCATGTTTATGCGGTCATTATGAGTAGCCCGGCAGTGCTATACATGCATGTAAAGAAATGGGAATTTAACCCTGTTTATGATCATGGCATGGCATCCAAGGAGAAGATGACGTTGAACAGTTCTGAGAAATATTTTGAATATCCTGCCTTCAGGGAGCCAGCGATTTCCTCATTTCAATTTGAATTTATTTGAAAAATGCATTCTAAAGGCTGTTTTAAAGGATAGTTATGTGTGTACTGACACTACATTTGATATTTGACGTTAGCTACTGTTCTCTACTCTATATACCACTTGATCTTACAACAGGCATCAATAACACAAGAAAACATCCTCCTACATCCATCAATTACACCACACAGGAGCAGGGGTGAGACAGCTTTAAGAACTGCACAACCCTTTAACTTAATGAAAGTCATACCTTGTTGTCACAATGCATGAGGATAAACAGAAATTAAATACTTATATAAAGCCAGGAAGGGGTAGACAGGAAGGGGTAGACCAGAGCAGGATAGATGCAGGGCAAGCCAGATTAAGGACAGGGTATACACGCTCCCCACACAAGTAGCCAGGTGAAACAGGGCAGGGTAGACCAGGACAGGAACCAAATCAAATATGTTAGTCAAGGTGAGGTACTGCAAAGCAAGGCATGAGGAAAAAAATAACTAGGTCAAGGCAGGGAATCGCAAGATAGGACAAAGTAGGAAAGAAGTAATAGAAACTATGGAACCAGAAAACTAGGTGAAATAGAATAGAAAATGTATGGCAGCCACAAATGCTTGTCCATTGCAAGGTACTGGACCAGTAGACAGCGAGATAATACAGCATGGAAATTAGAACAAGCTGGATGGTGGAGAGAAGAAAAAATAGCAAATACAATCCCAAATAGCACATCAGAGATGCTGTTGAAAGTGTGTGTGGATATATATACCTGAGTATGAATGTTTGATTACCTTAGGGAGTGATCATTTATTATCCACAGGGGGGGGGGGGTGGTGGGTTTGGGGGGGGGGGCAAAAAAATTTGGACCCCTTGACCGGGGGGGGGGCAAAAAAATTTGGACCCCTCTTGGGGGGGGGGCAAAAAAATTTAACCTGTTTTGAGCCAAAAAGCCCGCGCGTTACTATGCTTCAAAGGGCCCGCGCGCGAGCCGATTTTCGACCCTAAGGGGGGGGGGTAAAGAATTTTGACCCCTCGACCGGGGGGGGGTAAAAAATTTCGCACGCTCCGCGCGGAAACCCACCACCCCCCCTGTTGTTAAAAAATGATCACTCCCTTACATAGCTGCACTCCGCTATGTACATGGTATCTGCTTCTGGTGCCCATCACATCTACAATACATGATGCAGCTCAACCAGCAGGAACTAGCTACAGCTGACAGTGGCGCCCCAGGTGGGCTGCTGCCACACTAATTTGGCATCTCGGATAGGTGGATATTCAGGCCAGTGTTGCTACACGCACACAGGCAGGTGCACCTTTTAGTGAGAGTCACATCAAATCGCCACGCAAGTTTCACACATTATTTTGTGCATGACCAAATATATGAATCAGAGGTCCAAGTATATGCACCAGAAAAGGAAGTCGAGTAAATACCAAGGTGCGGCAACTGTCTGTTGAGGAAGTTGAGGAAAAAATGGTCCCGATATCTGTTTCATCACCTCCTGGAGTCTCCCTCTACCGCAAATTATCCTATCAATGGCCGACAAACGTCTGATCTGCTGAGGTATTAACGTCAGAAGAAGGTGAGCTTCTCCTTGATTAGGGGCCAATGGCTCCGGGGTCAGGGTTAGTGTCTCCGCCCCCACAACAGCAGCTGGTCCAGCTGGATGGATGGATAAGATCAGAAGTGGAGTAAGGCATGAGCAGACAGTCCCAGATGTCAGGGTAATTTTGCCCCCTGCCACCTTTGTCATATATTGTCATAACACAGAGTCCATTAGGGTATACTGGGGGGCTGCATGTTAGATTGAATAGGCTAATGACAGAAGTCAATTAACCCTTTAGGGGTGGTATCTATCTATCTATCTATCTATCTATCTATCTATTTATCTATCTATTTATCTATCTTTCTATCTATCTATCTATCTATCTATCTATCTATCTACCTATCTATCTATCTATCTATCTATCTATCTATCTATCTATCTATCTATCTATATACATACATATATACCAGGATTTGACAGAGAGTAAGGTGAGTCTGAAAATAAGTCATTCTGGAACCAGTTCTGCACTTTGCACTCATGCATCATGTTGGCCATCTGGGGTTAATGCTGTTTCAAAAGGACTGTTTAATTAGCATGAGGCAGAAAATACCTTGCATGTACAGGTTCATCATAATGAAGAATGTGGCACCCCAGCAAAATACCGCCATTATAGGGTTAAACATGATAAAGGAAAGACTACCATTTTCCCCTAAGCCATGGCCACAGCCAGATCATGAGGAAACAGAGCTATATCATTTTGTTCATCTTTTTTCCCTTCCCAATCCCCTCTGCCCTTATCTGTATGCCATACGCCCCCACAATACACTGCTTCCTTATTTGCATCATCCCGATTCCATTCAGCCAACAGTCAGACGATATCTCCCCGCATACAGCCGGTGAGTCACGGCACTAATATAGGGAGAGGTCATTAAGTGTTAGACTATAAGTTCCTTCCCTATGTTGCATTCATGTATGCATCATGCTGCCGAAAGGCAATAGTGTACTAAAATACACATGGTGCTCTTAAATGCAAAATCTCGTTCTAAGAACAGAAAACAGAAGCATATAAATGCCTGGTGCTAATTCTTTTTTGGGGGGGTTTGAAAAATATTTATTTTCTTCCACTATCAAAAAATTGATCACAGACAATCCAGTCTAGTTCGGGAGAGCAGCCTATCTAACCCATCTCTTACATCAACCTGTTATATAACCTACACTGGGCCCCTGTACCTCTCCTTGTCTCAGTGTTCGGGTGACCACAGACACTCTCGGTGTCAGGTTTCATTTCCCCATTTTGGACAGTAGATTTACTGTCATGAACTACATTGAATCCTTGGGTCCACTTAAATTCAGAGGT
The DNA here is from genome assembly GCA_947462335.1 of Harmothoe impar. NCBI lineage: Eukaryota > Metazoa > Annelida > Polychaeta > Phyllodocida > Polynoidae > Harmothoe > Harmothoe impar. The sequence continues at coordinate 26,536,120 of OX381713.1, read as the reverse complement.
CTTGTATAGTAGCACTAGTTTGGTTCCCCGCATAGTGGTCCAAATCAACCAACCTTTCCCCTGTTGCAGAAAAATGATCAATTCCTAATCTTCAAGCTCAGCCTCCTCCATTCAGAACGCTGAGATATATGCTTTCACGTTTATGAAAATTCTCTGTCTGATCATTCAGTGCTCTATTAGCTTGAATAAAATGTGAATTTGACCACCCTGCCCTGACTACAATTAACACACTGCAGAGAGTGGTCAATTTTGCCATATCTTTCCAGTTAGGAATTTAATATGTATACTCATATATAGTCGTAATGTTTGACATTATGGACAGTACGATCATAATCATCTAAAAAATCAAAGTGACGGTCGTCTGTATCGGGGCCACTATGATTCCGTTATTAACAATATTGCTCTGATCGCTGCCTACTTGTTAACTGTCGTGTTTTTTCTGTGTACTGAGATGCGATTCTCAATACCTGGTGTGGATACTTAACCAATAATATATGAATATCGCCGAACGCGGGGTGTGTATTCTTGAATAATGACCGAGGTGCGTAGCACCGAGGTCGTTATTCATGAATACACACCCCAAGGTCGGCGATATTCATATATTATTAGGTTTATTATACGATATTTCGATTAATATGTCCTTATTTACCTTTAAAACGTCCAAATTTGGCCATTTTGAAGGATTATTGACTGAATATCACTCGTACAGCAGTAGCGCCATGTTGTTTTGACCTCCCACCAACCCTGCTCGCTGATTGGTGGAGCCTGGTGACGTCATACCCTCAATCTCCAACACTGAGTTCAACATAGAATTTGTGAGGGGGCCAGCTTGGGGCTATGTTATATACTAACCAGCGTTTCCCTCCGCATTCACCACAGCCGGATAGGCATGGCCGCTAGCGTCTCCGCCTCACACACCAAGGGTACCCGGATCGATCCTGGATGGAAACGAACCTTTTTCAAAATGCCTATTTCTATGTGAAAAAAAAATCCCTAGAATTATTTTAACGAAAGGCTAAGTAAAGTCCAACTTCTACCTTTATAGTAAAAAAGAAATTAGAATTTTTTTTTGATTTTCAAAGAAACTATACCAAAAAATGCCGTTTCTTCTGTAACTCGGTAAATAATGGTCCTACAGGGCTGGAAATCCGCCTGTAGACTCCTTGTTTCGCCACCTACCTCTACCAGCGCCTTCACGGCGTGGTGGTTAGCACATCGGACTTCAAGTCTTGATGTAGCGTGTTCGAGTCTCCATAGAACCTCGGATTTTATGGCTGCCGATTCCCATTCAGAATCGTTCTGATATTCAGGATATCAGAACGATTCTGAATTTCCCATTCAGAATCGTTCTGATATCCAGAATATCAGAACGATTTGACCCCCTCAAGTGTGGGGTATGCAGGAATATCAGAACGTGAATATCACCTAAAAAGCACGGTGTAAGCCCATATCGTATAATAATCATGTATATTGTATTTTGATATCTATTGGCACTGTTTGTAAAACTTACTATGAGAAACTTTAGCCAAATAAAACTATTCAAACTCAAAACTCAAACTCATTCCTCTGATACACCTATAAAAAATCAATAAACTCGATTCATAAGGCCAAGGCATTTGTATTGCAGTGTGTTTCAAATAATTGTGTGCGAATAATGACCTGCACCACACATTGAGTATTTCGGGCTTTCTAAACTTAAGTGAATGCAAATTCATGGAATAAAACCAGATAAAGTGTACTCTATGTAGATATCATGGCTTATTGAAAAAATAGATTGATTGAGTCTTAATTAGATGAACTGGCCTAAAAGGTCTGCGTGATGCATGAATGCAGCCCTGGCGAGTCCAAGGATGCGGGACGACAAAGAACTGGAAAGGACATCTCATCCATTCATCATGGCGACAAAGGGCTTAGTATATTGAAGTACTATGCGACCCTTAAAGGGATAAGAGTGGCCCCATCCTAGGAGTGCCTCCAGTTCTGGGTGTGGTGGCAGTATAGTAGTAATGGCAGAGCAATTTGCAGATAGCAGACCCAGAAAATTGTCCCAATTTGCACCTACAGCAATGCATATACATGACCGACAAGCAGCAAGATGTTTGTACAAACAAGGAGTCCTTGGTGAAGGTCATACATAGGCATCCTGACTCTTAATGGATTTCTAGATATGGGCTCTTTTAAGTAGCAACGTTTTTTTAAAAACATTTTTCTAACATATGAATAGTTATCTTCTGGGATATTTAGTTTAACACCGGATTCCAACTCTGATGATTCCCAAAATGATGGCTATGGGTTTATACAATTTAATGCATTGTATGATATAGTCAATATCTAATTTAAATGTTAATTATCTCATTTTAATTGATCTCCATTTAATTCAACAAACAAATATTGCAAATGTCACCAAAGGGTCAAAACTGGCCAATATACTATATGTCACATACCAAATGAAAGCTCTTGATGAGCTGTAAACGAAAATAGCAATATCACATCACTTTTAACATGCGACTTCCGACCCATTTCGTTAAAACGGATCACATGTTGTTTTGTAATATTAATTGACAGCTTCAGTAGCAGTCGATAGTCAATAGTTGGACTCATGGAATGGTCAGAGAATGACTCAAATTAAGGGGCAATAAATTATTCTTTATATCCAGCTTTGGGGACTAGGTGGATAACTCGGGGATAAATCCATAATCAAAAAGAGGCCCACTTATGTATGGTCACAAAAGAAATATTAAGGGGGTTCATCTTTCAAAATAGGATTTTAGAGCTTATTATTGAGGGGGTAGGTCATATAAAAGTGGTTTAAAATCGTTCAGCTCCCCCTATTGTTAAATAATACTCATATGTTTTAGTGGTCAGAGTGTACTACTGTGGGTTGGATTGCAGTTGTCTCAGCCGCTGATAATACATAAATCTCACATTGCGCAGTGCTAAGGTAAATAGAGTAATAGGAGGAACAATGGCCTGAATTAAACCTTCAAGGGCTGCATCGTGATTTAATGCACCATGTTATTTTGTCCTGATGATTGAATGCAACCCTGACAGAGCTGCCTCGGGGCATCATAGTGACCCGATACAATTGATACAACCAGGCTGCTCCAATGCTGTAGGATGCACTTCCATATACTTAAACCATTTAAATATCAAAGTATATGTTTATATGATTTCCAATAAACGCAGGTAAGAAAGGTCCCCCTCCTCCCAATCATCTTAAGTGTGTGGTGGATCTTCTTAGGCGACTGGTGCTTCATGCATTGGTGCATCATTCCGACAACAAATGAGCATTACACTTTGAAGCATCATGCCATCCTTAAAGGGTTAACTTACTGCTGCAGTGACATTGATCTGTGATACATATACATAGGACTACTCGGATCTCAGTGTTTAAGTCATGTTGACCACGAGGTTAATAATCAATAAATCTATGCGTCTCACAATGGTAAATCCTGACAACTCATGTATCAAGGAGTTTAGACTACATGTGAAAATGGATTTATTTCTTGATTTACGTAGGAAATGGGCGTTTGAGGGGACGTTTCGTGAGGACAGATTTAAAAGTCTTTCAGAGTCAAAGTGTGTTTGTCCTAACAAAATTCGACTAACCCTCCATCGTTAAATGATGGCCACTCCTTATAATACCGTGTGGCAACATATCTACCAACGGACCTTCGTGCCAAGGTCCATTGCCAACGCATCTACCAATGGGCACGAGATCTAGTCAATTCATTGGCTGTGTAACCCCCCCCCCCAGCCCTGGACTGGAAGTACTAGCTTCTCCCATCAAGAGTATCTTGGGTTGTCCTTTCCTCAAAAGTTTGCTGCTCAACGTTATCGGCCTATCTGACCTTCCTAATCCATGTCCCTCTGCCATCATTTTGTAGGGAGAGTGACATATATACTAGTTTCTATGTTATCAACTTCCTTGAAAATTACTCATAAAAGTAGTAACGTTCTTGCTAATCCTGTGCCTTCACAAGCATCTGTAACACGGCCTTCTGGGTGGCCTGCTCATACATACACAGAAAATGGAAACAGCGTCAAAAGGGCATCCAGGTTGTTACCAGAATGGCTCCCCTGTTTAGGGGAGCCCAGGTCGCCTAAGGGAGCCTATGTGACTCTCTGGCTGACCTAAGGGAGTCACCTGGGGGAGTCATATAGCTCTCTGGGTCATATATGACTCACCATGGTGACCCCATGAGGTCAGCCAGAGAGTCACCTAGGCAACCTGGACTCCCTTTTGATGTTGTTTCTTCTCTCTGTGTAGCTTCGGTGTATTGATGCATCATGCCCACTCTATAGGGTTGATACAATACAGTCTCAAATACTCGTCATGATGCTTGAATGCAGCCATGACAAGTAGAGGTAAGGTGGATCCAGAAATATCCTCTATACACCAAAGTACTGAAAATCTAAAAATAGCAGGGTTATCCATCCTGGATCCACACCTGGCTAAAGAAACCCTATGAACAGATAAAGGAAACATACCTTAATTAGCCTACCTTGGTACACCTGTGCTAGAGGGCCACTGGCACCGACTGCAGCCACAACTGAGGGACCGACTAAGTGTTAACGTTAATGTAGGGATGCGGACACCAGCCATTCTGATACGGCAGTGATGGTGCATTGTTCTCTCTGATTAGTTCGTGATTCCAGCAGAGGTGCCCATCTCCTATCACAGTTTTAGTGTAGACTATCTTGCATACATTATCATACATCAGCCACATATATCAACTGCCAGCAGCAAAACATGGCATTAAAGTTACCACAGGCTTCAACTGATTTCAGACTCTGGGACAAGAAATTCTTGTCCCAGAGTTATAGTCAGTAGCTATACGGAATAGGTTAAAGATATGACTAGACTTCTAGTGGCTATAAATGGAACTACAGGTCTTTAGCATCTGGGCCAGGGCACCTAGATGAGGGGTGGTGGTGGAAGCACGGACTTTCAGACTCTAATATCTACTGACATGACTAATTCTGGAATAAGGCACCCGTTGACGCCTATAAAAGCTACAGAGAGAACAATCTCCATGGCGCCTCCCCTTGTTACAGAAGGCTGACCAGCTTGTATTACCCTACCCAGTATGGATTGCTAAGCACACAGTGAAACCCTATCCCACTAAGTACTAAGGTTAGATAGCACACCATTTCAGGTTAATGATACAGAATCAATGAACAACTGATGGATATAGAAACAGAAAGCTAATTGGTCGGTTTTATCATGTACCAGTTAAATAACTATAGCATGCATTAACTAAATACTACAGTGTGCACGTGAGCAAAGGTGATGATCTGGCAGATTTACCACATTAAGTAGCTTGGTCTGATAAACAGTCCCCTACTGGGTAAATGATGGATTAGGCCAAAAAGAATAGGAGGAGCAACATGGCCCAAAAACTTAGGGTAGGTAGATTGTAGGTAGTAATCTATTTTTAATGACAAAAGTACGGGGCATGGGTCTAGGATTGTGACATCGACTCACGGCCCATCAGGATGACTCACTGATTTCTCCAGTAACTAGGAATATCACAAGATTATGTGTTTCAGGCGATATGGTCCAAATAATTAGGTTAGGTAGGTTGAATTCTTTATTTTTCTTGTTGAAATTACCAGGAATGAATCGTGAATCTCGACATTGACTCATGGGTCATCAGGATGACTTGCTGATTTTTTAAGTAGGGATATCACAAAATTGTTGGATATTCTTGTTGAAAGCGAATTTCCTGTGGTCTGAGAAAAATAAGCAGGCCACTAAAATCAATGGGACCTTGTTTTTCCCGATCAAAAATTTGTAGAAATCTAAAAAAATATGAATTAAAAAAAAAAAGAATCTTTCCCAAAATTGAGAAAAAATCTTAAGCTCAGCTCTTTTTGGAAACCAGGGTCCGGTTGCTTCAAACACCCTTTTTTTTCGCCTGATCCATTAGTCAATTATTAAAGAATTTGAGACAGGTAAGTACACCTATTGTTTGGTGAGATCTAAGCCATTCAGGACGATAAAGAGAGCTATAATATTTTCTAATAATCATTGTTGTATTAAAAGATATTTATTAACTTGTATTTGATACCACAGTGATGCACTGCTAAAGTGTTCATTGCGGCTCCCTAACACTAAGAGTGACCTTAAAGCAGTGAATGCGTTGTCAGCTTTACTAAATGCTCACCACCATCCCTATACCTCTGCCTCCATACCGCCTAACCCTTACTGAGCCTACTTACTTTCCTTTGGGGTAACTCGCTGGTCGATGTCAATTGTTGTGAGAGCCGGGAGCCAATTTGTAGCTTTTAGCATCTGCTACCTAAATGGTATCAATCAACGTGGCGGCATAGTGCTGTAGTGTACTATGCCAATATCTTTATGGTGCATGCATGTAGCCCAGGGTGCTGTTTCTCCACAAATTTGCGGACGTCTAGTCTGCAAATTTGCGGACCTCTGCAAATTTGCTTCCATAAAATTGCGGAGGTCCGCAAATATATACGGAGGCCCGTATTTGTATGCTTGGGTACCAAAAACTATTTCTGTATGTATTTGCAGACCTCCATAAATATATGGAGAGTGTATTTACGGACCCCCGCAAATTTGAGGACCTCCGCATATTTGTGGAGAAACAGCACCCAGACGAGTTTACCGCTACATTCATGAACCATGCCGAACATTTGGGAGTGTATTGGTTTCATAACGTTGGGGTGATACATGAATGTATAGCACTGTTGCCAAAGTGACTCCCTTTTGTGAGGTGTGTTGGACTCACAGTCAAATATACCAAAAGCTGACAGTCGGGGATATTTAGTGAAGTCACCTGTACCCCAGTGGGCACATACCATTGAACCAACATTAATAAAATGCTGTCAATGTTTATTCGTTGTTGATTCAGTGTTAATTCAACATTGGACTGAATTTTGTACCTACTGGGACGCTGAAGTCAATATGCTTCCGGCTCAGGTTCTTTGTTATAGTTATTTTTATCATATTACTCCCATAATCAGCTTTAAATAGATGGTCGAGATGCCTCCTCGGCTATTGGCAGATATGAATTGTTTCCTACATTTTTTCCAGTAAAAATACAATTAATCACTAAAGACCAAGGCTATTAATAGCCCGAAATGAATTCAATTGGATTCAGTTTTATCTGAGGGATTCTAAATGAGCAGCCATGAGCTCTTTAATGATGGTATTTGCCGTCATGATGCACACACTCAGTGCCAGCGAGTAACTCGCCAGTACTGTATTGGTGTATCGTAAAGATCCTAGACTCTGTGAGTACATCAACTCCATAGCGTTGATATAATGCATGGATGTATAGTAGGCCTACTCACTGTTATAGTCGCTAGGACTGTAATCGTGATGACCAATGACATAGTGAGTCCAAGCACTAAGCTGCACTTAAAGGGTTGATTAGTTTAATTCGTAATGGCTTTCAAACCTTATTAACCAGATGCGAGAGCCCAATTTGCGACAGTTACTTACTGGCAAGGACAGTTCCCCCTCCCATTCAGTAGGTTGACTGTTCTAACTCGACCTGTGGCATAGATCATAGAAGCCAGTGTCGCAATATGAAATACATTTTTGAAAGTTTTATCCACAGACACTATTAGTTCTCATCTGTATAGATTCCATTTAGAGAATTCTAAAGATGTAATGTTGGAATGTGTCCCTTACAGCATATTTTATACCAGAAATAGTTGAATCAATTTTTAAATCGTGTAAAAGAAGGGATTTCAACAGAAAATGTTACCCTTAAGTAAACATCAATGATTGAGACAAACAATGCATTCTATTACAATTGATAAAGTAATTTGATTTGTATTGATTTCCAGCATCATCGTGCTGGCCATATTTACCAAGAACAAATGAGTGGCACAACCGGAGCCTCAAGTCAATGCAGATTTTCTTGTTATTCTTATTTTAGATGAAGTGGTCTTTCAGTTTTATTATAATTTAATCATGATTTTTAAGGAGGCCCTCGATTATTTCTAATGTTGAAACAATGAAACCCACTGCAGTGCATTAGATTGGCTCTATCTAAAACTAATGTCATTGCTGCACACTTCATTGAAACCCTTAGACTTATGAGTCGTTGTTGCGATTAACAGTATCCATCCAGCACTACGATCCTCCACCTGGCAAAATAACTTGCGTTCTACCACAGTTATGAGCTCGAGCAACTGGGCAGGGTGATCCCACTGAAGCCTACACAAAGAATAGAAACAGCGTCAAAGGGATTCCAGGTTTACTCCAGAATGACTCCGCTCTGTAGGGGAGCCTAGGCTGCTTAAAGAGAGCCTAGGTGAGTCCATGGATGACCTAAAGGTGTCAAATAAGGACCAGGGCTCTCCCAGAGACCATGACCTTTTGTGAGAGATCCCTTTCAAAAGACTCTCAGACGTCAGCAGTCATTATTGTATTATCCAAGCTAATGCCCTATACAAGCTAAATATATATACCCTATACACATCAATTTTGACTAGCTGATGAATACTGCATGACAGAGAGCTTGTCTGCACTGAACTATAATTCCTCTCCCATAAATCATATTAACATTGATATTATCACTCACATCTGCCGATGAGACATGCACCCAGACCACTGAATGCATGGTGACCGAGACGATGCGGGTACATTTCCCACCCGTACATTGATTGTCGTTAAAAATGATTTCAAAGGTGTAAACACTATCACAAAGGAGTAATCAATACACGAGCCGATAATGGTTGGGACAGGTGTATGTATGATCAGTTCATGGTTAAATGGAATAGATTTAGTTTGGATAATAGTTTTGATCTCACCCAATACTATTATCATAAACAGACAGAGATTCACTACTATAAACTACTTCATTATTAAAATAATATATATCAGAGAGCTTGAGTTATAGCTATAGATCAGTCCCCACAGCTACATAATTATTCGGTTTATTCACACTCATTAAAGTCTATACATTAGCACATGACTGGTGTGACTAAATAGATACAATGCGGGTACATTTTCCACGTTTCATTTCCAGAGACAATATCGGAAAAGTAAACACTTGCATAGAGGGAGTAATCAGTACTATCTGATATATGGCGTGGGCACAGGTGTTCGATCAGGCCAAGATTAACGTCCAAATAGTGCTTTAATCTGATATGTACATTGTCGTCATAATACACGAAGGTAGGCAGGATGATCAAGATTTAGAACGACTCCCGAAATCATAAAAAAAAATCTGGGCGTGAGTCAAACGTCATGAGTGTAAAATGTCAAGTTGACAAATACACTTGTGATAGGCTAATATAATATGTTTAGGCGATGGTTGTCGTATAAGATCTTTTATTCGTTTTGATTTTAATTTAATTTATTTTAATTTATTTATTTATTCTTCTTTTTTTGGGGGGATGGGATTCACAATTTGATGTAGCTGAAATTATCATATATTGTATGCATCTTATATGTATTGACATAAAATAGGCAAACCTGTAAACTTACTACATGACAAGTTGTGAACGAATTCTGACAAATGCCTTCATGGTGATCATCAAACCCAACTCAGGTCATGGCCATAAAACCTAATGATCTAATTTTAATGTGTACAAGATCTTTAGGGGGATGGGGGTCAATTGAAGACCAAGACTATTTATACCACAGAATAAATTCAATTGCATTCAGATCTGTATGAAACACTTTAGTGACCACACCTTAAGGGTGGTCAGGATGTTTAAGTATGCATGATCTTCAATGTTCTTTTTCATTTGTCATGATGTACCAACTCAGAAATTGGTCTCACCAATGAAGATGAAGCTGTCTGAAGTCAATCTCATGGGTGTCAGATATTTGGCAATAGATGAGAGGGATCGTACATGATAGAAAAAGCAAACTATCATATCTAGTTAACTTACTACTTACTTAAGGAGTGTTTTAGGTTACATAGTCTAAAAGAAATGGGTATGGTAGGTCAGATTTCTTTCTTCTTTTGAATTTCTCTTTTTTTAAAATCATTTTTAGCCTGAAAAGTATCCAATAATTGACTTGCAAACTTTAACGCCAACTCACTAACAACAGTGTCGACTCGTGGACTATCAAATCAACTCAGAAATAGCACAAAAATTGCTTGAATTCTTTTTTTGATCAAAATTGAATAAAAATTTGTAGGGTCGGCCCCGTTTTGCTATGTAGGGTTGGGTAACCTGAAACACACCTTTTCCTTTTGGCCTCACCTGTTTCACTTCCACCCCGGCCACTTCTACTCTGTAACTCTCTCATACTGATGCTTTCATGGCTGATAGCATGAGTGCAGCAGCTCATCAGCACAGGACAAATGAGTCTATAAAACTCACAGAAGTAGCCAATTTATTCACAATGCAGAGTGCTAGTGTAGACAAAACGGCCACTGATGTTCCATATTAGCATTGGTGCCTGATATGGCTTCCAAGAATGACTGGTGGGTAATGCTCTTTTTGGTGATCATGTCCCTCTTCACACACTATGTTTAGTCCCTCCCTCTCCAATGCACCATCATTATCAACTTATTATCCCATCCTAGTCATCTACTATCACATATGGGTTTTGAATAGGTTTTTGACCTTATTGATGACCATTTCAGCTCTCCTAGAGCTGTATAGGTTTTTAGTGTGCGATGCCCTCTGTTTAGATCTGAAAATGATTTTATTAGCACAAACAAAGGACATGCATGTGGAAATTATGACAATAATAGGCAATACCCGTCACTTGATACAGTATCCTTTGTTGACACATTTTAAGATGATGATAAAGATGAGTATATATATATATAAGATATAAAGATGACGATAAACAGATCTTGAGTTACAGTACAAAAGTACATAAAGATATGATGTATGAATATGCACATGCAGTCTTTAATCCTTTTGGTGTTATCAAATATTCTATTATGGCAAAATGGCTTTTACATATTATATTCCATTTGTAGGCTCTACCGTAGTGTCCAGTTATTTGCAATGACTGAACAGATTTCAAGACATCACCCATATTATGCATGTCAGAGGATAAGGGGTGTCATGTGAAATAGAATATAGGTCCTGGATAAATACACAAGTGCCCTGCCCATATTATATCTCTGTAACTAAGTGAAAACTGCTCATAATTTTCAGTTCTGAAAAGCTTTCGAATAGAAGATGTTTGCTAGCTTGGCTGCATTGAGATACAATCCATAATCAATAAAAAAACATTTTACCACTGCCACATTATAACTCGCAACTGACAAGGGATACACAACCAGGATACTGGCTGCATGTGGGGACTAAAAAAACCCACAGAATACGGGTACATTTTTCTAACAACAATTTCCAGTCGGGGCTAAGTGAACACTTTCATCAAGGGAGTACTTAGTATAATCTGATGAAGGTCAGGATATGTGTATGATCAGTCCACGGTTAAATGGAATAGATGTAGTTTAGATCATTTTTTGATTTCAAACACTAAATGTCAGAAACTGACAGAAGTTTACTACCGTGAGCTACACAGTGTTTTGGACTTGTTGGGTACTAGTAAAACTAAGAGTTCTCTGTGAACTTACAGAAACAGAAGATGCAAAGACCTTGATCTTTAATGGGCAATTACACTACAGTACCGTCACGATAAAGCGCCGGTTTTGAAAAAGCGCCAGTTCTGTATAATCGCCGGGGGTACAGGGGTCGTGAAACATTCCTTAAGCACCAAAGTGCCTACCTTTGGTTCAATGGCCCTGCCAAATTGAAGAGTGCCCCGGCGCTAAAGTGTAACGGTACGGTATATGGACTGCCAGAATCCACAGCAGTCTTGGCCAATCACCGCCCTCCTCACTCCATGTTTGCTCACTCCTCTCAGGCCACGATTACACACAGATTACACTAGTTCTGTCTCCAGACACTGGGCACCCTCCTTTAGAGCTGTCTGTCACGGTGTATCCAGCTCCATCTAACACACAGATTACACTAGTTCTGTCTCCAGACACTGGGCACCCTTAGAGCTGTCTGTCACGGCCGGTGTACCCATCGCCATCTTACACACAGATTTCACTAGTTCTGTCTCCAGACACTGGGCACCCTCCCTTAGAGCTGCCTGTCACGGCGTACCTGGTACATATCTTACATACAGATATAAAATAAAACACTAGTTCCGTCTCCAGACACTGGGCACCCTTAGAGCTGTCTGTCACGGTATACCCATCGCCATCTTACACACAGATTACACTAGTTTTGTCTACAGACACTGGGCACCCCCCCCCCCCTTAGAGCTGCTGCTGCCTTAAACCCAATCTCTGATGTCCTGTTTATGGAACATTATATTTACTTCTGGATGAAATTCTTTAATCATAATTGATTTAGAGCAATTCAACTTCCATAGTAAATAGACACATTGGATTAGTTTTGACTTTTGTCATTGTCCTGCAAACTATGTTCAGCTGACATTAGCCGGAGAAAACTATTATCACATCCATATCTTACACAGTCTCACTCACATTTCTTCTTTGACTTCACAAATGTTGTTTGTTATCCTGATGTAATATCCCTTTGAACCATTTCGTGGAACTATTAATTTGTGAGGAGAAATGACCTTTGGATAATTCCTGGGGTTGCTATTCCCATCAGGTCAAAGCTGAGGAAGATGACATCTGGTGACCAACACCGACAACTCCGCTGGAGAAGAGTCAATTTCCACCTCAATGCAATTTTGACCATTTAAGGATGGAATCATATCTCTATATCTCATTGTATTTTAATGCACTGTACATTAGTATAGGGGTGGTACTGGGTCATGAATACATCCAGTGATAAGGAGCTCGCGATTGCCAGTGCTGTATAAATGGATCAGTACCGGTGGGTTACTCACCAGTGCTGCATTGATGCATATATATATTGACAACAAATAAACACAACTCCCTGAGGCATCACACTGACCTTAAAGGGTTAAAATTGGTCTCACGACTGAGAAGTGACAGCTGCCCTGAGCCATGTGTCATGGGTGTCAGAGATAATCCCATCAGGTGTGACCCTGAGGTTAGGGTTAGTGTTAACCCCATCATACCAGTCTCACCTCCCTCTGCGATATATAATTATACAGAGGTCCACGATAATCTGTCTGAACTACAGGTTTCTCCACAACTGGTGCATTGGATTGTATCACCCAAGGCGGAGTCGGGTGTGATGCGATCAAATTCACAACGAGTGGAGAAACCAGGAGTTCAGACTGATTAGAGTGAATAGCCCATGGAGAATGAGCATCAGTTTCTCCACGGGGGTGTGGAGAATGGCCATTCTAGTACTTAAGCATAGTAACTTTGTTTCTCCACATGAAATAAAACATGTTTCTTCCACCATGAGGATAGGGCTATACTCTCCCATACTGGCACGTAAATGTCATGTATGCATAGTATGACTGCAGGAGCATACCAAGGCAGTAGTTACCAGGAGGCTATAATGCTCACAGTGGTTGACAAATCATTGATCATGCACAGTGCTAGTTCAAACAAGATGGTGGTGTGTGCATGACGGCCCATCAAGGCAGCACATTGGCCTTAGCCATCTAAGGGCTGCATAGTGCTTTAAAGGGGCAATTTCACCACCCACCACTCACACCTAACCACATAGTACACTAGAACTGAGCTGAAATGTGAATGGGATATACGCTCAATGATTATGTTGCTTTACACCGGCATAATCACTGAGCGTATCTCATTCACATTTCTAGTACTGTTCTAGTCTACTATGTTGTTAAGTGTGAGTGGTGATATAGCCTCTTCAATGCACTACCCGTTTGTCATCACGAATGCAGCTCTGTTACAGTGCTGCATTTATGCATCACACCGCTTCTCCGTGGGTGAGACACGCCCACATGGTGAGACTAATGCAGCAGTCATTAAAGGAGTAATGGCCAACATGGCTTCCCAGAAGGCTCAGAGGGATATACCGTCTTTGGTGATCACTTCCCTCCTCGCTTGCCGTGTGGACTATCTCCTCCTCCTCCTCCAAGATTACCAAATTATATTATATTACCCTTTTGGTACAATCTATGTAAAGATTGTATTAGGCCGAAGGTATATCTGGTTTATTTTACAACTTGGTAAAATGATATGGTTCAGAGGTTTTTCTCTGTAAGTAAACAACGATTGCTCAATCCAATCAATGCAGTCTTCCTTGGTAAATAACGTAATTTGATTAGAATTGATTTGCGGGATTGTCCTGCAGGTCAAATTGGCCTAAAACAAACTAATGCAACTAAGCCTGCGTTAGATTTCACCCTACATATCTTGTGGGACTTGCAAAGCTTAGTGTGATTATTGCAGACCCGTGACCACGGGTGCCTATAAGTGTGAGTAGGTAAGGGCTATTACAACTAACAACACACTCTAAGAACTGTGTGTCGCGGGAACATGCATAAGGAGTTATACACAAAAATTTGCAACAGGCGTGTTAAAAGGACTTCAAAAAAGCGTGTTACAAAGTGTGTAAACGTAACACCCTGTTCTTAGAGTGTATGCAGCCTTTCAGCCTATGGGTTCAATATAATCAATTTATCAGTGCGATCTGCCTTTTTCACCTTCTGGCAAGAAAAGCTGCTGTAAGGTCCTGTCCATGAAGCAGCCAATTTCGTTGGAATGGCAGCTGCCTTGATCCCTCTCTATAGGATGTCAGAGGTTTGGCAGTATGTATGGGGGATAATCACATCATGTGTGTCCCAGGGGAGGGATATCAAGCTACCCCTAAGCCCTATTTAACCAGGGCTGAGGTGATGGCGGGTCTTATCAACCTTCTGCGGGTGGCTTGTAGGCATATAAGGGGTGAGGGGTGAGCAAACAGTAACTCCATATCTACCCTATCAAATGTCTAAAAATCAACAATTCGTTTGCTGTCTAGCAACACCAACCATGTCTTCATGATCTTAGTCATTATGATGATGATTTTAGACGGTTGTGTTCCAACCTTTTATTCTTGCAACCTCTAAACATAGGCATTGCCCCCTCCCCATCGGAGACGGGATTTACATGGATTTGGCCATACCTACCCCCAATCATCAGACTATTGGGATTCTTATGATAGATTTTTCTAACAGTTGTTAAGTTGCCTAGCAACAACCAACATACCACACTCTAAGAACAGTTTACACACTTACTAACACGCTTTTCTGCAGCCACCTTTAACTAGATTTTTTGTATAACACACTAGACACTGCATTCTCTTTGCCAAACGTGTGTTGATCTCCAAAGTGCACTGCAAATTTGTGTGTGTAACTCCTTATGTATGCTCCGGCAACACACATTTCTTAGAGTGCATGTTAAAAATACAGGCATAGTACTAATGGCTGATGTTATTGTAGTTGCTATTGCAGCTAGCTGTTATCTAGTTGCTAAAAAGGGGCCTAATTCGTTATGCCCCCCTCAAGAGGGATCAGAATCCTTTACGCCCCCCCCTCAGGAAGGGTCGAAAACTTTTACACCCCGCCCCAAAACCCACCACCCCTCCTGTAACTTATAAATGACCACTCCTTTAGGCTAACCCATTAAGCGTGGAACATAGTAATCTAATGTGCTTGCCCCTTTGTCATCATGATGTATGAATGCCGCCCAGGGGCGTCTACCCGCCAGGGCTGTACTCGTGCATCATGCCGAGTCGAGGTTACCCATAAGGAGTGTATCAATATTGTACAGGGACTATCAGGGTTATCATGACACTTGAATGTAGCCAGGACAGCATTCATGTATCAAGCCACTAAAGGACAAAGCCTTATTCGGTCCTTAAAGGCGCATAACTTGCTGCCCCTCCAGTAACAGTCGGAGTGCAGTCGGGACAGGTACTCAGCCCTATATATAGGAGCGCTGGGGGTTTAAAGGGTTAAAAAGGCAAGCAGTGTGTCCTATGATATTGATAAAGTAGCATCCATACACAGGTGGTCTCTAGCATGACAGTTTACATCAGGAAGCACTGGTGTGTATAGAAGCATCATTCTGCAGGCTGGGCCCCACTGACTATGTACACATCCCACAGACAGCAATGACAGCCCACTCAAGCACCACTGCCTCATCACAATCTATCTTCTTACGGCGTAACCCAACAGATACGGCGTAACCCATTCAAACAAGCGGCTGGTTATGTAGCTTAGAGTGAGGGACTATTATAGGTGCCAAGGACATTTTGCACAAAGTTGTGGAAGGAATCTGGGAGAGACTAAGACTAGGCAGGACTAGAAACCATTTTCAACTATAGTTGAAATTAGTTTTGGAAGGACTAGGTACCATCAGCACCCGGCCTTACCTAGATGTGAAAGAACTCTAGGTAAAAACAGGGTACCATCAAGACCCTTCTCTGTTGTGGAAGGAGTCTGTCCTCTTACGGCGTAATAGACAGACAGCCATTCAAACAAGCGGGCACTAACGTAGCCTAATATGAGGGACTATAAGCTGCCATGGACATTCTGCTTAAATTGTGAGAGAAGTCTGAAAAGGACTAGATAGCATCGGCACCCTTTAATTGTTGTGGCAGGAGTCTGAACAGGACTAACTAAGTATCAATTTATCTCTTATCTTATTATCTATATATATGTTGTTGCCATCACCTTCACCTAGCTCTGGCAGAAGTCTGTGCAGGACTAGATACCATCCCCCTTAATTACCTAGTGCTGCATGAGACTAACTGTCAGGACTCTTATATAGTTCTGGATGAGACTATAGATACCATAAAGACTCTGACCTATAGTCCTATTCTTGTAGGGGCCAGGGTGGTGTTAGGTAAATAAAATGGTGCCCACATCAGTACCTGCTCTGCATTCACATCTGGTGTCGTATAGTCAGTGTGGTTGATGAAGCAAGAAGTAGAAGACAATGTCTCAAGGGCTCCGGATGTGCCTTTCCTTATTCTGCCCCAAAACCCAGCAATTCTGTATTCAATGTGGGAGAAAAAAACAAACGGTTGCTCATAGCTTAAGCATTGATGGATGAGCAACGGATTGTAAACGAACCAGAGGACCACCCTCTGTGGTTTGTGAAATATAACTAATACTGTCAGTGTGAATATAGATTTGAGAGAACCTCTGTTTCTATTTCATGAGAATATCAATAAATCATATTATCACAATTTGTTAAAGGTTGGCTTCATGGCTATTTTGAGAGCTTCGCAGTGAGGGTTGTGGCCTTGGAGAACGAGGATCCACTTTCTCCCCAGTCCTGTGAACAATGTGCGTCCCTGTAAATACCTAACTATAGAGAAACACTCATTCTCCATATGAAGTAAAGCCATTAGGTTTACGGTAGCCACACATCCAGCCAGACTTATCGATGATGGTTGCCATGAATGGGCCACCCGGATGGCCAAATAGTCTCTTCCCACAATAGCCGCTGAAAACACGTTCAAATAATTGATAGACCTGATAGTGTGAAAGACGATTGGGAGTGTTTCAACCGTAGGGTCAGCATGATCCATGAGTGCAACATTGGCGAGCTGTTTGCATGAAAGCTTTGGATCTATGCCGCATGTACAAAGAGTTAATAGCCTTCATTCTCTAAGAGCAGGAAGGCGCCAACTAGACAATCACCAACGAATACAAGAATACACCATAATTATACCACTGGAAAGGTCTGAATAAACAGATGTCAGATATGGTTGGTGTAAAAAAAATTAGAAAAGTGCATTTTTGCAGAAATGATCCTAGGCAAAAAAAAGTTAAATAATTAATTTAATTACAAGTGCCTGGTAGAATATCATTTCCTTATCTGTATGGTAACCCTTAATGCCATATTCTATGGCCCTTTTCACCCTGTGAGACCGGCATCAAGGCTCCACGTTCACTTATCGTCATGATGCACAGACGCAGTACCAGTGAGTAACCTACCAGTGCTGCTTCCCAGTGGGCACGAAATTCAGTTCAACATTGAATCAACGTTAAATCAACATTGAATCAATATTGACAACCAGTTATCAATGTTGATTCAATGTCATGTGCCCACTGGGTTTGGACAATCATGACGACCTTCCAAGGGTGTATCAAGCCCGGGGGGGCACTTAGTATATTTTGTATACACAGGTGTGCGGCTGGCAAGGGTACTTTTTCCACAAAATCTTCCTAGCAAGGGTCCTGTTTCAGAGAGAAAATGTCCCTAGCAAGGGTCTAGTTTTAACAAAATGTCCCTAGCAAGAGTCACTTTTTCACCAAAATTACCGTTTTTTTACCACAATGTCCCAATTTTGCCCATTTTTTGGCGAAATTTTGCAGATACTGATAAAATTTCTCAGTGAAAATACTCATCCATGATACATTTTGTTTTTTTCCTCTTCAAAACAAGGACTTTTCAGCTGAAAATGCCCTAGCAAGGGTAGAATTTGGAAGCAAAATCTCCCTAGCAAGGGTAAAGGGCTGCTTCCACCAACACCACGTGACGAATCCGTCATGAACACCATCCTCTCTGTCCGTCGACGGATTTGGCAAATCCGTCCAATTTTGATAAATCCGTCACGTTTCTGCTTCCACTACTTCCGTCCGCGACGGATCCGTCCATATTTGATGGATCAGTCACCTGTTTTGATGGATCTGTCGATGGACGGATCCGTTGACGGACGGATTAGTGGAAGCCAAATTAGCCGTCATAAGGACCCAAAAAAGTGATCCACTGATCCGTCCATCAACGGATCCTTCAATGGACGGATCAGTGGAAGCAGGAAAATGGGAATCCGTCCGTCAGAGGGTGACGGATCCGTCAAATTTTGGCGGATCCTTCAAGGATGGAAATATCAAAAAAATTTGATATTTCCGTCACTTCCCAGTAAACACAATTATGCTGGTTGGATGTAAATTAACGTTGCTTTCTGGTCTGAACTACGTAACTTTGGAAGGTTTATCAACGTTAGAACGTTAAGGTTTATTTACCAATCTCAAACCTGCAGGTCTGATTGACGTAGCTCAGACATAAATCTACTTCCAACTTTGTAAACACATTAATATAACATTACATAGTGGGATTCAGACAAAGATATCACAGCCAATTTTACATTAACTTAACAAACAATATTTATACAAACTAACTACTATCATTCTTAATCACATTTCTTTCCATATATATATGGTATGGCTCACTCTCACCAAATCAGTGCAACTAAAAAAGTGACGTACATGATCGGCGGACGTACATGATCGGCGGACGTACATGATCGGCAGAGTACAAAACCCATCTTTTACCCCCTGCACTACGATGTTTAACTCTCCCAACCATACCTACAGGCTGTAATGTATCTTTGGGGAGTTTATTAGAAAAAAAAACCTCCCAAAATATTTATAGGGGCCGGAGGGGGGGGCTCAATGTGTAACCGATCATGTACGTCACATGACGTACATGATCGGCTTGGAATGTCATGTAACATTTCCTCATTACCCACTGCTTCACATGTCTATGATTATACATATTTAGACCTACAACATATGTACACCTTGCTATGATTGATTTATGTTTTATATATGGTCAGAAAGGGTAATTAAGACAGTCAATAAATAATGGCCGATCATGTACGTCACATGACGTACATGATCGGGATCGAAATGTCATGTAAAATGATTTTAATAGTCGCATCTATACATTTCTAACACATAACATTTCAATACACACATCATATGTACACGTTGGTAAGGTTTATTCATGTTTTATCATGTTCATAAAGGGTAGGGCAGTCAATAAATCACCGATCATGTACGTCACCGATCATGTACGTCACATGACGTACATGATCATTATTAAAATGCCATGAAAAATGACCTTAATAGTCGCATCTATACATTGCTAACATATTACATTTCAAGAGACACATCGTATGTACACCTTGGTAAGGTTTATTTATGTTTTATTATCTTCAGAAAGGGTAGGGCAGTCAATAGATCACCGATCATGTACGTCACCGATCATGTACGTCACCGATCATGTACGTCACCGATCATGTACGTCCGCCGATCATGTACGTCCGCCGATCATGTACGTCACTTTTTTAGTTGCACTGGTTTGGTGAGAGTGAGCCGTATGTCTTTGTAGTTTAACTGAACAGCCTGACAGTATAGATCTATTGCATTGTTTTGGCTGCAGAGAGGCTTTGTATTTCTTCCATTACCAGATTACCACCAATGTGGTGTCTGCCCAGTAAAGTTATGTAATGTGCATATCAATGCACAATTCTTTAACCTGCTGTCCATCATATATCATTATCAAATTGTATATGGTTCATTTGCATAACATTTAATTCATAATTAATGAGAAATTACTGCTTGAATGTGGTAGATTCGTTAAAGAGCTGTCATATTCTCTCTACAGTTGAAAGTGCTGCCACCTGGTGTGAAACTGAGAAGTTATATCCCAACTGAAGTTGAAAAATTACGTAGATTAACGTAGATCTACGTAGATTTGTTACGTAGATTTACGTCTGAATGAGGTAGATAAACGTAAATCAGACATCTACGTCTGTTGAACGTAAATAAACCTTCAGTTTTTGACGTTTACAAACCTTCCAAATTTACCAATCTCAAACCTTTGGTTGGAAAACTACCTAGAGAAACCTCTGAGCTACGTTGGAATTACGTAGGGTGTTTACTGGGTTGACGGATCCGCCAAAATGGTGACGGATCTGTCACCCGTTGACGGACGGATTGGCATTTTCCTGCTTCCACTGATCCGTCCATTGACGGATCCGTCGACGGACGGACCGGTGGAAGCCATTCTGACGGATCCGTCACACTTTTGGCGGGGTCATTACGGGGAAAATGGCTTCCACCAACCCGTCAGTTGACAGATCCATCCAAAAAGTGGACGGATCCGTCCAAAAAGTGGACGGATCCGTCCAAAAAGTGGACGGATCGGTCCAAAAAGTGGACGGATCCGTCACGTCGCGTTGGTGGAATCAGCACTTTAGGGTTGTCATTGGTCCAGCCGCACACCCCTATCAGAAAAAAATCAAGCATCCACCCCCCCCCCCCCGGGGTTTCAAGCCTGTAAGGATTCGACATGATGCATGAATGCAGTACCTGTACTATGTATGCCCATCATGTCGACAAAAGAGCATTATATTGTATTAAGAGGCCAAATGGTTATGGTCTTACATTGACTAGAGAGAAGAATTACCTCTAGTATCCATTGATACAGCCATGGGACCGAGGTCTAATCCATATCTACTGCGTCTCACATGGAATCCTCCTGATAGCCTGTCTTGGTAGCAATCAATAGGTCCACGTTTTCAGTTTTGGCCACACATACGATGATTTATATTATGTTGCCTTGGGCTGTCCACATGTCGAATATAATCCTTATAATGGAGTTTACTGTAGAAGCTCCGAAATCCTAGTATACACCCGTAAACACACAACTACGTGCTTCCCGCTCCCTGTGCAACAGAACGAGGCTCGGGGATGAATGTCGTCTGCTGACACGTGTTCCGCTGGTAGCTCTGACGGGCACCAGCAGCTTCCGCTGGTTGCAGGTGAGTTAGTGGACATGTTGTATGCCAGTGGGATGGGTACCAGCCGGGCGGAATTCTGATTGGTTGACTCACCGTGACGACGGCAACCAGTGACTGCCAGAACAAAATGGTAGCGGGCCTCATGGCAGATGGGATATCCGTGTTGGTAATTCCCAGACTAATGGCAACAAATTATTCCAGCGTTGATGGTTGGTACTGGAGGCAGGGATGATAATGCCTTCTCGGCTGTGGGAGGTGGGGTTGATGTCGATTTACTCTCTCCAAACGCAATCACCAATGCCTGCTTGGTTAGTGGGGATTAAATACGACATTCCAGCTGATGCCAAGCCCACTTCGGCCACAAGACTGATGGGATATGGGATGATATGGACAGATGAAGTAGGGGATGGTAGCCCGAAGTCGAGGCCACTTTCGTATACTTCTTACACTAACTTGAGGGCGCTTTCATATACTACTTACACTAACTTGAGGGCGCTTTCATATACTACTTACACTAACTTGAGGGCGCTTTCATATACTACTTACATTGATTTGAGGGCGCTTTTGTACACCACTTACGCTAGCTTGAAGGCCCTTTCCTATACTATATACACTAGCTCCAGGCCACTTTCAATATACTACTTACACTAAATTGAGTGTGCTTTCGTATACTGCTTACACCAATTGCAATTTATGGGCATTCCCCATACTTTATATATTAGTGCTGCAGAAGGTTGTAACTGTTAAGGGCACTTTTGTAACTACATGGAATTGAATGTTATTTTATTATTATATCTGTCTGTCTGGGCCCGAGACACCAGTGGCTGTTGCAGACGGGTGTCGCTGCTTTACGTATGGTGGGTGATGGCGATAGATGACAGCCTTATCTCTGTGTAAGTAAGTATACTATCCCTCAAAACTAAACAATCCTGGCATGAACTCAAGATTTACTACTTTCTTATGCTACTTTATTACACGAATCTATTGCCAATGCCAAATTATAATTTTGCAAATGCTCCCAGTTGTTGTTCTCATGAAGTAGTACCAGAAAATCACGCTGGGTGTCATGCTGATCGCTTGCACCAGACAATCATTCACTTAGCTGCACGGTGGTAGGTTGCATTCAGTGGGGGTCTAGATGGGTGGTTCAAATGCCACCACTTGATTTAGAAATATACCCATTGTCTCTTCATACTCTCGGGCTATTCTCTAATTATCAGATTGCCCTTGTCAATATGAAAATGATTTAATTCCACCAATTTCATCGGAGAACATTGTGCCTATGCGGGTCCACAACCTAAGTTTTCCTTGATTTTGAAAAAACAGATCGGGTCACAACCTACCATTTTAGAAATCAGCTCTAAAGGAGGACACAGTAAAGAGAAATAAAAAGCAGGCAACTGATTATAAAGAGGCAAATTCTAAGAAATCGTATGATTACAGCCCATTGTGTGACTGTGAGATCTGTGGACAGGTAAGTAGTTTGAGGCATAGATGTGTCCCTTGGCGTCTCTGTAACCCACTTACACGTGGGCTTCCGTCCGCTGACTTCCGGCTATAGCTCTTTGCTGCATTGCCTGATGGGATTGTGTCACGTGATACGGTATAGGTGGCGCCTCCTGCTTGGTGCGGAGAGAACTGTGAAAAGGTGGTAGACTGGACTACTCTCATAATACTACGTTTATTAAGACGGGTCAAAAGCTATGTGACCCTCATTTGACGTGACCTTGAACCCGTCTGGCCCTGTCGTTACTATAGGCAACCAAGGCAGCTTTCCTATCTCCAGAAACAGAAAGCGTTAGCTTTACATCCGCACACACTTTTCCATTGGCAGTGAGTCAACATAAATATTGTAATCAATTTAATCGTACAGAGGGAAACTGCACTACTCCTCTTGAATTCAAATGTGATGAGTTTTTAAATAAAATTTGACATTTTATTCACACCATTTCGGTCCGGTCCGGCAGCGGTCCGGGCCGAGCTCTTCACCAACCAGGACGCAGGCTCCAGTCTAAAAAGGAGGGGGCACAGGGAGATATGAAACCACCTGGACCTATAGATATTAATATAGGCTCTGATATCAAATTTTGGGGTCTCTGATCTAATAACTGAATAGGACGTTTATTAAATTTTATATAGTACAGATATCCCAGTGCATTCTAACATTTTAGAGATATTGAATATTCAATCTTCAATATGGAATATTGAATCAACAGTATCAAGGTTTTAATATTTGATCAATGTTTCAACCTTTGACACAAGGATGAGCATTTGGCTTGGCACATAAGCCGGTCCACTCGGTGCTACATTATTTACAACAATTATTATACTCTGTACATTTGAATAGAATTATATTTATTCTTTTAGAAATGCATTTGGTGACTTTGCATGAAAATAGTCATATCTGGATGACTGTATCCTAATTCATCTGTTTAGTGTTGGTGCACATGCCGTGTTGTACACTGTATTTTATCTACATATAATATGATATCATAATATGTAGATAAATCATAAAACATTTTCTACAGTTTCTGTGACACATAAGAGCTTTAAGGAGTGTACCAAACCAGAACGTACTGTTCCAACACATTTCTTCAAATAGTACAAAGATCCGAATCCGATGCCCAATGCCTCATGCATGACGTCAGGATGGAAGCGAACCATATGATTTCTAGGCATTCTCTTGACTAGGTTTGATTTAAAAGCAGTCCATTGTACAGATGCATGGCTAATTGTTTGAACCCTTGCCCAACCCATTCTGGTACTCCGTTAGAACAATACCGACTTATCACCATAAAAGAACCATGAAATAGACTGAGGTGTACAGTCCAAGACAACAGGTTCTTCACTAGCGGGACTTCTCAGTGGGCACAATATTCAATTCAACATTGAATCAACATTTGCAATCATTTATAAATGTTGATTTAATGTTTGTGCCCACTGGGTTGGGGCGTATCAAATGATCAATGCGAGAGAAGGCAACATGATGACAAATGGGCATGAAACTTGATGAAGCTTCCCACCCTTAAAGGGTTATAGTGTAAATTTACAAATAGTCTATGACCCTTCTCTATGCCCAAATGTCCCTGGGCTGTGATATTGGGAAATCCAGTGCCTTGTGGATGGCATCCGCATGAGACTGAACCCACTCGGGAAAGCTCTGTACGTTAGGACTTAGTCGTCGTGTCGTGTCTACGCTCATCCGCCCGTCCACGCGTGTGTAGAAATCAAACATGGCCGCCAAGTCCTCGGCACCTGCAAAGTCCTGCTGCCGGAACTGCTCCACTGTCACCTGTGTGGGAGTAGTATATAGGATACAATAAGGTGAGAGGTAGACCAATTAGGTAGCTTCTACATTCACCCAAGCTTATAGCAATTGGGTAAATCACTGTATATGACTACGCCCAGAAAAAAAGTAATGCCTTCCAAAAGAGCTTAAATGATTAAATAATACCTCCTTGCTGTACAGGACAACATTCCTTCCCTTTTTTGGCCCCAGTTACAAGAGCAGATAATAGTCCCCCTCACCTGTTTGTCCTTGAATGTCTTCGGCCCCAGGTACTTGGTGAGGATGAGGCTCATATCCTTCACAGAGACCTTGTCTCCTGTCAAGCTGATGGTCTTAAAGATCATGGGCTGCCCAAGGCAATAGATGGATCGCACAGCCTCCCCCACATCCTCAACACTGATCATGTCCAGTGGTAACGTGCCCATGGGGATACCTAGTGGTGGGGTTGCAATATAAGGAAGTGTTAAGGACGGCAGGTTGCCATAAAGCAAATTTATTGTCATGATTCACCAACAAAGCCTCGGCGAGTAACTCGCGAGTGATGGATTGGTGCATCATACTGACCCTTTGAGAGTGGACTAACACCATGGGATCAGAAGGGAGAGGGGACAGATGAAGATGGAAGGGCAGTGATAGAAGCAGAAAATAGAAGCAGGGATAGAAGCAGAAAACAAAGGGCTAACAGAGGGGGTAGGGACAGAGATGAAGGAGGCAGAGAGGAAGGAAGGTATAGAGAGGGAACAGCCAAGGAGCTGGAGGCAAGCATGCAAAGGAGAAAAAAGGTAGGGACGGAGACAAACAAGGAGGAGGTAATGACCATAGTTTGAGAAGGACGAAAAGGATGATGGATAAGTCAAGCAGAGGCAAGGACAATAATGAAAGATGAATGATCAATACATCCCTGCACAGAAAAAAAGAAACCGCGTCAAAAGGGAGCCCAGGGTGCCTCAAGAATGACTCCCTTCTCTAGGGGAGCCCAGGCCAACTAAGGTAGCCCAGGTGACACCCTGGATGACCTAGGGGAGTCGCCTGGGGAGTCACATAGCTTTCTGACTCACCTAAGGGGGTCAAATAAGGACCAGGACTGCCTTTTGACGCTGTTTCTTTTCTGTGTGTGCCCACTCACCTAGTTGGTAGATATGCGTGGTGTCGGCCCTGGTGGGTCTAAGTGGGGGGACCAGGATGTGCTCGTACAGTATTGGCAGCACCAGACTCGTCAGAGGGAGTGCGATATGCTTCATGTAAGCCTGCGGTGGATGAAACAGATGGTTCATAATTTTATGTCAAGAACAAAGGTCACGCCTTAACATTTAAGGTGTTTTTAAGATAAATTTTGAGAATACTGGGGCGGAAGTAATTAAACAGTATGTTTCACATGATACTAACCCTTCAAGGGCCAAACACCTCTCTAATGCATTATACAGTTGTTTTGTCATGGATGCATGAATTCTTTCTGTCTCTATGGACTACAGAGATACAGGGTATACAGCTTGACCTAGAGCCATCCAGTACCTCGAGATGTGCACAGTCTATACGAAAAAAAATTCACCATGCAGGACATTCGGGCCTGCAGAAATGTATTTTTGCAGGCCCGGCTTCATTTTTGCAGGCCCGGATATTGGAGTGCTATCTTGTTATTTAAGAATCAAATATAAAGCAGGTGTTTATACTGATAGGGAAACATGAATAGGGTTCCTCTGTATTTTACAATAATATTCATCATTTTAATATGTAAATTACTGAAGAACATTACAGAAAACATTCAAGCTTTCTGTTTTACACTGTAGAAACATTAATAATGGTACGATTTACAAGCCATAAAAAATGACATGTAGACAAGGATCCCTAGATTACAGCCTGACATTCGGGCTGGCAGTTCCAGCCTTTCTGCTGGGCCTGCAGGCTTTGTGCCGGCTATAGCCGGTGTCTGGCAGGATTTCGTATAGACTTTGTGCACATCAATTTTGAAGTCATTCATGCATGGAAACATTTTTTGTGTATAACAATACAGTATAAGACTGTTACTAGATAACTACATAATTGAAGTGGACATCTCAAGGTACTGCTTGACTCTCAGTCAAGCTACCCTTGAGACAAGGTAAACAAGAAACAAGAGACTCTGACCTCAATATCGGCCTTGGCGTCCATGTGTTGTGCCCTTAGCCCGGTGGTTCTCACCACGCTCATCTGGGTACAGAAAACAACATGGCGGATACGCAGACGTTCACACACGTCAGCGATGAGTTTACCCTGTTCCAGCTCGGTTTGGTAGGCACGCGGAGACTCGAAGTCAGTGATGGTCATCACGAAGCAGCCATAGGAGCCCTCCAGGGCATGCTCGATGCTCTTAGGGTCATCCAGGTCAACCTGGTAATATGATTATGGTTATTTTAAACTGATGAATCACTGGATTCCACGGCTATATTTTTGTGCGGCCAAAGGAAAATAGGAGAGAAGAGCTCCCCCTGAACAGAAACCTACCCAATAATTCCCAGTGGCCATAAGCAACGAGAAATGGCATGAAAATGCTTTTTTTTTTTTTTTGGGGGGGGGGGGGTAATGTTTTTACCACTTTCTTTAACCAAAAGAAAGGACAACTATAGGCATCCCAGTGGGCACAGAATTCAGCCCAATGTTGAATTAACATCAAATCAACATTGAATCAACATTGACAACAAGTTTTTAATGTTGATTCACTGTTTTGTGCCCACTGGGATGATTATTTGGCACTGAATTAAAGCTAGAAATAACCTGTATTTTTAGAAGTTTTTTCCCCAATAAACTGCATAACTGCTACAATTTGTTCGCGGAAAGCATTATATATGTACATAATGGTATCATGCCATGCGTGAATATTTCATTTGACACCTACCTTTATTGTAGTCACGTGACCGTTAGGGACGGCCTTGGCTACTGACGGGAATGATGTAGCTATCCTGACGTCATAGTCATGTGACAGGGCCCGCACGACCTGCGCACCCAGCTTACTCGCACCCTCAAACACGGTAATGGTGTGTTCCGGCATGCTGAACGCCTGCAATATGGAGAGAGATGTAGGTGCATTTTCCATGGGCCAATTTGGACGTGCTGTCGGCCTCTAATCGGCAGGTAGCGCCACAACAACTCATTGGTAGTAGTGTAGTTGGTTAGCCCTCCCTGGACGATCCACCAATCGGTAGCACCCCCAAATCGGCTAATGGAAAAAAGGCCTAACATATATCTTAACCCTTTCGTGCCCAACCGCGCCAATTGGCGCGGTTTTAGGCCTAAAACAGCTATGCTGGAGTAAGGCTTCATCCCCACACTTCTACTGGGTCAATTCCTACGTTTTTACCCCCATAATGAAGCACATGACCTCACGATTCTAATGGGACCACTATTCTTGCTGTAAATTGTATATTCGATGAATAGTGCAACATTAACCAAAGAACAGGCAATGACATATGTTATTGATGAAGGTTATCGAAAAATCATCCAGAAAGCATAATTTTCACTAATTTGGGCTTTAAAATGCATGAAAATGTGAAAAAAATGTTATGAAATCAACTTATATCAAGTTTTCCTGTAGATACGGATTATGGTATCATTATTCATTAATGTTCATTCCAAAGATTACTATTTGGAACATTTTTCAGGCTAGAAGTAGTCTATTCATTGACAAAAAAGCCCTCATTGGCCCTACAAATGCAGTAATAATGTAATAACAGCAAATAGAATGTTTCAGGTTACCATGGCAACCATAAGTAAATGATATTGTGCTATATAGTTTAATAAGATAAAATCTACTTCGAGCCCTATCAGGAAATGTTATATGACCCTTGTCTCAAAATAGGAAATCAAGTTAGTGCATGTCTTCCAACATCAGAACAATGGTATTGAATAATACGATTATTGATCATATAGTTCTGGGCACCAAAGGGTTAATTAACCCTTTAAGGCCCGCATAGTGCGTTAATGCATTATACCCTTTTAAGTCATGATGCATGAATGCAACCTCGCCAGTACAGCATTCAATGATCATACAGACTTTCGATTTGCTGCAGTCGAAACTATGGTGATAGTCAGAATACTTGATTCATTAAACCTCACCATAGAGCAATATCCACTTAATATAAATATTTTGTTAAGTACCTTAGGTATAAATCCTGATTCTTGTTTTGAAAAATTAACCAGCGAAATATTATTCTGCTTTCGGACAACAATTAGCAGATCTAAGAAATTAGTCTCTGTTAATGACGTGTCAAGCTCATATTTAAATCACACATTGATTAACAGGCCAACCCAGTGGGCACAGAACATGGCATCAATGTTGATAGATGGTTGTCATTGTTGATTCAATGGTGATTCAATGTTGATTTAACATGGAACTGAATTTTGTGCCCACTGGGAAGGCTGTATCAGAAGTATAATGCGAACCCTTATATCAAAATAAGTCTTTTTAAATGTAATATTTATTCTGGAGTTCTCTGTGGGCTCCTATATAAAATTCTGTGGTGCCATATATACTCCTGGCTCCAGAAAATTTGCTATATCCAATTCTTTTTAAATCCGTAAATCTTAGTTAAATGTGTTACAAATGGGGGGTTCCATGAGACCCAGTCATGGCGTTTTACTGTGAATTTACAATTTACAATTAAAATCTTCCACGATTTTCATTCTACAATGACCATACACTGGGCAATAAGATTAAATTTGAGGGACATGATTGCGAATCAAAGGGAATGTATTACATGGGAAAGAAAGTATCTTTGGTCTTGGTCAACATTCGGGATCATTTCTAAAAGTATTGAATTTTAGGTCCCAATCAATGTACTAACTGTGAGGATGGTATCAAGTCTAAGAGCAACATTTGTAGTCATCGATGCAAGAAACTGCCACTACTACTGTACCACTTAATCGCATATAAGAGCCAGCCTGGTCAGCTGATTAAAGCTTGACTGTCATGGTTGAAGTGAGGCCAAAAGCACTTTTGGATATAGTTCAGTTTTCATTCACAAGAGGGCTCTTAAGGGCTGGGAGCTCAGCTCTTACAGGCACAAGATAGGGGGAATATGTTGTAGCTGGACAATGCTCATGGTCCCCTGTCCAAACTCTGCTGCCTTCTGGTGGAACTGTTATTTTAGTCCATGTATGAAAAATGCTGAACTTATTCCCTGACGGCCCAGCTTTAATGAAGAAACCTGGTGCATGACTACAACGCTGGTGAAATACTCACCAGGTCTGCATACATGCTTGACGATGTAGGACACAGTGCACCATGACATATTGACATTGGTACGGTATTCTGTTGTTCATCACACGTTTGGTGCGGATACTTTGGGTGTATTAGGTCGATTATGACAGTCATATTGGCTTTGTATTGGTTAGTATGCAGGTCATCCAACAGAGGGACAAAACCAGGTGGACAAAACATACAATTTAAGAAAAAGAAAAGCTTCGTCCAAAAATGATAGACTCATGTTACTGATCATGCCAATAACAAATCTAAACTAAAAACTAAACTAATCATAATCGGAAATCATATTCCTTAATTGATTTTCAACTAGAGTAGAATGTATAGTCGGGGTGGGGGAGGGCGTGATTCCATCCACGTATACATAATTTAGTTGTATTTAACCCTCGGCTGTGGGTAGTTTGGCCCAATGCCATCACATAAGGTTGTACCTACCTAACTTCAAGAGCAGTAACTCATTCGCCTACTAACTACCATTATGTCTATACCGTACACGTCCTTCCAAGACGTGCCTAGCATGTATAATACCTTGTACAAATTAAACACTGATTAGGGCAATATCCTACAGACCAAACCTTCCCTGAGCAATTAACTTAATTAAAGTGGTGTTAAACCTTAACTAAGTTCCATTACCCTTCGTTACTGAATTTATTTCAATCTGTGTGGAAAGAACTTGAAAAGGTTTTAAGAAATCCCCCAGCCAGTAACAGTCGTATATATTATCGGGCAAAATGGATGCCCACACAGGATGACCAGCTTGAGTGCTAGTAGCGCGTAAGCCAAGCCATTTCCGACTGCCAAATTGAGGGTTTGGTCGCCACCATAATTTTTAGATGGGCATATATATAGGGTATCAGAAAATATGAGGTGGCCTTGCCTCAGGAGTAGCTTAAGGTCAGGGCAGGGCTTCAAGGTCAGAGAAGTCTAGAAAAATCTGAAAATGATTGATTCACATATGCAACTGAAAAGTCACTTTAAATTTGAATTTCCCAACAAATGAAATATCTACGGCATACTACTCATTCAGGGCAACATGAAAAAGACAAAAAAGATAATTTTGCTCAAGGTCAACATCATTTTATTCAAGGTCAATCTCAGAAAAGTGACTTTTCTATAAAAACGGTTACCTTTCAACTCTAATAGATTCCTCAAAAATATCCAGACATTCGCCATAATGCATGAGGGAATACCTACATAGTTAGGGATCATGGAAAAATGAGGTGGACTTCCATATCACATGGCTTTTGGCAAGGCATGGCCTCATTCCTCACTGATGCTGTAAAATAGCAGGTCCACAACAACACACTTTAAGGGCCAGAACCTGGCAATAACTTTGTCTTTTCATTCATGTTAAATACCTAGAATATGCTATGTTGTGGGGCCAACCCAAACGACCTTTTTAATTTTTATTTTTTAAAGGTCAAGGTCACTTAAATCAAGGTCATATTTGCAAAATCACAGGTTTGACAAAAATCAACCTTGGATGGTAATAAAGTTAACAAAAATGTTTATATCCACATCAATATCTGTCTGTGCATAGCATCAAATATATACAGTTTAAGAAAAAAGGTGTTAGAAATCCATGTTATAGAGTAAAGAGTAGGTTTAGGTCTCTTGTCACTGGTAATATAAATAGAAACTGCATATAAACATATTGGTCTCAAATTGTGATAAGATTTCATAAACAGTTCATCAAATTTAATTAACCTTTTAAGGCCGTGCATTGACTATATAAAATGCCATGGCTGCTTGAGCATCGTCTATATTTTATGCAGTTGCCAGCCCAGCATCGACTATAGTCATCATAACTTTTTTGGATTTGGAAAAGTTTTCTGCAAAACATGTGGGCCCACCAGCAGCAAATACTTTATTTGTCAGCCCCAATGGGTTACGGTGGGTTAGCACAAAATACTCTTTGAATGTGACCTTCATTAAGGTCAAGGTCACTTAATTGCTTTAACAATTTTACATAGATATCTTAAACCATTACTCTGGATTAAATTTACTATAAAGAGTTAAGCATTTAGATCTGACCTTATCTGACCTTCATTGGGCTCAAGGTCATTCAAATTGTGGTTATTGCATATGATACAAACTTATAACTGATGACATGAACATCTAATTTGTACAGTGTGTTTAGATTTATTGCATTGGACTACTAGTCCATGTCACTTTCCTCACTTGAGCTGTCACCCATTTGCTCTTGAATCTCATTGTGTATCATATTGGCACAGTCATCCAGTTTACAGGGTTATGTGCACTGCAGCCCATTATCAACACAAGGGCATTAAGATTGCTGGCAAGATCTTGAGCAAGTGCAGGCCATCAATTCTAAGACTACCTCTGGGACTGAAGAACCTCTCATCCAATCAATTGATAGATTTGTGCCTTCCATGATCCAGTGGCGGATCCAGGATTGTCTAGAGGGGGGGCCCAGATCTGGCCAACCTGGAGTGACTGTCTGTTTCCCGCGAGCGAAGCGCAGCAGCTATATTAGGGGGGTTAGGGGGCATGCCCCCCAAGAAAATTTAGACATACTGGACATGAAATGGTGCATGTATTTTAGGACACAATATTTTAAGAGTCAGCCTCCTCCCTCCATTCAGGTCATTCATACTCCACTGAGATAGACTATGATGTGTCATATGATATCTCAAGCTCTCTCCCTTTCCCCTGATTTCTTTTTTCTCTACTTCCTTTTTTTAAGGGGGGGGGGCCAAGGCCCGTCGGGCCCCCTGGATCCGCCAATGTGATCCAACCACGATCTTGGGGTTTGGAATTACTGGGAATGGTTCAAGGCTTCTTCTCAAGATTGCTGCTTGATTGTTAGCCCTGAGGCAATGCTTGTACAAACAGTCCTTACATGGTGGCAATTGCCTAGACTCAACATCACCACACTTGACCCTGAACAGCTCATATCTCAACTCATTCACCTTCTGGATCTTCAATCTGGCTGCATACATTTTGCATACAAATTCCTGCAGAAGTGTGAACAAGTCAGGGGACATTGTCCAGTGCTTCCCTACAGTTTGCATGGCAGTTTACATGTTTTTGTCTTTCATTAGAATCTTTAGACTGCTGATTTTCCCTCGTCCAGCAAAAGCACTTACACTGTTGCATCCAGTGAATATGTGCATGCCAATGAGTGAACTGCATATCTCAGCACCAAGACTTGATGCAATTTCCTCGATGTGGAAGAGCCTGATGGTATTCTGCGTCCCACGTTGAAGATATAGGTTGCATTGGATTGTTTGATGCATACCAAGGGCTATTACATGAACATCTATGTCTGCAGATGCTATTATAACAGTGTCATAACTGTGCCAAGCATGACTGGCATGCAGAAGCAACCTTGTATCTGCTTCCTCTTGAGAGGACGACAGCTCCCTACAGTTCCATGAATTTAGTCTTATCAACTTCACACACTTTTCATCACATGTCACATACATTACTTTCTGGAGTTTGTTGAGCTTCTTCAGATAAAATTCCTTCTTCCAATCATCAAGGAAGAACTGGATCATAGCTGACTTACTGGCTGAACACTCAGGAGCTTCTTTCCATGGTTGGACCTTCTTGCCTGAAGTGATGTTGTGCAGATGTACCTTAGATGTCACTTTTTTTTCTTCTTTTACAAGCTTGATTCTTGATGGATGTATCCCTATACACATCACATACGGCATCTATTCGATCACTGTTGGATCCTATTTTGAGCATTGCACTGAATAGAGTATCTCAGCTTTTCCACTTATCTTACAAACAACACTCATGGCATCTAATCTATGATATACATATTGGTTGCACACACTTTATCAAAGAGAAAACAATACTTACACAGTGGAGCTTCATCAATGATCAGATTACTGCAGGTCCTGCCATCTCTTATGGGTTGCTGAGGTCTTGCCACTAGGTGGAACTTCCTGTCTACTGTACTTTAGTACAGTCAACCTCCTCTATGAAGACCATAATATGTCTGGTTCCAACTTGTTCTTTTACTGACCATATATGATCTGGTTAAAGGAAGTTAGGAGTAGAAGCCCTATATATACTTTATATATAGGTCTGTCTTCTGCTGCCATTGGTAACAATGACCCTGACCTCAACTTACTATTGCAATATATAGATAATGAACATCCTAGTATGCATCTGATAACGAAATATCTAGATATTCCTACCGCACATCAAAATGTCAACAACAGAGATAACATTTTAATGATTTACATTCAGTGTAACCTTCAATGAAGTGACCTTGACCTGGAGGAAGGTCAGGTTGGATACGATATAGGTTGTTTGGCTTGCCCTGATTATATTTTAGACTTTAACTAAAACAAAAGGGATAAATCAATGAACACTAGAGAATCAATATGTAAATACTTAACATTTAACAGTGACAAGAGACCTAAACCTACTCTTTACTCTATAACATGGATATCTAACACCTTTTTTCTTAAACTGTATATATTTGATGCTATGCACAGACAGATATTGATGTGGATATAAACATTTTTGTTAACTTTATTACGATCCAAGGTTGATTTTTGTCAAACCTGTGATTTTGCACATATGACCTTGATTTAAGTGACCTTGACCTTTAAAAAATAAAAATTAAAAAGGTCGTTTGGGTTAGCCCCACAACATAGCATATTCTAGGTATTTAACATGAATGAAAAGACAAAGTTATTGCCAGGTTCTGGCCCTTAAAGTGTGTTGTTGTGGACCTGCTATTTTACAGCATCAGTGAGGAATGAGGCCATGCCTTGCCAAAAGCCATGTGATATGGAAGTCCACCTCATTTTTCCATGATCCCTAACTATGTAGGTATTCCCTCATGCATTATGGCGAATATCTGGATATTTTTGAGGAATCTATTAGAGTTGAAAGGTAACCGTTTTTATAGAAAAGTCACTTTTCTGAGATTGACCTTGAATAAAATGATGTTGACCTTGAGTAAAATTATCTTTTTTGTCTTTTTCATGTTGCCCTGAATGAGTAGTATGCCATAGATATTTCATTTGTTGGGAAATTCAAATTTAAAGTGACTTTTCAGTTGCATATGTGAATCAATAATCTTCAGATTTTTCTAGACTTCTCTGACCTTGAAGCCCTGCCCTGACCTTAAGCTACTCCTGAGGCAAGGCCACCTCATATTTTCTGATACCCTATATATATGCCCATCTAAAAATCATGGTGGCAACCAAACCCTCAATTTGGCAGTCGTGGTCACTCTCAGCCAGATTGGCTTACGCGCTATAGAGGTCACCAACACCTGAGATATTGAGCTTGCCTGTACTTTATAATAACAAATCCAAAGTCCTTCACGCCACCCTTCACCTGGCCCGAGGGGAAGGTATTGTTGAGGCCCAATGTATATATATAAGGTATAACAAATAAAGCTGTGCTTCAGGTAACCTGATCTCAAAATATGTGGGTTACTTAACCCTCTAAGTGCAGCATATAGCTTTTAATTAACACACCATACCCTTATATTATATATCGTCATGATGCACGCATGCAGCTATGGTGAGTAACTCTTCAGGGTTGCATGCAAGGAGCATGCCGACCATATAGGTGTGCGCATTATGATTTGGAACATTCACAGGGGTCTACATGATGACGCATCGATATTTAATTCAATGTTCTGTTACAGAAAACACATACAGTGACGTGGTACAATCTGTAAATTTGGAATGCAGCCCTGGCGAGTAGAGTTATCGTGGCTGTATCCATGCCTCAGGGCAGAACAACCATACGACCCTAATACATATTGGCCATATTGGGTTAGGAGGTGCTTATTTTTTTAACAACAGGGGGATGGGGTGTCTGGAACCCCCCCCCCCCACCCCCCCCCCCCCGAGAGGGCTCGAAACCCCGGCGGGTCTAAAACTGCACTCGTTCATGCTCCTTTGCAGCATAGTAACACTCAGGCTTTTTCGCTCAAAATAGGTTAAATATTTTGACCCCTCCCCCCCCAAGAGGGGTCTAAATCCCCCCCCCCCCCCGGTCAAGGGGTCCACATTTTCACCCCCCCCCCCCCCAATGGATCAACTTGTTTTCTCTCTTAAAAATAAAGAAGCGGATGAAAATGCCTAGAGGCTAGAGTCGTGATTGGCTGTGCTTGATCGGTCGGGTTGGGTAACCTGAAACACACCTATGTTTAGAGGTCTAAGAAGTGTCAATCATATAGCGCAGATTGACAGATTGGGAACCAATCTGGTTCCACAACATTGACGCCTACTGTTTTTACACGGACTCCGCCATAAGTACATACATACACTGCCGGCCAGGTCTGTGTGACATTACTAACACTTTAAGGATGGTGCATCAAGTCTTCATGATCTTGTCCTCCTGATCAGCTGATGCACCGAATTTACTTGTCGGCACTGCATTGATGCATCATGCCAAACATAATAAGGTCGGCATGAAGCTTGAATATACAGAACGAGTAACTAGTAATACTCGCTATGGCTGCATTCAACCATCGTGACAATAAAGCGGCAATAAAGCATTAGTCTGCTTTTAAAGGTTTAGGGTATATTATGTCCAACCAATGTATGTACACAGGCGGAACATTCACCGTGTCACAACATTCAATCTGCCACACCAGCGGCCATGTTGCTTTTAGAAGGGTCATGTTCCCAATTAGCATTTCTATCCTGGCAGAGATCCCCCTATACACACACAGAGCTATAGAGGTCCTCATGCAATGCTACTTTGATATTTTATAAAGTTGGGCACTGGAGACGGTGAAAGTAGTATGAACAGAATGGCCATTCGTTTTACAAAACAAGGTCTTATGTAAACAGAAGTCTTTCATACCTAAAATGAAATCTTTTAGAATTTTTAACTTTTAAGGACTTTATTCCATAATTGATGCCCCCCTGGCTGCCATGATGCGTTGGGAGAAGAATCTCACTATAGTGCTGCATGTGCTATTAACATGATACTTGAGGTCGTTCTTTATAATAAGTGTGAATGGTTGATAGTGTTCAGTGAATGGTTAATATTGTTCCGTGAATGGTTCATATTGTTACGTAAATGGCTAATATTGTTCCGTGGATGGTTAATATTGTTCCGTGGATGGTAAATACTGTTCCATGAATGGTTAATATTGTTCCGTGAATGGTTGATATTGTTCCATGAAAAGTTAATATTGTTCGGTTCATTTGATGTTTGATTATGATTATACATGATATCGAGACAATGCTTTCCAACAAATTACCCCAGTTCTGGTATACTACATTTGCCCATGGTGTACATTCAATCAGACTAATAGCAAGTAATCGGAATATTGTACAAGCGTGCCCATCAACGCTACTTGGTATATGGTTGTATATCATACTAAAGCGCAACTAACAATGTGATTTTAATATAGGAAAGAAACAAAAATACAACTGATCCGGGGCCAACTGGCTCGACATACTAACTGCAATTTATCAGCTGTCTCTTAGCTCAATTCGACCTTCAAATGCCAGACCAGTTTTGTCATTATAAAGAAAATACGTTAATTTTCACGATAACATGTGGGATTGGGTTAGTATGAATCGTCGAAGATGTATGCACTTGTTGATATAGCAACAGAAAACAGAAGGGATATACTCTATAATTTCATTTAAATTAACCTATAAATCAAATTCTAATTCCCAACATATTGCATAAATTCAGTGATTCAAAATACATATCCTGTAAAAATATGAACGAGTACATATAGAATGCATAGTGTAATAAGAACTATATAGCTTTGAATGTAAAACACCAATATATAATAATACACTTACGGTGCTGTGGAGACCTGTATATGCAGTATATACTTCCGTCCCTGCTATTCACAAATCTACTGTACACATAGACCCACCTTACCCTCTACTCTCTAAATCTCGCGATTTCTCGCATGGTAGGCGAGGTAAACCGATTGTTCCGCTGCCTAAAGGCATGAAAAACACAACTCCTGTAAGAAGAATAACGCCCACCCACCTCCTCCCCCACCTCCTCTCCCACCCCCTACATAGGTATATAAAGCTCCTTGTCACAGCTTAGGGCTAAAGTCTAGACTCGGTATAAATCACCTCAACGTAACGGGGGAGGGTGAGCGTGTAGTAGAAGGGTGGATGTAGCCCTGAAAGAGTGACAAATTATATGCAGATTTGATCCCTTCTTTGCCTCCTTCGAAATTAAGCCCCACCCTTCCAACATTTATTAATACAAAGGACTCTGCAATCATGCAGAGGGTCGATGATTTAGCAAGTTAACACTGCTTTATTAGAGAGTCGAACTAACCATCCATGCTACAAAACTGTTAACAGAGAGAAGATGCAAGTAAATTGCATCTTCATGTAACCTGAAACACACATCTTTATGCCCTCAGCAAGAGAAGTGCCTTGGATTACGCGCCGCTTTTCAAGTTTCAGGCACCTGCTGGAGTAGATCCCCACGCAGAGGGAACCACTCACAACAAACACCAATACATGGTTCCTCTCTTCAACAGGCACCGTTGTAGCAAACAGTTTATTTAAAACTATATGTATGTGTGTCATAGATTTTACTTATGATATTCAAATTCGAGTTCATGTTTTTTTTTAATACGTACGTCCAATACATGTTTTTCGATCTTAATAGTTATTGGGCCAACGACACCACTTGGAAATAGATATTTAAAACCTCGGTTTGTTATAGATACATATATCTCAACAATATTACGACAAAACAATATTGGACAATAACGCTTTAATCATTAAATAGTTGAGCGCGTATAATAATGTACTGCCGTCTTCTGGTGAAAGTTCATTTACAAAATTCGCTTGTATCGTTATAATCACATAGAGGCCAGATGTTAGTAACAGATGAAATACATCTTAATTCCAGATGCATTAGGTTAATGTTGTTGTTACATATTAAAGCCCGAACCCAGAAGGGTTTGGACATGCATATAAGGGCATTTAGAGCCTATGCCAATATAAAATGAACTTATATTTCACAAATATTGCTTCTCCATACAACAAAAGATGAATAGATAAATTTTGTCATACCTGATGTTTATGCAAACTTATAAATATATACCTAATAGTTTTTGATTCTAATGACACTAGACACAAAAATACAATACAAACATACATGCATGATTGAATTAATATTAATATAAGATTATTTAGAACGTGTTTCATGCATGTAAGTTCAAAATAGTAAATGAGTGCATATAACAGTGTTAACAGGATATTCTTTACCCCACCTTCCACTAAGCTGTATTTATATGACGTACCTGGCCTATGGCAGAGATACTTATGATATTTATGTTGTGCTTCCTAGACATAGGAGAGTGCATATTGGCGTCGGGGTCTTAACAATGGAGGCGCCAGGAGTGACTGCCGACCTCCACTGGGCAGGCCAAACCAATCAGTAGGTTTTACAAATACAAGTCAGACCCCCCCCCCCCCGCAACACACCGGCACAATTAATGAGTGGTCATAATTGAACAAAAAGGGGGGTGGGGGGATTTTCACGTGAGCGTACAAAAAACGCCCCCTCCTCTTTGATCAATAGTACATGTAGTACTCTGCTTCTTTTTCTTTTGTTAGAAAGGGTTTGAAAATGTCCTGCTCCCCACTCTAGAGGGGTGAAAAATTAAACTAAATCCCTGATTTTAATAGATTAAATGACCACTCCCTTAGCATGTTCATGAAACCTAGTCAACCCTAACGTGACGCATACTGTCCCCCATTGATTATAATTATATATTAACATAATGCTTTGAAGCAACATGCTATCCTTAAAGGGTTAAAACAGTCTCAGCATGTATCCACTTGTGGTGCCTAATCACCTGTCGCTCTAATAGGGATTAGGTAGGCTAAGTCGGCCAACACTGGGCACCTGTACATTCAGCTACAACTCACAATATAATACATATTATATCCTTTTAAATGCCGCATTTATAAATAGTGCTTTAGTGTACTATGCCCTTTGTCATCATGGTACATGCATATATAACCATAACATGTATACTCGCAAGGATTGCATTCATCTATTTTGCAGAATCCGCGAGAGGGAATCTCCCTCGCAAGGTCAGCATGATGTTTGAATGCAATGTTCGCTGGCGAGTCCCTTTGCATGATCCAGTAATAGCGCACTATCCGTTCCTTGAAGGTGCAGACCTCGGTACCCCGCCAGCGACAGTCGGAGTGAAGCCGGGACAGACACTCAGCCCTATTATATATGGGCGCTGCGGGTTTAAGGTTGGACCGTATAGCTAAGAGTAGTGAAACCTAGATATAATACATATTATGTGACCTTGACTGGGAATATGGGTCTTATTGGTCCAAATATGGATTCAGAGGTTTAGGTTTATTCTCAAAGCAAACTGTCTCGGCTTTCAAAAAACACTCTTATCATGGGGACCTGGTCATTATATGCTGACCTATGACTCAACATATGGTGCATCATGCAGACTGGATGGCCGGCTGGGTGGGGTTTGGCAGACCGAAGGGTAAATTTCTCCCTGCAGCTTATAGTAGAGTGATAGCCACATGCTGCCTCAGCCCCCCCGCTCCTGCCCTGATCATGTAGCCTCTAAACGTGATGTCTTAAGCTTTCTAAATCCGTTTGAATTGCGGGAATCAGACAATTATTGGCTAATCTATGAGTCGATATGTGAATGTCATAAACCTTTTTTGGTCTGCAATGTTTAAAAATCATTTTCTGATGGTTGGGACTCGTTTTCCCTGTCAGTGCCACATATGTTGACAATATTTGTAGGCTGTAGGAGAAGGGGCTTGGAGTTGGGAATGAGTGTACCCCTACCTCTTCCTGGCAAGTTTTTATAGTCAGAGAATGCCCAGAAGAGTTATATAATTGGCAGGTTGGACATCTAGACAATGGAGCTCTGAAACGGACTTTCTGAGGGATAGGAGACATATGGAACTGTTTGATTGACTGTATCATAAATTGTCTTAATTTGTACCATTGATATATTGAAAAATCTAGGGATTCACAAACATTGTTACTGATTTAAAATAAGCATCATAATCAATGGTATCAATCTCCTCATAGTCATAATATGGCACCTATCTAGTTAATAACAGTTTCATATCTACAACAATCACCTATACAGAGACATGGGATCTACATATACTCAAATTGTTTCCTTTTTTGTGATTATCTTGTATACTATGTATCTTTTTCTTGTTGCTTTATTTTTTTATCTATCCCTTTCTTGCTTTATAACACCATAAATACGATCACCCAGGGATCAATGCGATCACCCAGTTAACAAATACTCGCTCTATGTAATTCAACTATTATCTTTTATATATATATATATATATATATATATATATATATATATATATATATATATATATATATATATATATATGTACGCTGGTATATATATTTATTATATCATATACATATATATATTTTATATATATATGTATATATATATATATATATATATCATATACATGTAGATGTAAAAAAAATATGTTTATGTTAATATCTTCTAAATGTTTAAGTAGCCATATGTGGACAGTCAACAATAAAGGGTCCTCCAAGGTAAAGACTCAATAATAAAATTAATGTTATCAGCTTTCCAGTGATATCTTTTATTAACAGGTTCCACCTCTAGTTTTTGAGTACTGGCTCTCTGAATATGTGTGGTCACTGTCCAATATTAAATGCCAATAATCTGTATCTTACTTTGTTTTGGAGATATTCCTATCTAATTAGCATATTAAACTATGCTAATTACCAAATATCCAAACTTTTTCAAACATTTGGTCACAGCTTTTGATCTAAAAATGGTATTTACATTTTGCTTTCAGCATAGAAATCGTTGTGGGGTCTTATATCAATTAATTCGTTTAATTCTTTCAATTTAGAATGAAAATCATGTTTCCATGGCAACCAATATGTACAAAAACACCAATTTAGGTCCAAAAACGTTCTTTTCCATTCCAGATATGGAATGTTTTCACCAAAGATGGAATCTTCTAATGTGGCCTATCATATTATACATAAAAAAGTAGTATAGATACGTTTTTGCTATATTTTGGTCCTTTTATGGCCATATGGAGCCCCTGGTGGCCAAAGTTGGTACTAAAAATCCCTCACGGAGGGTCCTTTTCCCTTGTTGATCCACATATTTCAATGCTACATTTGAACTGATGTATCTCAGCAGAGGTAGATCCATTTACTCTTTTTCGAAGTGCGGTATATTGTCTATCGGAAAAAAGGAGGAGTTCCATAGGGGTTATCCGTTTTAGGACGAGGTCGAGAACTGAAAAAGATGATGAGCAAAGATGAGGTACATGACAGCCATTCAGTGTTAGTCTTCACGATTTGGCTGCCCATATATATGTGTAGCACTTTAGGGACGGGGCTTTAATGTACTAAGCCCTTTTCAGTCATGATGAATGTATGTAGCCCTGGCGAGTCATCGAGAGTTAAATAGAATGAAATTCGATTTTAAACAATCAATCCATCATTGAATTTACAAGAAAAAAAATCAATGAACTTACTTTAAGAAGCGTAATCGAGGAAATAGAGGTCTAATGGGAGGTGCAACCACGACAGAACCCCTGTAGACAGGTTCCGGTGCAGGGTATGACCTATCATACAAATAGGTACAGCAGGTACCAAGACCAATCAGGCCCAATAGGGTGGCCAGAGCTAAGGCAACTGAGGCAAGAATAAATACCAGGCGGTTCCGACTTAGGTCAATCTCACACTGTGGCCCTTCAAAGCCACTTGGGCATCTGAAATCAATATGTATAAATAGCTCCAATAGACATAATGGTAAATTAGGCTTTCATTATGGATTGTTAAATATAGTGAGAATTCTTTCTAAGTAGAGAAAATATAGAATATACAATGCAATGCCTGACTTTCAAGTGAGATTGGTTTTAGCGACAATGACGCTGACATTTCTGAGTGTATAAGTTAACAAACCACCATTTTGATGACGACTTAGAACCGTGAAATACGGCCATGGCCGGGCATGGGCTATTTCATAGGGGGGGGGGTGAAATACAGCACTCCTTGGTTAAACCAATGGCACTGCCGTATTCATAAAATAATAATTGTATGTAGCCAAATTGGTAGCCATGTAGCCAAAGAGCATTCAAATACATGTAGAGGTCTTGTGTATTTGGCAATACACATTCAACTTCAAACTGAATATAAGGCATACTGTGGCTAGCAGTAAAGTACATATTTTCCGGCGACAAAACAGTGTAATAAATTCTAGTGGACACAGGCCTAATAGGAAAACCCACAAAAAATGACAGCCTGAGCTTTTTCTTAAAATTATTTTTGGAATTTCTTTGTATTTTTCATCAAAAGTGCTCATTCCCTCTCTGTCACGCAGCAACTCAACTTTGAACTGTCTATGTCCAAGACAAATGTACACTTCCTATGGTCGGGTATGATAACACAACGCTTCAATTAAGAGTCATGAGACCCTCCCTCTTTTTCTGTGCACTGCATGATTGTTTGGATTTAAGCAAATTTGAGATGTAAATGTGAAAGAACACTTTAAGCAGCTTTAACTTCGGTTAGGCCATGTAAATATCCCAGATAGTTCATAACAGTGTTAAATGATTTTAAGCGGCATTTCCTCGAATCAGATATACTTAAAGTGTTCAGTTAAGCATATCTAATTTACATTCATGTAATGGTGGATATACTCACACACAGGCAGGTGGTGTTCCATCTTCCATCATGCACTCTCCACCATTGATGCAGAAGTTGATTAGGTTGTAGAATTCACAGGATGACGAAAATGCTGCAAAAATAATCCAAATCAGTATTCATGCAAATGGAAACAGCGAGGTCAATAAAACAGCTGTTATTTGTCTGAGAAAACCACCGTATCCAATTGGTTAAGGAGAAGTGGTCTTTCCTTCATTAAATGGCTTCAAATAAAAGAAAATAAACACCGATGCCAACTATGTTGATACTGTTTCTGACGTATTTCACTCATGGTGGCTGGGGCATATCCCACTCAGCAACTTTGTGGGATATAGCCCCAGCCCCCACTTGTGAAATCCGTCAGAGA
Source organism: Harmothoe impar (assembly GCA_947462335.1). Lineage (NCBI taxonomy): Eukaryota > Metazoa > Annelida > Polychaeta > Phyllodocida > Polynoidae > Harmothoe > Harmothoe impar. Next base: position 26,492,137 of record OX381713.1, on the reverse strand, counting down.
CAGTATCAATGGGCATTGACATTTGTCTCTGTATGAGCATAGCTGGGGCTCCACTAACCGATTTTATCTGTTCTCACAAAAGTAAATCTGTCAGATTACACACTGAAAACTCTATGAGAGAAAAAGTAATCAAGGGTGATTACTTTTTGTGATCATGGTGACACAGGTGCTTACTTGGTAATCACTAGAGTAATCTTATGTGATGACCCTGGGTCATCACCGTGATTACTTTAAAAAGATTATCTATGAATAATTTCATATAATTTATTTCTCTGTACAACAACTAATACATTTATAATTACCCCCTCCTCCTGTCATTATACTTTATTTGAGAGCATTTCTGGCCTTCATGACAAGCCCAAAAATATGGCATATATATATATATGTGTACAGTAACCTACAGCTTATCCTTACATTAGTACATATGGTTTAGACACAAAAAAGTTGTCCATGTATACATTGTAGTGGACAGGTGAGGGAAAACGTGCCTCCAGGGGGGATTTTTAGTACTTGTTTTGGCCACTAGGGGGCAGTATATGGGTAAAAGACTAAAAAATATACTAAAATGTGCTTGAGACCAATGTTTAATGCGGAACCCAATGATATTTTTAGAATCATTCCATCTCCACTGAAAACGGTCTATTTTGGGATGCAAAAGGAACATTTGTTGCCATGGAAACATGGAAAATTGGCATATATGGCAATTTCTGGTTGCCATGGAAACACTCCATTATTCCAAATGGCAATTCTTTGCCCCGATTGTTTTTGAAAATTTCACAAGGAACTCAGAATCGAAAACAGACCTCAGAAATTCACTCTAGAACCAATTTTATGATAAAAACATCAGATGTCTTTCGTTATTTTTCAACAAACCGCTATTTTTTACATTATTAGTATTTGTAATAGGATATAGTGGATTTAGAGCTTATTTGCCATTTTCAGTTGTACACAGCAACCCTGGTTTGACAAGCAGTTACAGCAAAACTACTTGGGATATTTTTAGCTCAAGATATCTTATTTTAAAGCCTGTAACATAAACGTTGAAAAGCCATTTTCCCCCTGGAGGCACGTTTTACCTTATAAAGGGTTTCAACGAAATACGGGGCCTTTCGATTTCAATCTGTCGGGGAAATACACAACTTAAACAAATCCTGTATACTTATTCGGTCCGATTTGTGAGAATAGGTCCGATCCGGCGAGAAAATCAGGTAGTGGAGTCCCAGCTATGATATAAGGGTAACAAGCTGGATGACTACCCGGCCTATAGGCAGAGGCCCTTTATGTCTCCTAAACTGTTGAAATGAGGCACTTTGAAAATTTGTGCATAATATTATATTTCTGTATACCCAAATGAGATGGAAAAAAGGTGGGGAGAAACACAATGTGTGCTTAGAAGTGGGAGACTATGGTAGGTGGCAGCATTACTCCTTAAATAACTCCTTACATGGATCACAAAACATGATTAGTGTCTTACCAGTTTGAAGATTACAGAAGTAGCTTCCCAATGTGTTTACACATCTGTAAATATTGACATGTTTAACTATTCATATATATCATCTATATTCATTGTATATTTTCTTTTTTAAAGCACTAAAAATTGTCTACGAATGTTTTAATGTGGTAGACTTATTCTAAACAGGTTAGGTGTGCGAGAAGACTGGTATCACAGATATGACATTTTAATAGTATTAAATTCAAGTCTGTGCTGGTATTGAGAACCTGGCATTTCAAATTAACGAATGGGAGAGCAGGGTTTGCAAGTGTCTACACCCCATAGACCCTGTGGTATTCTGCCTTTCATGTAGGGCAATTAAAAGGTAATTTAAAAGTCAATTAAGTACCAGGTTCTAAGCCGGATAGATCCCATTAACTCGGGGACTATGTCATTTAAACTGTCTCCCTAGGTCAGTGTCTAAATGCCATGGACTCCTAGTACAGGGGTCTATCCTTAACGTATGAACATATCTCTATGATCGTATGGACCAATAAGTCATGTGCTCCCTCTGATGGACCATCTGACAGTTAACAAAGAGCTATCCAAAAAATTAAATTTAAAAAAGATGTCACCTGAAAAGATTACAGTAAAACCTCGTTATAATGAGGACTGGTGGATACCCATTTTCACCGGCCTGCTCACAATTTCTATATTTAGTACATCGCTTATAAGGCGCAGATATAATACCTTGCCAAAAGCCCCTCCTTATACTGAGATATTAATGCATTATCTATGCAGTAGGGCTCGGAAAAACCAATATGTATGGATACACAATATAAATAACAGATATTTGTGTGAATACTCACATATTGTCAAGCGGTGATCCATTCGAAAATTCTAACGGGACATCTTCGCAAGGATTTTGTAGAATTTCGCACTCATTTATGTCTGCAAAGTAGCATGGGTAGATAAAGGTTTGTTAGATATAGACCTTAAGATGGTTCACCATTGTATGGGTTGGAGGATGTTAGATTAAAGTAACATTTAACAATATTGAGGTAAAATAAATATTACCTTCACAAAAGCTTCTCGTACTCCACTCTCCATCTTCTTCACAGGTAATACTAATTTGATCAGGTTGTCCATCTGGTGTTTGGAAGCCTGCATCACATGTGTAGTTTACTGTGGAGCCATATGTATAAACCGCACCTTCTCTGCTTGCAAAGGACATAGGTCCAGGGTCTATACAAGTTCTGACTGAAATAGAAAATTGCCATATCATGTCACATAACTATTTGAGTTGTGTTTGCCTTGTACTGCATGATTGTTTGGATTTAAGCAAATTTGAGATGTAAATGTAAAAGAACACTTTAGGCAGCTTTAACTTCGGTAAGGCCATGTAAATGACATTACTTGCCAATGTTACATTTTTATAGTTTTAGTTACCACCTGCTCCCACTGGAGATTTGTATTATCACGTGTATTAATTTTCTTCTATGTAAGTATGCCACCTGAATAAGACAAATGCCATCTATTCTTGATTAACTAATTGAAAATGTCGCACTCACTTGTACATGTGTCCCAGCCCTCCCAGACACCCTCAGGACCACATGTGACAGTAAAGGGCCCTGGAGGACCATTCCTACGGACATACCCTGTGTTACATGTATACTCAGCCACTTCACCATAAGCTGTTCCAGAGAAGAAATTCACTGAATTTGGTATTGCATCAGGTATGCCACAATTCACCACTGAAAATAATAGAAAATACATTTGATGGTGTAATATATTCTTCAAAATATAAACACATGAAATGAAATAAAGCTGAACTATTTTAGGAAGAAATGTCTCTACCACCCCTATTCATTTAATAGAACATCCCTGATGAGAATGGAAATGTACATTATTCAAGACCATTCAAAGGCATCAAAATTGTATCAATCCTAACCAATTCAAATGTTACAACCATTAATTGGGGAAATAGTATTTAACATACTCTTCATTTTTGGTACATTCAGAAGAGGCGGACTTACAAACACAGGAATCCAAGCCTTGCCATTCTCCCAAAGAACCACAGATAATTTGTATGTTGCCACGAATACCACTAGCACGAGTGTATCCAGGATTGCATGAGTAGTAAACAGTGTCGGTGTAGCCCTGTCCTGAACCATGCCTGAATGAGTTGAGAATTTCTCCTGGGTCCCTGCATTCTATCACTAAAATATAATTGTAGTGATGATAAAAAGTTGGAGCAATCATGTGTATATGATCTTTAGCTAAAGCATGCTTTGAGATAATAAATATCATGGTCCATCCGGAAAATTGTTTCACAGAAAGACTGGGTATGGGTAATGATTTTTCTTATGACATGTTACCAACTACTACCACAGATTGCAATTATGCCTATTCAGCATGTTAATAAATGTAGTCTTTACCTGTATAATGGGATGTCATTTCTCAAGTAAAACAATATTGTTCATTATTTTCTTCATAGTGTTCATTATACAGTGATAATGATACGAATACTAAAAGTCACTATATGCTCAAATTGCCTTTACAATATTGCTGTGGTACTTACCCTCACATGTCCTGGTTGCAGGCTTCCAGAAATGCCCACGTGGACACTCACAGATGTAATACCCTACTGTGTTCCTGCAGTAGCCAATGTCACAAGGTGGGGGAGCCAAAGCAGTGCACTCGTCCACATCTGTGAGCAAAAAAACCCATGTACTATGAATTGACTGTATCTATTACATCCATTACATTTGTATTCAATTTAGTCTCAGCAAATATACCAGGGCACTATTTGGATATAACCTGGGCGCTTTCCATACACCAATGACTAAATCCATCAGCCATCTAGAGCTATCATTTAATAATTAATCATGTAGTAAAACATAACTCCCAAGTATGATTGATATTCTCCCTTTACTTTTTACTCTTGGAATCCCGGTATACTTCTAATCAACAATAATGCATGTTTCAGTGTAGGGCGAATAAATGTACCGGAGTACATACACCATACTTACACTTTTCCTTAACTCCCTATTATGTTTTACTACATGATTGATTATTTGTTTATGGCAGATTATCCCCCGCTAAGATCATTATAAAACAGAATAAATAACCTTCGCAAAAATCTTGTCCTAGCCATAACCCATCAGCTCCACATTGAATGGCGAAAGAGTTTGTGGCATCTCTAGCCATGAATCCTGGGTCGCATCTAAAGGTGATCTTTGAGTTGTATGTAAAGATATTTCCAGATTTTGTCGAGAATCCCATCTGTCCCGGGTCTCCACAGTCAACCACTGCAACATGGAAAATATAATATTATCATTCCACTCAGAAAGCATTATTAGTACATAGACTATATGGATACACAGTATAGATTATTTCAATTCCATGCCAAAGTTAAGGATAGGACTATATTAAACACCTAGAAGCCCGGAGTAAATAGAAACTGGACACATACTGTATATATACAGTTCATAGCCTAATGCAATAAATCATAAAAAACTGTATTATAAAGTTAGCTCTTTCATATTCTGATCGATCAAAAGAAGTCCTCTCTAGGTTGAAGTTTATATTATTGATTTTTATTTTTTATGAAATACAGCAGTCCCATTGACTTAACCAAAGAACGCTGTATTGCACACCCCCTGTGAAATAACCCATGGCCGTATTTCACGGCCCTGTGACGTCATCAGAACAGCGGTTTGTTTACATTTGAATGGCGCAGAAAGAAGCCAATTTAGCCTTTTTAGGCTCCCCCCTACCATAATTTTGGTATTTTGAATCGAAAAAGATAAAAAATAAACACAAAGGAACACTCGTTTTAGACTGTTGACTAGGTTATTTCACTTGTTGGCCCCTGGGCCGCATTTCACTTGGCCTACGGCCTCGTGAAATACGGCCCAGGGGCCAACGCGTGAAATAACCTAGTCAACAGACTAAAACTCGTGGACCTTTGTCTATGTATCATAACTTACAGACACATGTATCCCGGGGTGTCCACATCTTATTGGCACCACATGTAATGTCTATATCATCAGGTACGCCAGTAGCTCGTGTGTATTCTGTGTTACATGTGTATGTCACAACATCTCCATACGCAAAGGAGGATCCAGTACGAGTCGCGTCATCAAGCTGCCCTGGGTCAGGACAAATAATTTCTGCAAAGACATTTTAATCATAATATTTTAAGAATACAAATGTATTGATAGGGTAATGGCCAGGTATCGCTTGGGGCAGCCCAAGCTGCCTGGAGAGCACACTACCCACTTCTGTGGGTCAAGTACCGTAGCAGAGCGTTCCGGTTAGCACCAGTTCCATGGTGTAGTGGTTAGCATTCTCTACTCTGAGTGGAGCCGCCGGGGTTTAATTCTCCATGGCACCTGACTTTTCCACGACCCATTACAATATTAATACCTTTCACTTACCAGTCAATACTGAGAAGACTGTCTCAATGTGGACACACTCAAACAGAAATCCACCTGATCTGTGACCTTACACAATAGAGCTAAATGGTAGGACATTTAAGACAGTGAAATCCTATAACTACCTGAGGGTTATTGTTGATATAGAACTCAGTTGGAAAGAGCAGGTAGCTAAAGTGGTAGACCTAATGAGGTACGACTTGAACAGCTGAAGCATATCAGGCCTAGTTTGAATGAAGAATAAGCATTATAAATTTATAATACCATGGTGCTACCTACAATGGATTACTCTGATTTCTTGCTCGATGGAGGCCCAGGTTGGCTGCCAGGTAAACTACAAAGTCTTCGCAACTATGGTCTATGTATTACGCAAGAAATATGGGATGCAAGAAACATTCACGCAACCGACCTATTAACACTCTGTAACTCATTCTCCATGAAAGACAACAGAAGAGAGGGGCTGTTGGCCTTGATGTATAAGAGATCTAGGAAACAAGCTTAAGAGAACATAGTTCCTGCACCCAGACCGTTGAGGAATCACAACAAAATCAGGCTGAAGATACGAAAACCCTAAAACTGACATTTATCTGTCAAGCCCGATTTTCAGGGGCAAAACACTCTGGGATGAACTGAGTGACTTAATCCATCACAAGCCAAGCTGCGACAGCTTCAAGAGAGCATTGAAGGAATAATAGTTCTTGAGACTATGTTTTCCGAATGACAATATATGCGTGGCTACCCCCCTACTAGCTCCCCCTTATACTCTGAGTATATTTCGTCAATTTATCCTGGTCTAAACTACAAATGGACTAATTTTTTCTCCCCGACCGTCTCCCCTACCCCTCCACCTATTTCGATACTACCCCCCCCTCCCCCACCCCCAACACACACCTAAGGGAGACAGGCAGGCATTGACCAAGCTGTGACTGCCCCACTACTTTGTGGTCGCTATGCCAACCGCCACTGCCTGCCCGCCGCACTATGGGAAGAACAATGCACCCCTACCAGGGTGAGGCTCAGTGCGGCTTCTCACCTGACCTACATATAACTTTAGGCTCTCCCTGATATAGTCAGGGCTGTTATGCATTGGCCAGGGCCATTTCAAGACAGATGTGACCAAAGCACCAAATTTTTTTTATGGATAGAAAAATATTTAATTAATGATTTCAGAAGGGGTGCCAACAAAAACTATGGCCAGGGGGCCGAGGGGCCCCTTGTAAACTCAGATTTTTCATGAAAAATGTTAAAAGTCTGGAACTGGTATGACTAACGTTATCACCATAAATATGTAGTGTCTAGGTCTATAAACTCTCATACTCACTGACAACATACATATGTAGTTACTTATCCATGGGTACGCTCATTACTCAAGGTCAAGGTCATTTTTCAAGGTCATACTTTCCAAAAATTCCTCTTTTTCTAACAATGTCTTTAGAACATTAAATCCTGTGTCAAACAAATGACACATAGATCTTCGAAATGACATGGAGATGATAGCCCCGGGCATCAGCTTCGCAACGATCTACCAATCGCAGTAAAGTGTTAAGAAATGACATACTTGCTGTCACTTTAATGAACTCTGTTAAAATTGCAAACTGCTCACAATGAACAGGTCAATTCTTTATTCTGCTCACCACAATCATATTTTTATGCACAATGAGAGATTCTTATTCAGTTTTTACCAGAGAATCAGAATCTGCTTGGGGCCATTCTGGCATTTGCATACCTAGGCCTCTAATTAGTGTATCTAATTAGATCAGGTAAATTACCCTATTTAGCATGGCAATGATGGCAAAAACACCCATATGTATATTCAAAAAGGGTCAGTTCTATAAGAAATAGCTCTTGTGAATAGAACTACACCAGAATTCAAATTTTCAGTTTTACATAATTAGCATAATTTATGCAAAACAATGATTAATTAGTTAATTACAATTGTATTCTTATAAATTGGGAAAACATAGGAACAAATGAAACTAGATCAATGAGACTCAGTAGACTTATGTTTACCGACATGAAAAAGGATTTGAAACTTGGGGCCAGTCAATTTCAAATTCCTATCAAATATGGCCGCCATATTCCTGAATGGCTTCTAATGAAAACTTGAAAGAGCTTTTTGTTTCTAATTAACTTAGGAAAACAAATAACAATTTGAAGAGTGCAAGTAAGAGGTCAGGGAATTCAATTAAACCATTTTGTAGACCCTATGTGGCAGCCATCTTGGATTTTGAGATACTTTTCCATACAAAACCTTCAAAATTAAGACTCCTGCCATGTATACTATGTTATCTATATGTCTTACTGCTTCATACTGATGCTTATACTACTCAGCAATGTGTTTGAGATCATTATTACATTAAAGAGGGTATACGCCTACTGGTATAGATATGATTTATTTATGCTGTTGCTCTGGAATTGTCCTGAAAGGGCCTCAACCTCTCTGGCTGGCAATCTAGCATAGAGTCCAACCCTCCCCTCTTCTGAGACTGGGAGAATAAAAATATGCTACCCTCCACAACAGCAAGCCCACACTGAACAATAATGAATAGAAAATACCAAGTGCTGCTAATTAATGCACCCAAGGTTGAATCATACTCTTCCTATCCAGTTATGGACAAGCATGAAGTATGAACATCAGTTTTGAGCCATGCAGATGAGACAAGTCACACTCATCTGATCTAGGGACATGAAGCCTTGAAGCCCATAGTTCCTACAAGCATGAAGCATATGCTCCTATTTAAGGTAATTTAAAAGTGACAGGTATGAGGTCTATGGTTTATTGCTACTTGGATAACCTTATTTTGCATATTCAAACAGGAACCTTCATATATTTCAAAACCTTTAGAAAATCTGTTCATTATTACCCATAATTTGCTTAAAATACCTGCAATACCTACCTATTTTTGTTTCATTGTACTACTAAAAATAGGTCCTAGTTTGGATAAAATGTCTACATATTGCATAGTAAAGCCACACCAGCCCACACCAGGTAGCAGACTTTGAAACTGATCTGCGCCCACATCAGGCAGCCCTCATGGGGCTGCACCAAAACCCAATGACCAGAATCTTTGGGCTCATAATGGTCTTTAATCGGTTTTCCTAATTTGGGCAACCTGTTTTGGCTGTGCCTGAATCCAAGCCACTAGCCCAGGTAAAACCCAGGTGCTGAGATCTGCCCCAGCAAAAAACAATTTGGCCCTATGCGGGCTTGCTACTAGGGATATTCCAATGGCCTACTGCCTCCAACAGCAGCATTTCTAGAGATCCAATTCATATATATCTGTGAACAAAGAGATCATTCTCTCCCAGTAGTCAGTTGTACCATGTTACACAGCCCTCTATGATTATTGTTTTAGTTATTGTAAGGCATCACAATAATAGGCAACATTGAAACAATGCTAGTGTTTATCATGTGCAATGATGTCCATAGCTATACCTATTGCCCTGATTAAGGAAGATTTATTCATGTTTCTATACCAGAGGGAGATGATTTGCAAGCAAGAATTGTCAAAGATTACTGGACTTATAAATTAAAGGCAGGCTCTGAGCCTATATTGAGACCTTTAATCATTTTGAACATCCTTCTGGTCACCAATAGTAAAAATATATAAATAACTATCTCATAATCTGCTCTGAATCTATGTGTGGGCTAGCGCTAAGTACAAAAGCACATACCTGAGTACCTTCCCTTTACTTTAGCCAAAATACCCCACTTGTATGTACCATATTACAACTTAAAAGGAATCAATTATTCACATCAGAAGTCTCCAAATGGTGAAGATAGCTTTTGTGTTATTCAATCTATAAAAAGTAGGTCAAGGTCAAATGGCCAAAAAAAATCTCAAAAAAATCATGTTATGTAAGATATTTGTCGCTTCTATGTGTCATAAGGTGGCAATCACCAAGCATATTTGAGTGTAACTAATTTTTAAAGGTTTCATATTTCTTCACATATACCAATAATTTCCTATGTTAATGTCGAAAAAAGTGTTACCAATACATTAGTACATTAAATGAGAAGCTCATCTTGTGAGGCAAAGCACCTAAAAGCATTCACTCACTTTTGACTTATAAGAAATAGTGTTTATAAGAAATGGTTGAACTATTCCCTGAAATCATAAAGTATTATGGATCAAGTGACCTTGATCTTGACTTTGGGACCTCAATAGCACTCAAACATTTTGAAGTACATACTGTTGGGTGTAATCTTTTGATTTTTACACATAAACATTGATAAAGTTGTTATATTCGCATCAATTATGAGAAATTTAACAAATTTCATGGACCAGGACCCCAAAAAGGGGTCATATGCCCCTCAAAGCCACCCCTCACTTTGGCACCCCTTATGATATCAACATATTTGTTATTTATGACAACTGGGCAAAATTTGGGCCCTTGGTCATCGATGTCTTGAAATTTACCATAACAGCCCTGACTAATACACCTGCGGTGCAGGTAGTGGTCAGCAGACACACACAGGAGCTGCCCACAGTCAGGACAGGTTGTGTTTCACGTCCTATACTGTAAACTACAGGCTACCTTTGCAACATGTTAACATAGAGTACCACCATGTAAGTATATCTACAGGTTTAATACGGAGAGTATAGTAACATTCAATTTATGGTGATATATGTGTATTTGACAGAAAAATTGATACCATACATGGACTGATAGTATTAATAATATGGTTTCAATAATATACACGTTTCTGCAAATCATGATGGGTTTTCATAAACTGATAAAATGATAAGGCATTCTTGTTTTGGGATAACCGTTTTACTCTTAATAATGACCATATTTCTTGAGAGATCTACTGTATTTAATACATATATGTACATATAATTGTTCCTGTTCCATTTTTTTTTTCCAGTATCTCATGAGGATGCACCCATGCTAGACCAACAATAGACTCATCATGGCCATGGACTAACCCCTCCTGATCACTCTACACCCATACCCCTCACTTTAAATCACAACCCAGTGAACAAATAACGATATACATCATTTTATAACGTTATATAACGTTATAGGTCAACGTTTTTCTAAGGCTCTTTAGTTTGGCCTAACATTATGTAAAGTTTAAAACGTTATTCTAATTTTTTGTTAGCTGGGAAACTTAACTCCTATTGTTTGTAATTTGCAGTTAAGCAGATCTTTGCCCATCCCTGGAGGCGAATCCCTGTCCCTGGAGGCGAATCCCTGTCCCTGGAGGCGAATCCCTGTCCCTGGAGGCGGATCCCTGTCCCTGGAGGCGGACCCCTGTCCCTGGAGGCGAATCCCTGTCCCGGGAGGCGGACCCCTGTCCCTGGAGGCGAATCCCTGTCCCTGGAGGCGGATCCCTTTCCCTGGAGGCGAATCCCTGTCCCTGGAGGCGGATCCCTGTCCCTGGAGGCGGATCCCTGTCCCTGGAGGCGGATCCCTGTCCCTGGAGGCGGATCCCTGTCCCTAGGGGCGGACCCCTGTCCCTGGTCAGGCTGGGGGCGGATCCCTGTCCCTGGCCAGGCTGGGGGCGGATCCCTGTCCCTGGGGGCGGATCCCTGTCCCTGGGGGCGGATCCCTGTCCCTGGAGGCAGAGCCCTGTCCCTGGGGGCGGATCCCTGTCCCTGGAGGCAGAGCCCTGTCCCTGGGGGCGGATCCCAGTCCCTGGAGATGGATCCCTGGGTGATGGATTTATGTTCCTGGAGGTGCAGCCTTGTCCCATATGGCCCCTGCCCATCAAAATGATGCTGAAATTGATGAATTCTCAATAAAAATGTCCAATATTCCTAATTGATGCTCCCGTCAATGATGTACAGGGCTTTACAGGCCATTGTATGTGTTTTACAAAAGTGTTATATCAAGATTTACAGGACATTGTATGGGTTTTACACAAATTTGCACTGTTGCAATGGTCAAATTTACAGCCATTTACACTAATGTAATGGTCAAATTTACAAAGATTTACAGCCATTTACACTGATGTAATGGTCAAATTTACAAAGATTTACAGCCATTTACACTGATGTAATGGTCAAATTTACAAAGGTTTACAACCATTTACACTGATGTAATGGTCAAATTTACGAAGATTTACAGCCGTTTACACTTTTGTAATGATCAAATTTACATAGCTTTACCGGAATTTCCTCAGGGTGTAAATACAGCCATTACGAGCTTTGATCAGGGTGTAAACCCTATACAAAGATCAACCTTGATCACCTTTACATTTGGGGGAAATTCCAATGTAAATGTCTGTAATGGTCTGTAATTTTATGTAAAATCGGCCTTTACACCAGATGTAAATACAATGTAAATCCCACAACTCGTGCAGTGAAGAGAACATAGTTCCTGCACCCAGACCGTTGAGGAATCACAACAAAATCAGGCTGAAGATACGAAAACCCTAAAACTGACATTTATCTGTCAAGCCCGATTTTCAGGGGCAAAACACTCTGGGATGAACTGAGTGACTTAATCCATCACAAGCCAAGCTGCGACAGCTTCAAGAGAGCATTGAAGGAATAATAGTTCTTGAGACTATGTTTTCCGAATGACAATATATGCGTGGCTACCCCCCTACTAGCTCCCCCTTATACTCTGAGTATATTTCGTCAATTTATCCTGGTCTAAACTACAAATGGACTAATTTTTTCTCCCCGACCGTCTCCCCTACCCCTCCACCAATCACAAACTAAGTTAAAACAGTTGATTGACCCAAGTTGATCATCGTGAGTAAAGTCGCTCAACTTAACAAACGTTAAGGACACTTAATATGGTTTTTGACATGGGCACCCTCATAGAGAAAAACTGAACACCTGGAGAAATTTTTGTCTCTCCATGATATTCAATCATATTGTACAACTATTAACACTCACAACTTGTAAATATGTACGTATTAAGGAACTGTATACCGACACGACATTACATGTTCATGTGACTTTGTGACTTTATATTTATGTCAACTCATCTATACATTGGTGACAGTGACTTCTCCCAGAAGCCTTGATGCCGTGTTTATGAGTCCAGTTATTACTTGTCAAACAAAAAATCCTAAAGCGGATTACCTGTCATCACTACACGTACCGGTAGTATAAGCTACTGATGGTGCAAAGTTACTATGGAAAATGAGACTCTACTCAACAACGTACATATACTCAAGTTACTGCCCAAAGTACTAAACGCAACTGTGTTCTACCATCTGACAGCATGTTGAATAGCATGCATGAACTCCCAGATGACCTTTAGAAGGGCCCTCTCAATGGCAACAATTGGAAATAATCCACACTAAGGAAGAGAATTGTCAACTACTTCACATGTGGAATATACACTACAGTCATCAGGAAGTGCAAATCAGGAAGTGCTAATATAACTAGCATACACTATCTTATACACAAATGGTCTGACTATGAGGGAGCAAGCCTTGTTATCATCACCAGTCTCAACTGAAACTTACTTAGTATTAATTTGAAACACTACCCGGTAGCAACCGGTCGTGAATCATAGTCATAAACAACTTATAATAATGCTATATTTCTGTGTCTCCCATGAACTTATGCTGACACAGACTAATATTGTCTTGTAATAGCTCAGGTGAAATTACTACAGCCTACCTGGAGTGTACGGCCTGTATAATCAGGCATTTGTGAACTTTTTGCACCTATATACTACAAAATTAGAGAGTGCCTGACACCATAAAGGAGCACCAATCTGGACACTACTGTGAAACAAAGATATAGAAAGGAGAGCACCAACAACAACACAGGAGTGCCAATAACTGTTCATCAACTAGTGCACACTTAAGAACTGTTCAGTGATTGTAATTGGACTACACGACCATTGTCTGTATGTCAACTATATGTGATTTATGAAATTAAGGCTCACAACTCAGTAATTAATGGTAAACCTGCTTACTGTATGTGTGACCCTTTCGTCAGCAGCAACACCGGTTGTCAATCAACCGTCCGGTCTGGAAACTGCCTAATTAGGCTACATCCACACCTACCCCACTGCTCTCAAATTACGAGTGCCTTGGCCACAACCTACACTACTAGATCAACTGTCAACCTAGTCAGTATAAAGACACGTACCGGATCTGCAATACCCGTCAGTATGCACTACAGATCATTCGACTCTGTACACAAGGCCAAGGGCCTTAAACTTATCACACTGAACACTCACAGTTTGAAAGGAAAAATCAAGCAACTAAGAAAGTTATACAGAGGCAGTGACTACTTCTGCATCACGGAATCCTGGCTCCATAAAAATACGCGCAATAAAGATGTGAGTCTACCGAATATGAAACTATACAGGAATGATAGGCCTAACCCATGAAGGATAAAAGGAGGGGGAGTTGCATGCTACGTCGATAACCAACACGTCCCCCACACCACCCATCACCCTGAGTTGTCAGTCATGTCAAGACACCTAGAAACTGTAGGCCTCATTACCAAGACGCCGGGACAAAAGTACAGGGTTGTCATAACCGCGTCCAAACCACCAAGGGGTAACACCAAAGAGGCTTACAAGGAGTTACTAGCAATGTTAGCACTACCACTTATCGGCAACAAGGAGGTCTGGATCTTAGGTGATCTCAATGTAAACGCTCTATACCAGCACACAGTGAAGTTTCGCTACATGAACAGTCTCTTGAGAAAGGCCAAACTCAACTACCTACAAACTGGCTACACCCACTACCACCCAAGAGGTGCTTCCGTACTGGACCACATAATACACTAACTGCACTAAAGTGGCCCAGAATGGGATCATTAACGATAGCCCAAGTGATCATATGCCCGTATACGTCATCAAAAAACAACTACCAAGTTACACTAGGAAAAAACAGATCACCGGACGCTCCTATCGGAACTACGACAAGAATCTGCTACAAGCACATATGGTGGACATGGACTGTAGTGCCCTTGATGACCCAAATACGACCAGTGCAGCTTACAACACCCTGCTAGAGACTCTTATTAGCTACTTGGACGAACACCATCTGATAAAGAGCTTCTCCGTCCCGAATACCAAACGTGCGGTGTTTAAGGAGAATGTTCTAAAACTGGTAAGAGCTAGGAGAAAGGCTCTAAAGGATGCCCGTTACATTCCCAGGGGCATTCACAACAGGCATACAGCCAAAGCCAGACGACTGATGAAAGCCATAGATGAGATGGCACTATCCAATCGTAAAGCCCTGATACTGGACGACCTAAGAAGACACAAGGATGACCCCCGCATGTTTTGGAGCGTCCTGAAGGAGCTCTGGGATGGGGATAGAGAGGAACAGGAAATGTCCCTTAGAAATGATCAAGGGGATAAAATCCCCTCCGACCACACAGCTACTTACGTAAACCATTTCTACAGTACCATAGGATCAAAACTAGCTGAGAAATTCAACCGCAACCCGAATACCAAACGTGCGGTGTTTAAGGAGAATGTTCTAAAACTGGTAAGAGCTAGGAGAAAGGCTCTAAAGGATGCCCGTTACATTCCCAGGGGCATTCACAACAGGCATACAGCCAAAGCCAGACGACTGATGAAAGCCATAGATGAGATGGCACTATCCAATCGTAAAGCCCTGATACTGGACGACCTAAGAAGACACAAGGATGACCCCCGCATGTTTTGGAGCGTCCTGAAGGAGCTCTGGGATGGGGATAGAGAGGAACAGGAAATGTCCCTTAGAAATGATCAAGGGGATAAAATCCCCTCCGACCACACAGCTACTTACGTAAACCATTTCTACAGTACCATAGGATCAAAACTAGCTGAGAAATTCAACCGCAACCCGCTACCGGCACGACGACAGGTAGACGTACCACCACACGAGCAGATACTGATGCTACCCACCAATGACATTGAGATATCTAAGCTGGTAAAAAAAGATCAACATCACGAAATCGTCGGGTATCAAACATGTGAGGGCTTGTGTAGTCAAAGACGCCCTGTCATGTGTACCGTCAGTCATCAAGAAAATCATAAACCACAGTACTCAGAACGCTGACTTCCCTCACGACTGGAAAACAGGGAAAATAGTCCCTCTGCCCAAAGCCGGGGAGCTGGAGCTAGTAGGCAACTGGCGGCCGGTCTGTCTCTTGAACAGCTGCTTCAAACTTTGTGAAAAAATCGTGCACACTAGAATCATGCAGCATATGATGACAAGACAACACATGTCTAGCCGGCAGTTTGGATTCATCCCTGGGCGCAGCACCAATGACGCCATATTCCACCTGACCAAAGACCTCCTAGAAGCCATGAACTCCAGTCAACCCTCTGCGGTGGTATTTGTCGACCTCCGCAAGGCATTTGATACGGTGAACCACTCCATCCTGTTCTCAAAAATGTTCAATTATGGCATTTGTGGGCAGACCCTAGAGTGGACACGCAGCTACCTGAACGCCAGGAATCAGTACACAACAGCAAACAACATGGACTCAGCTACAGAACCTATAACATGTGGAGTGCCCCAGGGATCCGTCCTGGGGCCTCTACTCTTCCTGCTGTACGTCAACGACGTTGAGTCTGCTATCCAAAACACCACAGGATACATATATGCTGACGACCTGGCCCTGGTGTGCTCTGCAAGCACGCCGGAACGAGTTCAGACTCTTCTGCAGCACGACACAACAGCCATCACCCAATGGTGCAACAACAATCAGCTCACCATTAACGAAGACAAGACAAAAGTCCTTTGGACTTACCCCAAGACCACACCCATCGATACTACGGGCCTGGAGATCACAATGAATGGGAAGGACCTGGGAGTTGTAAACACCTTCAACTACTTAGGAGTGGTAGTAGACCGCCACCTATCATTCTGTCCGCACCTCCAGAAGGTAATTGGGACAGTAAAAGGGAAGTACACACAACTATGGAATACTAGAAAGGAAATTGACAAGAGAACGACCATGATGATCTATAAAACCATGGTCCTACCTTGTCTCGAATACTGCCCTCTAGTACTTGACAGTGGTCCTTCATGGGCTGTGAAGAAATTGCAGACGATACAAAATGATTGCCTGCGCATCATCAACAACATCCACGATGCACGAGAGGCCAGTGTGGACGAACTACATGAGGATGCCCTGCTGGAAAAACTACAGGCCAGAAGAAATCGACAAGTGCTACTATACATGTATGGTCGATCGAGGTGTGCAGACAACCTGATACACCCTACCAGAATCCTCCGCGGAAACGATAAGGCGAGATTCAAGCTCAAGCGCCCCATCAAGAACAGCTATGTGGGGAGCCCGGAATACAGGGGTTCCAGGCTCTGGGACAGACTCACATCTGAACAGCAAAAGAGCGCTTCCAAACTGGCCTTCAGGAACAGTCTGACGCTCGCTGACCTACGCCCTCTTGAACGCATAATTATCTAGTAACTCAAACAACAGTTATGACATGTGCAATGACAATTAATCTATCTTGATCACAGGCATCTAGCATATATACTTACATCATTCAATTGCCAGGACTTAGAGACTGTTGTTCTAATGACTATATCCTACTATGGAATCACCATGGCATTTGTTGAAAAACGTCTTTAATGATACGAATACATTATGCCAATAAAAATCTAAATCTAAATCTAATAGGAGATGTTATGCAATAAAAACTACCAAAACTCAAACTCAGACTCATTCACTTTTCTGTATCTAGGTTCTTGAAGGAAATATCAAGTGTGGTCATGGTGGCCAGACACTACAAATTCAGGTGTACGACTCATGGTATCTAATTGAATCTACCCTGCTACTATAAAGGAATGACTAAGCCATTAGCCTGCTTGTCACTAGCCATTGTTTCATACTTACCCTTACATGTGTCCTGTCCATGCCACATGCCATCAGCACCACACAATAACTGGATGCTCCCAGCCTGTTCACTCGTCCTCTCATATCCCTCATCACAAGTGTAGTACACCGAGTCTCCAAACATGTAGCTTGTCCCAAATGGGGAAGCATTGGCCAAAGGACCAGGGTCCCCACACACAACAGCTGTTATGACAACATCATGCATGTACACACACACTCAATACTTGGTTTAAGCTTTTCTTATGTTATCTTTGTTAAAACTAGTATTTGTGTCAAAAACTACAGGAAATTTGATAATGTATGGACCTGTTCATGTTTTATAAAGTCCCAGGACTTCGCAAACTATAGATTAAAATATGCAGAATTTATGTTTATAGATCATGGCCAGATCTAACATTGACTATTATAAATTCAATTTAGTTTTTCAAATAGTATAGATAATTATTAGTTAAAAAATAATGAAACATACATTGACAGGTTCCAGAAGTGTCCAAGAATTGGTCAGGGGTGCAGAAACATAAATACGACCCAAAACTATTCCAGCAGAAGCCAAGGCCACAGGGAGAGTCATCACACTCATTAATATCTGGTGGAGAAATAAGATTTTTTAGAATAATTAACAATTAGGATTGGCTGTCTATAGAGAGTTTCAAGATAGACAACATGATTCCCAATTGCATGCATCTATACACACTAGTCCAGAGTACCTTTTCTAAGAACAACAAGAATAGATCTATCTCTAAAGACATTTTATAAATCAGAGCAGTGCAGAATTACAAGCAATAACAAGTATCATAATGCCAAACAAACCTGTGCATGGCATATACCCTGACCACTGCCCGTCCGCTTCACATCTTAGACTGAGGGCCTCCACATCATCATCAGCTGGCTCGAATCCATCATTACATGTGTATGTCACCACATCATCGTAGTCATAAGATGTATCAGTCGTTGTTGCAAAGTCCACCACAGGAGGTGGGCCACAATTCACCACTGCACAAAAAGGTAATAAATATGAGGACATTTTCATTAATACTTTAATGATGGCATGTCACTAAAAAGCAACATTAGGTCGACCCTTCGGGAGTGTATCATCAGCCCTGTACGATGGTCATGGTGCATAAATGCAGACCTGGCGAGTTACTCCCCAGGGCTGCAGTCATGCATCATGATAACAAAGGACATAATTCATTAACATAATCTGCAGCCATTAAGCATCTTACTGAGCATTGAACAAGGGTGTTGCTTCAAGAATAGTTTGATTGATTGTGTATAGGAGATACAATCTATACCCATATAATTATAGGGAACCCACAATTCTAATGAGAAATGGCCTATGATCTTGGGATGTGAGAAAAATTAAAATAATCAGTGGTCCAGAGAATACATCGACAAAGGTCAACAGGTTTTTATTCCATGTGGAGAAACAAAGTTACTATGCTTAAGTACTAAAACGGCCGTTCTCCACACCCTCGTGGAGAAACTGATGCTCATTCTTCACAGCTCATATAGTTGTGAAACCAATCTTTAAATGTCGTTTTAAAATGGAATTGATCAACGTTCACATGAAATAAGCACAGAGATCCACTCAAATCGGTCTGAACTCCTTGTTTCTCCACTTGTGAGACCTTGGGTCGCATCATACTCGGCTGCGCCTCGTGTGAGACGACCCAAGGTCCCACTGGTGGAGAAGCCTGTCATTCAGACAAATTATCGTGGACCTCTGTCTATAAGTCTGGGCGTGGGTTACTCAACGAGTGGGGCAGTATTCGACCCCACTCTAAACTCGTTGAATAACCCAATCCCTGACGTTTGTGTTTATTTCTTTATATTTAGTCCCTAAATTATTCAAATAGGACGGGGCTAAAAATTTAATAGCTTTTTTCTACGCGGTACAAATGTAAACAAACTGTCATGTTAATGATGTTACAGTGCCATGGAATACAGGCGTAGGTTATTCAACGGGTTGGCAAAATATGTTTTTTCTTGGATAAATCAACACTGATCAATGAGAGAGTCATATTTTATAAAAGAAAAAAAAAATTATTGATTAACATGGGCAACCTCAAGCCTGGGGTAATGATAAGTATTTACACCACGGTTTGCTGAGAGAACAAAAGAAATGGTTTGACCGTATTTTACATGCATGGCTGTATGTGGATGTGGTCCACTGATCACCCTCTCCTACCATGAGTGTATAAGTCAGATATGATATGCCTGACTAGCTGCATAAGTGTTATGAGCACTGGATAAATAGACAGAGGTCCATGATAATCTGTCGACAGGTTTCTCCACAAGTGGTACCTTGGGTTGTATCACACGAGGCGTAGCCGAGTGTGATGCGACCCAAGGTCTCATGAGTGGAGAAACCAGGAGTTCAGACTGATTTGAGTGGATCTCTGTGTTTATTTCATGTGAATCTTGATCAATTCCATTTTAAAACAACATTTAAAATTGGTTTCACAATTATATCATGGAGAATGGAGCTGTGGAGAATGAGATTCAGTTTCTCCACGGGGGTGTGGAGAACGGCCCTTCCCATACAAAACAATGGTAAATTTGTTTCTCCACATGAAATAATGGTAATTATCTGTGGCTTGCGCCTTGGACAATTACCCAGTCCTTGACTTATAACACTAATACAGCAAGGCACTTGTACCATATCTAATATGTGTACTGGAAATCCCTATACTTACATGCACATGTATCACTGGGGGTCCACATCTTATCTGCCCCACAGGTGATGACAATGTCACCGTTTATACCTGAGTCTCGTTCATATCCCGTATTACAGCTATAAGTGACTGTATCCCCAAACCCAAAGGTAGTCGCTGTCCGAGTCGCATCTGCTACCATTCCTGGATCGGCACAGATAATTTCTGAAAAAAAAGACAAAACTTCAATATGATAAGTTCACACACACTTACACACAATAGAACTTCATCTGACTTTTCAATACTCAACCTAGGGATCTGACTATACATTAGGATGATTATATTAAGGAGGGAAAATCCCAGCTCTCGAGCTTTCACTGGACAAGTCAAGCTGCATACAAAATATAGTAGAAAGGTGCAATTGACCCTTAATTATAATCAACACATTTTTGAAAGTACAATACAGTGTAAATAGTCATAGTCGGTTTAGAGCTTACGAGTATTGTGAACGTAGATACTTTCGCATGTATAGATTTTTATGGATTTGCTAAAAATTACAATTTCACGTGGATTTAAATTCGCAAATTTTGAAATATGGTAGTTGGTTGTATAGGCTTATCTATATTGGATGAGTATTCGCACTGTACATATTTTCGCGGATTTTAAAATCGCCAAATTCGCGAAAATATGTACAGTGCAAAAAATAAATACATTTACAGTAAGTCTAGTTGATATAAAGGACTATACCTGTACACGTGTCAGAGCCAGCCCAATTGCCATCGGGTCCACAAACTAGCTGGATGTTCCCAGCGATTCCGCTGGTCCTTTCATATCCCTCATTACAACTATAGTACACCGTGTCTCCGACCAAGTAGGTTGAGCCAAACTTGGCGGCATTGGCCAGGTCACCGGGGTCACCACAGTCAATATCTGTTTTTTATAGGGCAGAATAAGAAGGATATGTTATAGGTTTAATGTGTGTATTTAAGCTTAAAATGATTAGCGAGACCCAAGCATGTGGTAGCTATGATCCAAGTGAGAAGCTGTATACCTACTATAAGCCAAGGTCAGGGTAATTGGAGCTTTGAGTTTGAGATTGGTACGCTTTTATTGACTGAGAACATCCACAAAACAAGTTGTGTTTTTCGTCCTTAGTCAAAAAAGTATCTGATACATCAAATCTGGGAGGTACATATATCAACCAAGTATAACTGCACAATATACCCAGCTAACAAAAATACGTTATTTTACGTCAAAATAACGTTTTAAACGTTAGATAACGTTTTCCCATAATAAGGAGCCTTTTTAACGTTTTTCTATCCCCTGAGTACACTTGTGTTCTGCGAAAAGGGATATTAGTGGATCCTGCAGTAAGGGCCTTTTCCGCAGATCGTGTCACATAATATATATGTGATATCAGATGCAGCTTTACATAAATATAATCACAATGTAGATAAGTAAAGACACTTTAATACTGGTCATCTACACAACAAAGACAAAAGTCATTATATTATAACGTGTTCGTACAGGAACACAAAAATATTTGGGCAGTAAAGTAAGCGAACTATAATGTGCAAATGATTCGTGCAATGAATAAATTCAAATTCAAAAGTATACAGTGTTCGACGTTATAAGTGCCCTCCCCCTAATAATTATGTGCACCTGTCCTCCTTTAGGGACTTTCTTTTAAGAGAGAAAATAAAAGTTTTCACACATGTTTGAGAAAGTTAAGATATGTTAAATATGGTACAGATAAATACTTTCTTTAATAGTAGGATAATTGTTTCTCATTTAGAAATATATAAACTGCTTTCTCTTGGGTTTAATTGTGCACTTAACTCAATCTATAGGTAAATTCAATATTAATAGTTTTAGATTTTCACCCTTAATTGGCCTAGTAGTGAGCCTATTAGGGGCAAGTCTGGGTTAATTGATAGGTGTCACCTGCATGAAATCCTGGATAAAAACACCCATCTGTAACTCCACTACCCTACGTCATATTGGCATTATGTCCAATTACGATACCTAATGTATTTATTGGAACACTTTTCAGAGCATGACCATACCTGCATCGGTCGAATATAGACTTTACACCGGGGATGTTCTCAGTGTAATTAGTATAATATATGTTATATGTAGCACAGAATGACATTGTTAATGCATGTAATTGGATAATGGTTGATAATCATAATGTGCCGTCACATGGGAAGGGGGGGGGGATTAAAGCGGCATAGTCACCGAGCGTGTCCATTTCTAATAATACTGTTCTAGTCTACTATGATTGTGCTGAAGCCTGAGTGGTGATATTACCTCTTTAACCCTTTAAGACTGGCATATGGTGTTTCAATATATGTGACCTGCCCAGCGACTTTTGGTCTTATCTCTCCCAGCCTATGCTCTTTTTGCAGGGACAAAAAGTACATTATGTTCTGGGTTTGTCTCATCGATCAGCAAATAATCACCGGATTTCCAATATTAGAACAGTTCCAGAAATACAACATAATCGGCTGTGAGGAAATGTGGATGGGGCTGCCAAAAAAATTCCCTTTCAAATGCCCGAAATCCCAAGTCAATCAAACCAACGGTTGCTTGTAAATATTTTCCGGATGAGCCAAATATTCTTTCGACTTCTGATTGGACTAGAAGACATTAAATTCTATCTCGTGAACCGCAAACGTTAGAGGGATGGGAGTGGTTGCAAATGAGAGCTTGTCGCAAGGGCTATCAGCTTAGTGGGTGGGGGGGGGGATCAGGGCAAGGCAGGGGGATGTGGAGGGGGGGAGGAGTGGGGAGCTTGAATTGGTAGCTGAAACTCAGTTTTGGTGATTCCCAGAAGGATCAGCTATAATTATTTGGTCTGTCAAGCAAGATTGAGTTGCACCAGAAGCTAGTGTTAGGTATTGTCTAAACGGCGTTTGGGCCGGTTACCTTATGTCCATGTATGGCCTAATAGATCAGCAAATAATCACTCAAATACCATGATTACAATGGTTTGGGAAGCCAAGAGTGTCTGCTCTGAGGATGGATTGAAATACCAAAGTCAATATCTCGACCCCGAAGACCAAAATTCGCTGGGCAGCTCACATTTTTTGCCGTTTGTTATCGTGATGCATGAACGCAGCCCCGGTGCATTATGGCTATATTCATACATCAACCCTGATAGTGATACATTCATGACGGTAGCAATTATGTTGGTTCTAGCATAATCCTCATAACATCATCGGTAGTGGCTATGTTTGCAAACATTTCATATCAGGAGATTCATAGGATAATTATCTTAAATCTTGTACATTACAGTGCAGAATTTTGAGGTTTAATAGGCTAAAGGTATGTATTTTGTTGGTCACAATTCAGAAATGTTCAAAAACTTTATCAACAACTTTTCAGAAAAATTACGCGTTCTTGTCGCATTGGTCCACTATAGGATACTTTTACAGTCATCCCCAGTCTAAATCGCATTGGTGTTTATTATATATGTAGTTGTTTCTATTGAGCTATAGTCAAATAACGGGTGGCATGTTAGTAGTGACAGTGAGGCTGTGATATTTCCTACAAGCAATAATTATTAGTAGCCATGCAGTATTGAGGCCTTTGTTAGTTGACACTTTTGCCTAGCATACATATTTCCATGATAGGAATAAGTCATGTCAATAATTATAAAGAATAAATCTCTATATGATTCATCATAGGAATGCTCATGCACTTTGAACCATACTGTTGGTTGATTATATCAATTGGTCGTTCTTTGATGAAATCCCATGATTTCTGAACTATTCCTTATTCCTAACACCGACCGCTGACTTATACAACGTTCAGAACGCTTCTCTATAGGCCTGTGTCCACTAGCATATATAAAGCTGTTTGTCGTCCGTTAAAACGTGAATTTGAATACAAATATGAAATATATGTTTTGTCTCCCTGTGGACACAGGTGGACGACAAAATTCTCAAATACAAAAGTGGGATAGGAATCTGGGGGTGTCAAAAGTGGACGACAAAAGGGGGAAATTATATATCTAACATGTTTGATTTTTGGTGCAGAAATTGGGTAATATGCTCTTTATTCTATTATAATGCCTCATCCATGTATGCCTTGGGCAGTCTGGACAGCAATTTATAACGCCTAGTGGACACAGCATACCTGCAATTAAAGTAGAATATATCAAGGAAATATATTCCCAAATATATACATATTACTGGACGTCAAACAGGTGAAATATTCCACTTTCCTTGTCGTATAGTGGACACACACCTTATGGCTCCTTATTGTACCCAAATGTTGTATAACACGTTATTTCGACGTAAAATAAGGTATTATTGGTTGCTGGGTGGGTACATAGGTAAATAGATTATACGTGGCTACTTACCAATACACATTGTGGTTGCAGAATCCCATACCTGTTCCGGCGCACATTGACATCTATAACTACCGGGTAGATTCTGGCAGAGGAAATCACCACAGGGGGATGGGTCGGCAAGGCACTCGTCTTGGTCTTTGAAAGTACATTTTGAGGGACATTTAAATTGGGAATATTGTTGAACTTGTTTAAACTTCATAATGCTCAAATCCCACAACGCAAAAAATGAGCCAGAAAATGTTGATTATTGACACAAAAACACTTGTCCCATGATCTTATTCCTCTCCAAATCCCACAGTGGTCAATAATAGGCAAGCAAAGTGTTGTGTGCAGGACTGGTTAATGGATCTGTTTGAGGGGAGTTACTTCACAATCACAGTATGATTTGTCTTCACTATTCCCTCTAAATTAGCCTAAAGATATTTGGAGTGTCCCTATATAAACCAAATCGTTGACATATTCCAATAAGCAACATTTTCTAGGCCTTCTGGGGGAAAATATCTAACTCTTTTGATCCTTGAGATTTTCCAAATCAAAGCAACACTTTCTCACCGATTTGGGCCTGTCTTAGCTAATATAGGGCCCAAAATCGGCAATAAGACCAATTCACGACATTTTCTGGGCCTCTCTCGCGTTGTGGGATTTGACCTTAAATGAGCTTTGTTATAACTGCATGGACTTGTATACGGTATATTCAGCGATCTTCTCATATAGCTCTAAACATTAAAGGTCAAATCCCACAACGCGAAACATGGGCCAAAAAGTGTTGATTATTGACATAATAACAAGGGGAAACTGTTGCCAATATTGTAAATCGCAACACTTGTCCCCCGATTTTAGGGCTCTCCAAATCCCACTGTACCCGATTTGGACAGGGAGAGTGTTGCGATTTGGGCCATGTGGGACATGGTGTAGGGTTTAAAATCGCAACAGAAGGGACTTTGAAATTCAAATATTAAGGAATGTTGATGCAATTACATTACCTGCGACTATATTCACCATTATATGCATAGCTAAACAGTATAAATCACAGAGCAAATCCCCTGTATATATGGAGCATGTGGGATTTGGGTAATGATTAATCAGTGACACAACCATTGTGATATAGCAAGAAACCTTGACATATTCCATTAAGCAACATTCTCAAGGCCTTCTGGGGGAAAATATCTAACATTTTTGATCCTTGGGATTTGCCAAATCACAAGACAGAGGCAACACTTTCTTGCCAATTTAGGCCTGTCTTAGCCAATATAGTGCCCAAAATCGGCAATAAGACCAATTCACAACATTTTCTGACCCTCTTTCGCGTTGTGGGATTTGACCTTAAAGCCAAAGTCCCTTACTATCTAGTGGCATTTAGCATGAGGATGTGATAATTATTCCTTTGATGCCATGTAAATACAACTATTCGGGATGTTGGAACATGTACGATGCACCCTGCTTAAGCGGAGCAAAGATAGATTAGATACATACCTACCGAGACCCACCACTCCTCAGCACTGGTGATTGCTGCATTCTTTTGCTGACAACTTGCAGAATAACACACTGCTTCCTCAACCAAGACAGAGACATCTCCACCAGTATGTGTAGTGAAGTCATACGTAGGCCTGATCTCAATTGTGTTGCCAACGTAGGTAAGCTGAGCATCGCCAGCGACTGTGTTCGAGGTAACCGTATGGAGAATAGTTCCCGGCGTAGTGCGAAGCACAAATATGAACGATGCTTGTATAGAAGCGGGTTGAAGGATATCAACATTGAATTCAATAGTGAAGACTGGCATAGGATCTACATAAACCATGTGTGGATCTACTGAGACATGTACCAGGGTTGCAGGTCCATCCGCAACGAGCATTAAAGCCTGGACAAAGACAAGGCTCAGCGGAGGTGCTACTCCGTTGGCAAAGTCCTCGAGCACTAGATTGAGGAGGTAAGGCCCGCCGGGACTTACCCCACCAGCAAAGTCTATGATACAGTTCGGCTGAATGGTCCCAGGCCGGGCTGTATTGAACTGACAGAGGTCTCCGACGATATCACATTCACCTGTTTGTGCTTCACGACATTGCACGACGTCAATACTGTCCGGGTCTGAAACTGGTATCTGGTAATAGGGACAGTTAGGTAGTAGGGCCAGACTCAGTGAGATAGTAGTCTGAGGACTATTGTTATAAAGCATTGTATCTGTCCTTGGGGCACTGAGGTCCAGGTCAGTATAGATGAACCAACTAGCACTACTAAATGCACTAATCCAGCAACAGTTTGACTGAGATACCCTTAAGGTATTGACACCAGCGACGATGGTAACGGAAGATGTTCCCTCAATTTGCATGTAACCTGTGACTCCAGAAATACAGCTAGTTGCTATGTTTTCAGTAAAAGAGAATGCAGTGCCAGAAGTGGACATGGCCAAATGTGGTAGGGTAGTTGAGCAGCTGATGCCACCTAACCGGTAGGCTTGTTTTGATTCAATTGTAACCTGTTAAGAAAGAAACATATAGTTTGCATCAGATTAGAAGCATCCAAACTCGGCTTTAATTCAATACCAAATATGCATGCCTATACTATATATGGATATAATCTTGTAGGCTACATAATTATACCTAAAACTAGGTCCCCAGGTCAGATTATATGAATTTGCTGACTAGGGGTTGGGGTTGCGGGTTCTGTGCAAGCTGCATGGATTATACACAGAAATTCTATTGATAGAATCCGCAAGATGATGGCCACAACACATTTCAAAATAGCATTTTCTGTTGATTTTGGTTGCCATGGTAACAAAAATGACCACTTTTCATATGACAGTATACAAAAATTCCCATTTATCTTAAGTATGTCTATCAGTTGAAATTCATTTCAAGTTTCTGTATTGCTCCAAATACAAGATATCACAATTCAAAATAGTGCAGGATATTACCAATTCTTGACATATTTAAGACCTCATAGTTTGGTCTATACTGTGTCTATACAAATAGAGGGTATTGATTTTTCAGGCAACATAGTTAACTTTAATCCTTCATGGTTTCACTATTAAGTGGAGTAGAGACAAAAACCTAAGTTCAGATTTGGAAAGCTCAGGAAGTTTCCTATGAAGAAGAATTTAAAAAAAAATCCTCAGGCATATTTGGGTTAATATAGGGCTCGGTGGTAGTTACACCAGGCATAACAGTATAGATTTACTGAAGGGTTCCAGATATAACCAGAATAGACTTACCGTAGGGGTGGCTGATGTACCAGACACGGTCAGAGCAATAACCCCACCTCGGAAGTGACTTCCCTCCACTGTCTGTGATCCCAGCACCAGCATCAATAAGACAAGAGCCTCAGCTGTAATCATAAACCTAACCTTTAGTGCCAGAAGACTTTATTTTATCTGCGTTGAATAATTCCATATTTTCTGCAAACATCATTGGTCTTAATATCTTAAAAATATAAACAGAAACTGAAAAATTAGAACCAACTTTAGAGTTTAACGACCCCTTGGCCTAAGGTAAGGAGCTAGATAATGTGTTCAAAGTGGGTTAAAGAATAGAGTTTTTATCCAGTCATATAGTCTATGTAAGAGACTAGGCCACAAAACTACCAGGAAAGTGGTTCACAACAGCTGAAATAGATCGATCTTTGCAGAGTACAAATAAAGTTCTTTAAAAGCTCTAAACATGGGAACCTCATACCATCCCTTATACTTGTTTTTTTTCTCCAGAAATAAATATTTTCTTATTTTCCCTCGGCCCACATGAAAAGGACATATTGTATAGTTTATGTGTCGTCTTTGGGCTGGCTTTCTAATCAGGTTTGCATTTAATAATATGTAGACTCATACTCACAATATTCATCATAAAAAGCACCCTATTGCAGCAACTAATGGTTTTAGAATGGCAATAGAATGACCATTGAAGGTGTTGATCATTCTATTATGCAGTGCATGCACCGCACATATAAGTCCATTCTAAGAGTGATCCTTTTGAGACACTTTATATTTTCCTCAGACTGGATTCTATTTTCACCACTCGTATGCGCAATAGATCAATCCATGTGGTATTCCTTGTGAAAAACCTTCCAGAAACATTTGGGCTCGTGACATTTTATTTCTAACATGCCGACAGCAGTTTAGAACACCAGTTTCACCCTGAATCTGCCGTTTCTTGCCTTACTATACTCACCTGTTATATTGGTACGGGTAAACATTATGCTACATTATAGTGTTTGGAAACTGTGATACAAATAGTAAATTCTACCTCATTTTGATGTAGCACAGAAAAAGGACGGGAATGTATATGGGATTCATGAAGCAAACCTACTGGTGATCTAGATGATATGTAATTACACATGCTAGAGTGTCTTCATGGAATTTGCTTGTTGAGATCTCGTCTTTAATTAGTCGACTCTCATAGAGTAAACACAAATGCTGGTCCGGAGGCCCGTAGTTTTGGGTGTGGGCCCGTAGTCTTCTCCAGAAATACATTTCTATGAGCCTGGGTGGCCTATAAGAATGGATTGAGATAATTCCGGAAAAAATGAACAATGTAGATAGTGTAGGGGCCTGGTAATTCCCGCACCTGAGAGGTAGGCCCGCAGGGGTGGCCCGCTAAGGTAATCACTGCGCCCCTCCCATACTGATCCAGTAACGTGAGACACAGTCTATCTGATAGGACATGGGGATGTAGGTCAGTGGTAGAGCAATAGCTTGGCAAGCGGATGGCCCCGGGTTCAAGTCCCGGTGTCTCCGAAAATGTCATTTTCAGAGAAACCGTGTCCCTCACAATAGTCATATTATATTTCTTTGGAAAGGGAAAATCACTGGTAAACCAGTCATTATTGTTGAGTTGATATGATTTAAAACGGGATACCTGCTGAAAACTATGCATATTCCACAGTTAGATTGTGTGCCCCATCCATTTCTTTTTTTTAATTTCGTACACCAAAAATAAACGTCAAGCTCAGATACCTCAGAAACTAGTTCGGAACGCCCCTATTTTCTTTACACTATTTGAGAGCACTTATAGTGTAACGAAATTTTGTTACTTTTATACTATGGGATCCACTCACGTTAATTGGCAGTGACCGCACCCCCTTGGTATTTAAATCGTCAATTCAGTATTACGCGCTCTACATGAGCATCTGATTAAACCATCATTGCATACTCCAATTTTCCGCTCGGCTCATATCTGACTCTGTCTCACCAAAATGATGCAGGTCTGGGACTGCCTGGCGTCTATATGACACAATGGCGTCTATATGACATAGTAACTTTTTAAGGACCATATTTGCTACCCTTATTGTAGTTTGTTATTTCCAAGTTACAGACTATATGTCCCTACTGGTTCATTACCCACATGTGAAGTTTTACGTTCCTACCAATGCTATATGCAAGAGAAATATGTCATTAGGGTTGAAAAGGTGTCTATATGACACAATGGCGTCTATATGACACAGTAACATTTCAGGCTTATAATTTCAAACCTTAATGCATTTAATTATTTCCAAGTCATACATTATATGGCCCCACCAAAACGTTATCCACATGTGAAATATGATGATCCTAACAGTGTTATATTCAAGGGAAATACAATGTTAGGGTGGAAAAGGTGTCTATATGACATGATGGCGTCTATATGACACAGTAACATTACAGGGTCATATTTCCCAACTTTATAGTATTTGGTTATTTTGAAGTCATACATTATATGGCCCAACTAATTTGTTACCCACAGGTAAAATATAACATTCCTAGAAGTGTTATATGCAGGAGGAATAGAGCATCAGGGTTGAATATATGTCTACATGACATGATGGTGTCTATATGACATGATGGCGTCTATATGACATGGTGATGTCTATATGACAAGGTGCCATATATATAGGGTCTATTACTCCCAATACTTATTTTTTATCATTCTTCTCAACTCCTGCATCCTACCTATACACTGAAACATCAGTCATATGTCAAGTATCATAGTCCTCCCACCTTCAAGCAGTGATTAGGGGGTTCGGAAAGTGGCGTCTATATGACATGATGGCGTCTATATGACATGATGGCGTCTATATGACAAGGTGAAATGAGCACTTGAATATCACTGTAGTGAGAACGTATGCCTTTCCTAGGTATTATGTAACATACCTACACGTAGGCAAGGGTCTCTGCTATTACATAGACAAGGCATAATCATCATAGGCCAATTAGGGTAGATGTAGTAAAACTGCAAAGTTTTATAACAGGAGAAACTCAAAAGAAATAAAAAGTATAATTTCCATCCCCTTGTCCTGTTTCATAAGCAGTGTTTACCTTACATCTTTTATCTTACTTGAAACAATATAGATATACCCTAATGTTACAAAAAAAAATTGACAGGTAATTTTCAATTTAAAAAAAATTAGGCCCATAGAGAAATTTGGTCTAGCTTGTCATATAGACGCCAGCAACCACAACATCCCTTGTTTGGATGGTTACCATGGCAACCATGTACATTATTTAAGAAAAATAAACTCCATGACATGATTCCCCTATACCTGTAATAAACGGATGTAAAGGGATAAGGTCTTAATGTGCAAAAAGAAAAGTCATCCTCAGAGCCCTAGACCTGCATCGTTTTCGTGAGACATAGTCATCTATTAGCTTCAACTGGTACACACCCAAACAATCCCAGTGACATTTTGATATTATAGTCCTATTAAATACATCCTGAAATCTAGTGGCGGGAAATAAATATAATTATGGCTAAGTGTAGAAGTGGTTCCCATGCCTTTTAAAATGAAAATTGATTTAATGCCTTCTATTCCATCCATTTAAGAAAATTGGTGTCTTCTTCTGAACCTATAGATGTAGTTTGGGCAGTCCCATTTCCTGAAAGACATATTGGGACTTCGACTGTGGTCTGCTTAAAAAAAAAGTGTATGGCAAGCCATTATGTTCACCCCCAACATCATAGTTTCTGGATTAAACCTCTAGTTGTTTCAATCGAAAAACTAATCTTGTTAAAATAAAAAAGAACACAGGATAAATCTCCATTTTCAACTGATGATGAAGTTTCTGTGATCTTTAAATGCTGTTTTAATCGTAAAATGCTGTTTTAATAAACACCTTTTGGGACTGAAACAAAAGTTTTCTAAAACTTTGATATCACCGTTTTGAACTGCAATATCACAGTTTATCACTCTGATATCTGAGTTTATTACTCTAATATCAACATTTTAAACTCTTAAATTGGAGTTTATTGTTCCGATGTGGAAGTTTAAAATTCCGATATCCGAGTTTTAAAGTTTTACATCAAAGTTTTAGAAAACTCCAAGGAAGTTCAATAATTCCATTTCCAATTTGAACAACTACACAGAGGCAAATATCAGCGTCACCCAATATTGCCTAAACCACTCTCAGACAAGGGTCAGGCACTGCTGGACTATAATAGATGGGTCAAGGGCCATTCTAGTGAGGGTCAGGCTAGGCTGGACATTCAATAACAGGCTGGACTTTGGCAAACTTGCTTGAAAGTCTGGCCATGCTGGATCCTCATGGCATAGTCTGGCAATGCTGGACTCTGGGGAGAGTCTCTTTCAGCCTGCAAGAGTCCAGCATTGTCAGACTGTGGCATGAGGACCCAGCATGGCCAGACTTTCAAGCAAGTTTGCCAAAGTCCAGCCTGTTATTGAATGTCCAGCCTAGCCTGACCCTCACTAGAATGGCCCTTGACCCATCTATTATAGTCCAGCAGTGCCTGACCCTTGTATGAGAGTAGTATTGGCGACATTGGGTGACTCTGATATTTGCCTGTGTGTAGTTGTTCAATGCTGAAACCTCAATATCGAATGTGATCAAATGGCTTACCATAATAGTGCCTGAGTTGAGCCTGCTCTGAGGTACTCTCGTTCCCAACTCCTTTCCAAAGGAAGGCTCTGGTAGCTGCCACATGGTGTTGAACTTGGGATTTTGCTGGGTTTGGGCAATCCCAGTTGGTAGCTTGGAACCAGTGGACAGGAAGTATGATGGCAAAACTACCATCATACATTCTGGTTCCTGTCCACTGCTTGCAAGCTACCAGCAGGGATTGCCCAAACCCAGCAATATACCAAGTTCAAGGTTATGAGGCAGTTACCAGAGTCTTCCTTTGGAAGGATTTGGTAACCAGAGTAGCTCTGAGCCAGTCTTTGGGCCTGACTGTACGCTTACAGTCAGGGGGTTTACTTATAGATGTATAACTACACTGGCACCTACACACTCTGCTACTCTGTTCCAGCACTCAGAAGAATGTGGGTTCGAATCCCACTGTGGCTCAATCAGTATCTCAATAGATGTCTACATAATGGACCTAAATTGAGCTAATGTACCTAGTCACATACTTAATAGGTAATATTGCTATGTCACTGTAGATGGAGTTATGCTTTAAATTTGTTAAATAGGAAAAAAAACACATATTGTGCCGAGGCGGGATTCAAACCCATAAGCCTCACTGAAAAATGATCCAAGATTCTGGATAATTTTTTAAAGAAGTTTTTACAAATTTGTGGCCTGATCTGTTCGAGCCTGGCTCTGAGGCCGCACACGTGCGGGGCAGGCAGGCAAGGCAGGGACCATTAAAAGGTCAAGTCATTTGAAAGGGTTTTAAAAAGGACATGTGCTCACAATGATACATAATTCGTATAAGCTTAACATATTTTTACTTTTCACAATAGGTTAACAGTTTCCACAAGAGAAAGCCAAATAGTGGAAAAATTAATATTCCCTTACACTGGTCGAAACTCAGGACTTCATTGCAAACACAAAATTAAACATTTCTAGATTGTGTGTGTATATTTATAACATATGTAGTTGTCCACAAATGTCAGCAATCAGTGAAAAAGTCTCCATACTGAATCCATTTAGGCCCTACCTCATATTGAAATAAGGAAACACTATATGAAACATTTGTCACATTAGCCCTGTTTATAGCCGAGAGCTATTCCAAAATATTTTTCATCACTCCTACATAATATGAAATGGGATATATATATATACAAGTG